>OY992774.1:19992876-20323345 GCA_963921325.1 Logfia minima | reverse complement strand
AAACCAGCCTTGCGTGCAGAAAGGCACACAATCATTATGTGCATCAAATACCGCCAGACCTTGGTGAGAAAGGCCTTGCGATATTGATCTCTGGGGATAGTAGGATAACCCAGACGAATCATTCCGCCAGAGATAAATGCATTTGAGAAAGTAACTGGCATTTCTGAGTCGTCCGGAAACTCAAAGAACTCTCTGATAGTCTGTTCAGAGATGATGATCTCACGATCATGAACGCGTGAGATAAGCCTCGTATATGGAAGATCCGAATTAATCGCCGCGTTAGCCCAAAATTCCGTGACGTGATCACGGTAGATAGCAGTAGTGGCCGTGATGGCATTATATATCCGAGAGCGGCGAAGAAAAGCAATCATGGGTCTATATGGTGCTGCGACTCTTTGTCATCATCCAAGAATGCAGTCACATTGTGACGGGGTTCCCAAAACAAAGCATTCACATTTACACCTGCCATATCTGTAAGAACACGAGAAACTTGGAAGCCGTTAGTTTCAACAAAAAAGATTGACATTTTTGAATTAAAAATGTCTTGCGACACAAGCCTTGTGTCGCAGGATAGACTGCGACATAACGAGTTATGTCGCAGTTTTGCAATAAAATCAATTTAATGATTTTCAGCGACACAAGGATTGTGTCGCACATTTAGGTCAGCGACATAGCAGTTGTGACGCAGACAATTCAACGACATAAGCAATCGACACAAAAATTGTGTCGCAGCATAGCAGCGTCATAGAACAGCGACACAAGTATTGTGTCGCAGCAAGATCAGCGTCATAAGACAGCGACACAACGCTTGTGTCGCAAAGATGAACACTTTGAAACCCAGATTAATCTGATGAACAAAAATTGGGTGTTTTGTGTTTTAATCATGTCTGAAGGTGTATCAATATAGCAGGAGCATAAAACAACAATTATTGCGCAATTATAACACATTAAGACAATTAATTTCGCAAAAATAGAAACCTAAAGAGTCCGAAACTTAAAACACAAATGATATCAAAAATAGGAAGTGATAGACGTTAAGGTTAGTACCTATAGATGCGGAATAATAAGGAGAACAAGATTCAGACGAAGAAATCCACAGAAATCCACAGAACAGTCCAAGAAATTCGAAAAAGTGGGCGGATCGGTTGTGTCGCAGAAAATCTTTGTGTCGCTGGTTTTGAATGTTTGTGTCGCTGGTAATTAAATACTAATTACAGCGACACGAGGGTATTATACCCCTGACATAAGGCCAGCGACACAATATGCGACACAAGGGTTGTGTCGCTGAAGTGTCAGCACAATAGGCGACATAATAGAGCGACACAATGATTGTGTCGCTGGGCCACAAAGTATGCGACACAAGTCTTGTGTCGCAGGATAGTCAACACAAAATAAGTGACACAAGCCTTGTGTCGCAGAAGTCAATCAAAAGTTTACGTTTTTAAGATATTTTATATTTGTGACACTTAGTGAACGAATTAAATAAACCAAATAAACAAAATAATAAATAAAAATAAATAAAAACAGAAAAGAACAGTTTGAGATGTGTCATTGTAGGAATCATATTAGAAAGACAGACTCGCAAGACAATATTAAACTTTAATTCGATTATCAGTATAGTTGTCCAATTTGAAGTTTATCAAGAAAGTTATCAAGCCTTAGATGCAGTCTGAAACAAGACGATTATCAGTATTGTTTGTCCACTTAAACACGTAACACACACAACTTCAAGCTTAGCAGTTATTGTGAGAGTGAATAGATCTCTGTGACTCCCCCATAGATATACTCTTAGTATTAAGTCATGCCCAAAACTTCGATTAGTTAGATAGCGTTTGAATTCAACATTTTTAAGAATCAAGCCAGCGGTGACAGGTCTGTACATCCGTACAACAAAGCGACATAAACTTGATTCAGGTGTAAGCAAAACCAGACTTGGTCAAACCATTTGGCGACCTTGTAAGTAATCTTTGATTTTATAAGATTTGAAAGTACTTTGACTTTTGTTTGCTTAATGTTTGAAAGTATACTGACTGAGACCAGGTCTGTACGGACGTACAACAAAGGAAACAGACAGTATAAATCCCCAAATGTTGTCAGATACAAACTCAAGTCAATTGAAGCATGGCAAGCTAATACATAAGAATTTAAGACACATTGTCATACATCATATGATGGTCATCACAAAAGAGTAAACACGGATTTAAGTATTTCTTAGTTGCTCAAAGAAGAGTGTGAACATGTCTACCAATACATTGTGCAAGTAATCAGATGTTTATAAGAGCAAGAATAACATATACAAGATAAACCTACTGATATATCGAGGATAAAACTTAAGATTGTCGTTTGAGGAGTGTCTCCTAATGTACTATCATATCCCTAGTTGTTTTGAGACACAACTAAACGTCTTTTTAATAAATGTTGCAACGTTGCTTTTCTTAAATGTTAAATAACATAAAGAATGGCTATTGCTGTACCCCTTTCAATTTATTTTTTTTTATTTTTTTTTTAATAATAATAATAAGAACATAACAGACTAAGGTCACAAATATTACTTTTGAATGGGAAAGAAACGTAAACCTATCATGTTGACTAGCTCATCGAAACGAGCACGGGAAAAGGCTTTAGTGAACAGGTCGGCATTCTGCTTAAGGGTATCTATTTGGACCAGATCAATTAGGTGTTTTTCATAACAATCACGAATGAAATGAAACCTAATTTCTATGTGTTTGGTCTTAGAATGTTGGACAGGATTACGAGTAATACATATAGCAGCAGTATTATCTATATGAACAGGAGTCATAGTTAAGAGTAAACCGTAATCGCGCAACTGGTGTTGTATCCAAAGAACCTGGGAACAGCAACTAGCAGCAGCACTGTATTCAGCCTCAGCGGTTGAGGTAGAAACAGTTGTTTTCTTTTTGCACTGCCATTATACGAGCCGAGGTCCAAGAAACTGACATCCACCAGAAGTGGACTTCTTATCCATATTGCATCCCCCATAATCCGAGTCCGAGTAAGCAGTGAGCGCGAAGGTTTTCTCATTAGAATACCAGAGACCAAGAGTTGGTCTACATTTGAGATAACCGAAGATTCGCGTAACTGCCTTCATGTGAGAAACCTTCGGTTTAGCCTGATACCTAGAACAGAGAGAGACTGCAAAGACAATGTCCGGACGCGATGCAGTGAGATACATCAGAGAACCAATCATAGATTGGTAATCTTTTTCCAGACATTCCTCTTCATCTTCCGCTGAACCAAGATGATGATTCAGCTCTAAAGGCGTCCCATAGGATTTACAGTCAGTCAAGTTATACCGCGTAAGCATGTCATTGACGTACTTGGACTGATGAATGTAAATCCCTTTAGCAGATTGTTCGACTTGTACGCCCAAGAAAAAGTTCAGCTCCCCCATTGCACTCATTTCAAATTCTGACTTCATGATCCGCTCGAAGTCGCGACACAGTTCATCCTTGGTGGAACCAAAGATGATGTCATCCACATAGACTTGTACTAATAGCAAGTCCTTCCCTGCATGCTTGATGAAGAGAGTACTGTCGATCGTTCCGCGTACAAAACCATTTTTCAGAAGATGAGTCGCAAGCCGTTCATACCAAGCTCTAGGAGCTTGATGAAGACCATACAATGCCTTGTCCAGCTTGCAGACGTAGTTCAGATGAACAGAGTCTTCAAATCCAGGCGGCTGTTTGACATAGACCTCTTCAACCACTTGACCATACAGAAATGCACTCTTAACATCAAGCTGGTAAACCCGAAATCCTTTGAATGAAGCGTACGCCAGGAAAATGCGGATGGATTCCAAACGAGCAACCGGAGCAAATACTTCATCATAGTCCAAACCTTCAATTTGAGTGAAGCCCTGAACCACTAGACGTGCTTTGTTGCGAATTACCACGCCCCGATCATCCTTCTTCACACGATATACCCAACGAGTGCCAATAGGATGAACACCCTTGGGTAAAGGCACCAAAGTCCATACTTGCAGCTTGTTGAATTGTTGAAGCTCTTCCTGCATAGCTTCAACCCAGTATGGATCCTTTAACGCATCAGCTGTCTTCTTCGGTTCTACTTGGGAGAGAAAGCATTCTTCAATTTCCGAAGCAAGACAAACAGGATCAGTGACGGTAACAGGAGACGGTGTCAACACAGATTGTTCAGCAGCAGCAATCTGTCTACTCGTTAAAACACCTTTGTTTAAATCACCAAGAATGGCATCAACTGGATGTGACACATTGATCCGAGAACTCGGAATTGCAGCTGGAACGATGATAGAATCAAGGTTTGTGGAGTCAGCTTCAAGTTCGAGTTGAAGTGCAGGTAAATCTTCAAGGTCAGATGCAGGTGATTGAACAGAATCCTCAAACATTTGTTCCTCATCATTTGTAGGATCAGGAACATTTTCAGTAACGAGTGGAGGTGGAGTCTCACAAGTAGTAGCAGTAGCAGTTGCTGGTGTTCCTGTAGGTGGTGGAGGAACAGAGATGGGTGGTGTTTCAGAAGCGATGTCCAGCCCATGAAATAGTGTCACTATATCCTCTTCTTCATTTTCCTCAGGAATATTGAAAGAATCAAACAGTGTTTGATAATCAAACAAATATTCGGGTCCCTTCCCCTGAGGGTTGTCAGTGTAATGGAAAAAGGTGACTTCAAAATGTTCTTCCACACGCTTGGTCACTAAGTTATACACGCGTTTGTTGGGTGAGTTATTAGAGAATCCTAGAAAAACACCTTCACAGGATTTCTCACCAAACTTGGCAATTCGTTCCTTGGTGTGCATAATAGTGCATAGACAGCCAAACGGTTCAAGAAATTGTAGATTAGGCTTTCTGTTGTTGAACAATTCATAGGATGTCTTGTTCTTCTTCTTAACCGTTAATACCCGATTTATAACGTAACAGGCCGTATTCACAGCTTCGGCCCAGAAGATGATTGGAAGCTTAGAGTCAGATAACATTGTACGTGCAGCCTCAATCAAGGTTCTATTCTTACGTTCTGCAACCCCGTTCTGCTGTGGAGTCCTTGCGGCACTAAATTGGTGTTCAATACCATTACTCAAACAGTACAGTTCCATAATCGAGTTCTTAAACTCTGTACCGTTATCACTCCTAATTTTCTTGATTCTCAAATCACAAAGATTTTGCAGTTTGTCGAATAGATAGATGAGAATCTCAGGCACTTCATCCTTGGTTTTCAGAAAATAAACCCAAGAAAACCGCAAATAATCATCCGTCACAACAAGACAATAAGAAGTACCTCCCAAACTCTTCTTTCTGACTGGCCCGAATAGATCCATGTGAAGCAGCTCCAAGGGCTTCTCAGTTGAATTGACCAGCTTCGGTCTGTGAGACTTTTTGTGTTGCTTTCCTTTCTGACAAGGGACGCAATGATCATTCAGTCCAAAGGATTGCTTAGGGACACCTCACACTAGATCATTCTTGATCAGGTAGTTCATCTTGCGAAAGTGCAAGTGTCCCATACGCCTGTGCCATAATAACGATTCCTTCTCAGGAGCTTTAGAAAAAAGACAAGTGAGCTGTGTAGTTTCCACAGTACTCATGTCCAGAATATACGTGTCTCGCTCCCGAGGTGCCCTCAGTAGCACCCATTCTTCAGGGATCACAAATCCCGGCTTCAATATACAACATTCAGTGTCTGTAAAAGTAGTAGTGTACCTTTTATCGCACACTTGAGAGACACTGAGGAGATTGTGTTGTAATTGCTCCACAAAATTTACCTTCTCAAAGCTTACCATTCCATTGGTAAGCGTACCTTGACCAGAAATAACTCCCCCTTTATCACCAGCGAAGGCCACATAACCTCCATTGAAAGCATGAACTTCAGATAAAAGAGAAACATCACCGGTCATGTGCCGAGAACAACCGCTTAGGTCGATATACCATTTACTATTTTTTACAGATTCAGGTTGCTGCGGCACCACAAACAAGGTAAATTAGTTAGAAATGGAGACCCAAGCCTTTATAGTCTTGGGTACTCCAGTAACATCATCAACAATGACCACATCAGTCAAAACTTGATTTTCAAACAGTTTAGAATGTTTGACTGATGAGGTATTGTTAGATGTAGTATCTTTGCAAGATTCTTTAATCTTCCAAACTTCTTTTGGTTTGGATGATTGCAGGTCAACAACTTTGGGCTTTAAGTTTTGCAAAGTATTTTGCTCAACTTTGTTGACCTTAACAGCTGGGATAGTAGGCTTAGAGCATTTCATTGAAATAGGCTTCTTTGAAAGTTTTTTAAGTTTTGAAACTTGAGAAACCTGTTTCCCAGACTGTTTCTTTGCAAGCACATGACAATTATTTATCAAATGACCTTGCTTCTTGCAGTAGAAGCAAGATCGTTGCTCAAAACAAGATTGAGATTTAGGAACAAACCGATAAGCTCGACCAAAAGAAGCATGTGTTGAACAATCACACTTGTGTGAGCATTCAACAGCAGCAGATGCTTTAGTTGAAATTTTAGAAGATTTATTTAATTTAATCGTTTTAGAAACAAACTTCTTTTGAGGTTCAGCCATAGCTTACCTTTTCCTTTTGTTATAGCCTGTTCTTTTTGTTCGATAGTAATTATATGATTTTCAGGCTTGACGTTTTTCAATAATACGAGGAAGCACAGAAAGAGTCTTTCCTAATTTAGGCTCAACTGTATTTTCAGATTTAATAAGTTCAGTCTGATGAATCTTGGCCTTAATAGGTTTAACTTTCTCAACCTTTTGAGTCTTACTTGTTTCAGACTCACTAGTATTAGCCCTAATAGGCTCGGGCCTACTAGTTTCAGGTTGTTCACATGCAATGATGACATTTTCAGCCTTAACTAGCTCAGGCTTACTTATATTGATGCTCACAGTAGGTTTGACAGTTTTAACATCTATCTTAGTAAAGATAGGCATCATATCATTGACATTATCCCTAACAGGCATAGGTAAATAATCCTTAGGAGGTGGGACTTGATGAAAACCAAGTCCTGCCTTACTCTTAGTGTCAGTCCTCTGTGCCTGTAGGATTTCATCAAAGACTAGAGAGGATGTTAAAAAGTTTGAAAGCTTTTTCTTTAAATTTAAAACCTCAGTTTGAGATTCAACAAGTTCCCTTTTAACAGATGATAGCATGTCAACATAGCTACCAATTTCATCTTGTTGTTCAAAAATTTTAGCTTTTAGTTCCTTTTTCTCTTCCAAAATAGCTTTTAACTTTTGACCACTGGCCTTATCACTGTCCCGTAACATATTATTTGTTTCAGTTAAATTTTCTATGACAGTGTTAAGGCGTGTGGTATCCTCTCTATACCTATTTAGCTGGTTAGTTAATTTAATGCATGATACACAAGATAAGGGTTCATCATGTACCTCACGCACTTCAGCCATTAGTGCCCGTTCTGTATCATCTTCATCTGGGTCAGACCATTCCCAAGCATTGTTGGAAAGCAGTAGCGCAGCGAAAACCATCGCTTTTTCATCAGATCTGGTCTTCTCAGATGAGGTGGACTGAGAGCGCTTGGATAAACCGGAAGGTGGATTCTTCTTTCTGTCACATTCACGAGCAAAGTGTCCATAGCTGTGACACTGGTAGCATTTTACCTTGCTCTTATTGAATCCAAGACCCTTCTCTTCCGGATCAGTGACGTTCTTCCTCCCAGTCTTCTTCAAGAAATTCTTGACACGTCTTGTGAGCATAGCCATGCTCCACTTCAAGTCCATTCTTTCAAGCTCTTCTTGATCAATTTGACTGAAATCTTCTTCAGTCATATTCACAGTGCTGTTCTTGTTGGATAGGAAGTCATCATACGCTGAAAGCGGTGAATACAGCTGCATGTTCCTCAGCAACTGCAGGAGATGCTCCTTTAAGATTGGAGTAAGTACCACCCCCACTAGCAGAGTTTGTGGTAGTATATCCAAAACCACCAGATAAATTAGGAGCACCAGAACCCCCATAGAAGAATGCAGCCCCAGCAGCTTGAGTCGCTGCAGCAGGAACATCCACACCATATAACATGGGATTCTGAATATGTGCAGTAGCCTTGGTCTCCTTCTTCTGCATGTCCAGGAGGTCAGCAGCAATCTGTCCAATTAGATCATCAAGCTCCATATCCATTATATCCTCGTCTTTTTCCATTAGCAGCACTCGTGTATTCCATTTCTTTGGTAATGAACCCAGAAGCTTCTTGTTTACATCAGTTTTGTCGAGATTTACTCCTCCCTCAACCAATTCACTTACGAGCTGAGAATATCGACTACACATATCTTCCAGAGACTCAGTAGGTAACATGTCAAAGACCTCAAACTGTTTCTTAACCAGATCCAGTTTGTTTCGTTTGTACTGATCACTACTACCACATTTCTTCTCAAACCCCTTCCATAGATCATAAGCGGTCTTGTGATGACGTAGTTGTCTCAATATCTGTTGAGGTAAGGCCATAGTAATCGCAGAATATGTTTTTCGTTCAGTATCGAAAGCCTTACGTTCTTCAGGAGTCATTGATTTAATGGACTTTTCAGGAATAGGTCCATTAAATATACCGGTTCGAACAGGGCGTTCATATCGTTCCTCAAGATAGATCAGCATCTCAGCATCGTTGAAAGATACAAACGCTTCAAACCGTTGACGCCAGTCTAAGTAGTTCATACCCGTAGTGTACATCGGTGGTTTGTTTGTAGAGCCCACCTCACTAGAATGCTTTAGCATTGCCCCAACCTGTTGAAGTGATGTTGATGTAGAAGCAGACATGGTAATGGGCTCGAGAGACTTTTCAAAAATTTTGAAAGACTGAAAAAATGCGACACAAATGATATGTCGCAGAGGTTATGTCGCAAGAAGACTAGCAGCGACACAATGATTATGTCGCAACTGAACAGACAGCGACACAGTGGTTATGTCGCAGTGTTATGTCGCAAGATTAAGGTCGCTGAAACCTTGTGTCGCAACACTATGTCGCAGAATTAAGGTCGTTGAAACCCTAAAGCGACACAATATTATGTCGCAACCTTGTGTCGCAAAACGGCGCTGTCAGTACGAACAAACCTCAAAAACACATATTTTCGAACCCTAAATGTTTTTTTATCAAAAAAACAGTAAAAGTAAAGATTTCTAAGTTCAAAAACACCAGAAAACAGCTATATAATACTAATAAAGAAGATCAAACACCAATAAAAGGTCAAATGATCAAAAAAGTATTAAAAAGCTTAACCAAATGATTTGAAACCACTAACAATCATAGATTATGGCTCTGATACCAATTGTGGATCCCAATGGGGTGATCTTTTAATCAAATCAAGTGGATAAGGAGACAAGAACACAAGCAAATGATATAAAGTTTAAACAAAATGATGAACAAAAGGAATAAAACTTTATATTTCTCAATACTCAAAATATTCTCTCAATGTAAATGTAGCAGCCAAAATACAGAGAATAAAGTGTGTGTAAATGTCTTACCCTAAATATCTCTAACTTTGATATTTATACTAAACAGACTGGCCGTTCTGCGACACAAGCCTTGTGTCGCAGAGATCACTAATGCGACACAAGCACTGTGTCGCAACTACAACTAATGCGACACAAGCCTTGTGTCGCAGTACACAGAAAATGTAATTTTCACTAAGTCTATTTCATTTACAGACACAGTACAGACTAGACCAACTGACAGACACTATAAGATGCATCAACAATAAGAGCCTAAGTTAGTTCATGTTACAGCTAAACATAATCACCACCGTCAAATGTAACCAAAAACACAACATATAGCAGCAAACGATCACTCTAATACATATACAAATAAGTTTTCGTATGAAATTAAATTATTAACTATCAATCATCCAAAGAAACACAAAATAGTATTCATCCTATCAAGCTAGAAATATTCAGAGTTCAATTAGATTGACATACCTTTGTTGTGAGTTGTCGAGTGGTTGAAGCGCTTCAACCACTTGCGAAGAAGTTCTTGTGCCGTATTGTACTGGTGGTATGTGTGTGAGAATGCAATTTTAATAATAGGGTTATTAGTGATAGAGTTGTCGTTATTTAAATGGACAGATTATTTTATCTTCCAATCACTTCAAAATTAAACGGAAAGAATTTCTAATAAAAAAGTCCATTTCTTTTTGTTCCTAAAAAAACTCTCATAATAATTTTTAATTATTTTTTTCATTTACTCCTTTTCCTTTACGCCAAATTTTTTTGACAATGCAGCGAAAATGACAATTTTACGGTCACCCACTTGACTTCGTAACTCAACAAAGGAAAACCCTTCCATTTCAAATTTAACTTAAATCACCGATGACGATGGCGGTTTGGGTCCAATACAAACTTCACCTTCCATCTGAATGTGAAATATTTATATGAATGAATAAAATGAAGATAGCAACGTATAACGTAAACGGTCTAAGACCTCGTATTTCCCAATACGGGTCACTCCGGAATCTCCTCGATTCTCTCGATTCCGACATCATCTGCTTTCAGGAAACCAAATTGTCAAGGCAAGAACTCAGAGCCGACGTCGTTTCGGCTCATGGGTACGAATCCTTTTTTTCTTGCTCACGTTCTCTTCTAAAAGGGCGCACTGCTTATTCCGGTTTGTACCTAAACTGTTTGATAAAATGCCCCAATGACTCTCAACTTCATTAATTCACAATGCTCAAGTAATGTAGGTGTTGCAACATTTTGCAAAGTAAGGTCTTCTTTTTCCAGCAATGAAGCTGCACTGCCAGTTGATGCAGAGGAAGGTTTTACTGGTCTTCTAGAGAATTCTAGAGGTTTTTCGATTGCTAAAAATGATTCGCTGGTAGGTGTGCAAGGCCTCGAGGGTTTTGACAGACAAGAGCTTCTTAAAATCGACAGTGAGGGACGTTGTATTATCACTGATCATGCTCATTTTGGTCAGTACCATCAATGAAAATAAAAACTTATTTTGAGGTTGTATATTTCATAAAAATGATATCACTCAGTAAAATGTTACAGTTCTTTTCAACATATATGGGCCTCGAGCCGCATGTGATGATACCGATCGGATTCAGTTCAAGCTCTTGTTCTACAAAATACTGCAGGTAACTAAATGTCTTCTAGTTTAGAATTATTTATGAGAGAATGCAATACGTATGGTTTGACATTTCTATCTTTTGATTGGTTTCTCATTCTTTGTTTTAGAAACGATGGGAGGCTCTTATGCTTAAAGGAAGGAGGATAATTGTTGTTGGTGATTTAAACATTGCTCCTTCTTCTATAGATAGGTGTGATGCAGGACCGGATTTTGAGAATAACGAGTGAGCTTCTAACTAGTCTTTATAGAGTTTTTGCTTAACAACACTACAGGTGATATTCAGTATTTTTATTTCATATTATATTATGAATAATATTAGGTTCAGAAGCTGGTTTAGATCTTTACTAGTGGAAAATGGAGGCTTGTTCTTTGATGTCTTCAGAGCAAAACATCCTGAAAGGTGCAAGACAACTCTGAACTTGATATACATGCTCTTATAAATAAAAAGCGTGTATTTGTTGATTTTGGTTCTCAGCATTCTTCTCAAACCCTGTTATGCAGCATATTGCATTTAGTATGGATAATATATGTAGGTGGCAACATGAGTGGGTTGGGTTACTGGTCAGATGGGTTCAGACTGAAGCAGGGTTTTTTTTTCTTCTTAAACTGGGTCAAACAATGAGTCTGGTCAGGTTGGTTTTTACCCGCATCCCCTTTTTGTGCATCTTCTAATTTTTTGAAATAATCAATGTGCTAGTTACAATTAGAAAATATCTTATTACTATAATGATTTAAATTTTTCGATAAAAACTATGTAGGAGGTTGTATGTATCAAATATAGACTCTGCGGATTTTAACTCTTTTAACCCATTTCCTTATAGCTATGTTTTTTTGTTTGAGCCACTTGACCTGTTTGAGATTAAATACAACCCAAAGTTACTCATTTATAACTAAATGGGTTGAAATTACCACCTCTTTCTATTTCTTTCTTGAGTATTTTTTCTAATATCTTACAATCTCTGATGTTTTATAGAACAGAAGCCTATACTTGCTGGTCAACGAACACAGGTGGCGAGATATTCAACTTTGGGTCAAGGATTGACCATATTCTAAGTGCTGGTTCATGCTTACATGAAAATAAAGATCTTGAAGGCCACAACTTTTTTTCTTGTCATGTTAATGAGTGTGACATCCTAACACAATTCAAGCGGTGCAAACCTGGGGCCACAACAAGGTAAGTTTTTTATATATGTGAAACATACTAAATCATTTGTTGAAACACCTATCGACAAAATTCCATTTTGTTATGGTCTATGCATGTGAATTTTTTTCACAGATATGTCAGCACCATATGTGTGGGTGTGAATCATATGTATTTCAGTATTGGCATAATTGTTTACATGTTGCCTATACTGCAGCTACCGATGGAAAGGAGAGAAAAGCATCAAATTGGAAGGTTCAGATCATGCTCCTGTCTTTATCAGTTTAATAGAGATCCCTGATATTCCACAGCATAATACGCCATCTTTATCCACTAGATACTGTCCTCAGGTTCGAGGATGTCAGCAAACTCTTGGTATTAGAAACAATCCTTCTCTCTAATTGAATATTGAATCTAAATAACACACATAGACATTTTAAATATGCGAATGCATTTTTCAGTGTCAATGTTACCAAAAAGGAAATCAACAGAGGAAGTTAAAGCCCATGAACAATCTGTTACTTCTCTTGATGAGGTAATCAGAGTACAAAGTTGTGAGCAGAGTGTCAAAAGTCCACTTCATGACTCTTATGAAATGAAGAAAAAGTTGAAGAAGTGTCAATCGTCACAGCTGTCACTTCGATCCTTTTTCAGCAGTTCAACAGCAAATAAAGATGTTAAGTGCATCAGTCCTGATATTGCACTTCGCCATACAAGTTATTCTATTGAGGGATGTGAAACTGTAGTTTTGAAGGATTCTGAGTGCAATACAAGTGAACCTGATCAGACTCAATGTGAACCGGATGTCTGTACTTCTTTACAAACTGATAAAAGTAAGATTGCTCTATTAGAGTGGCAAAGAATTCAACAATTCATGCAGAATAGCATTCCTGTTTGCAAGGGCCATGGTGAACAATGTGTTTCTCGGGTTGTGAAGAAAGCAGGACCTACTTTTGGTCGCCGTTTTTATGTTTGTGCACGTGCAGAGGTATATTGTTTTCCAATCATATGTACCGCGATTTGGACTGTATTAATAAATTGATATTAAGATGTATGGTAATTGTTACTTCATATATAAAATTTCCTGTCTCAAAATTGAAACTCATTTTGTAAGATATTGTAGGTACCTATCTCCTATTTCAACAGCAAGTATTCTTGTTTTCATGTTGCTTTTGTCTTATATTTTTTATTATTCAGGGACCGGCATCAAATCCTGAAGCAAATTGTGGTTACTTTAAGTGGGCTGATTCAGGATCTAAGCGCAAACAGGGCAAATAATGTTGTAGTCCCAATCATGTGATGTAAATGTAGTATGCAGTGTATAGATCACAACACAAACTGTTGGTAACCTATTTGCATTTCTTCCACTTGTCTCATGTTATTTTCTAATTTTTGCCAATACACTGCCCAGAGTTGGTAATTTGTGAAATAGAAGTCGAGAATTGGATGTAATTTGAAGTTTACATGTGATTTTTCTGGTTAAGGTACTAGGGATGTGAGCTATTTGATTTGGCCCATTTCGACCATGTAATGTTGGCCAAACCAATAAAAGGTCAATATGACAGATTGGCAAACAACATTGGCCAAATTGGAGGTCTTGGCCAAACTGGTAAAAAGAATCATGGTTTTGGCCAAACTTTGCTGTTTTTGTTTATGATGAATCATCCTCGTATATGAAATTGTCTTTGTTGGTTCTCGTTTGTAGTCATTCTTATCCTAAAAGTTGTCATTATTTTATTCAATGTTGGTATAGAAAGTAGTTTCTTTGTTTGCTAGATAGTATAATACTGTAAAAAATGTCAAAATTATAAGCAAAATATTGGCAAACAAAACCAACAGCTGTTTGGATGATGATGTGGTTGATGAAAACCAATCTGCCTTTATTCCTCTAAGTCAGATTAGTGATAATGTCATGCTTGCTCAAGAACTTATGAAGGGCTATAATAGGAATACAGGTGAAGGGAGGTGTGCTTTTCGAATTGACATACAGAAAGCATATGATACTGTAAATTGGAGTTTTATGGAGAGCATTCTGGAGCATTTTGGCTTCGATCCAAAGATGGTCAAATGGTTAATGGTATGTATTACCTCACCTTCTTTTGCTATTTCAATTAATGGTGAGCAACATGGATATTTTAAGGGAAAAATAGGGTTAACGCAGGATGATCCTTTATCTCCTTACCTGTTTACTTTAGTTATGGAGATGTCGAATTTAATATTGAAAAGAGGATTAGGGAGATCGGTTGTTTTAATTATCATCCAAACTGTTATATGTTAAAACTAACTCACCTTTGGTTTCTGCAAGTCTTCATTATAAGGACTGTCATAGTCTCCTGGATAAGGTCAAGAAAAAAGTAAATGACTGGAAAAATAAGTCATGATCATATGCTGGGAGGCGGCAGTTGATTAAATCAGTATTGTCATCCATACAAGTGTACTGGATCTCAATGTTTATACTTCCAAAATAAGTAATTGTGGAGGTGGAAAGGCTACTAAGACATTTTCTTTTTTTTGGGGGGGGGGGGGGGGGGGGCAATGATCAAAAGAGGGTTATGGCCAAAATTGTTTGGGATGATGTGTGGTTTTCAAAAGCAAGGAGGTTTGGGTATAAGATCTGTCAAGGATTTGAATAGAGTTTTGATGTCAAAATATATGGAATGTGGTGAATAGGAAGAAATCATTATGGGTCAAATGGGTGTATAAACATAGAATAAATGGCAAAAGGTTTTGGGAGATGGAAGTGGACCCTAAAACATCATGTTCTTGGAGGAGTATTTTAAGGTTAAGGGAGTTTGTAAGAAGGCATGCGTTTCATAGACTGGGGGATGGTAATAATACATTTCTTTGGTTTGATAACTGGCATCCCAATGGTCCATTATGCAGTATTATAACAAAGAGAGAAATTTATGTGGCTAGGCTGAATTTAAATTGTAAAGTAAGAGATGTATGGGAGAATGGTGGATGGAAATGGCCTCAGGAACTTCTGGATAAATATGGCACAATGTTAATGTCTTTTAGTCCTTTATTAATTGAAGGTACAAAGGACAGGATAAAATGGAAAAATAGAAAGGGCGGGATTAGGGATTTTGAAATGAAAACTGTGTGGGCTGATTTGAGTCAAAGCAGGGATGAAGTGGCATAGATTGATATGGTTTTCACTGAATATACCAAGGCATGCTTTCATAACATGGATTGCTCTTAATAGTAAACTCAGCACTCAGGATAGATTGGAAAAATGGGACATTCAACATGCGCAACAATGTGGTCCCTGTAAGCAAGTACAAGATTCTCATTTTCATATGTTTGTGGACTGTAATTATGCAAAAAGGGTCTGGGGTAAATTCTATGGTTTGGCAAAAATGGATGATGTGATAAAAAAGATTGTTGAAGATTGTCAGAGCTGGAGTAGTGTGGTTGATCTATTGATTGTAATTCCTTGTAACAAGTCAATCTGGAGTGTGTTACTAGATTGGTGATAGCTGCTGTTATTTATATCTCTGGCAAGAAAGAAATTGGAGATTGTTTCAGGGAAAAGAGAGAACTGTAGAAGTGCTTAGTATAAGCATTGTGGAGGTTGTTAGAGTCACGTTGATTGGAATTGAGAATTCGCACTTCTGTGCATTCAAAAGAAGTGGCTAAGAGATGGAGATTTACTCCCAATGATGTGCAAGCAAATTTAAATGGGGGTAATGATAAGCCAAAAAAGTAAAACGATGGAGGTTATGATGATGGGCACCTGTTTGTAAACTCTGGCGGCATTAAAGGTTTTATGGAAATGGACATGTTTTGGGTTGGGAATTATTTGGGATGGGTTGGTGTTACAAGGGGAGACTGGGTAGTGATGTTCCCTTCTTTTTCTTTCGATTGTGTGTGTTGCATGTTCCCTTATACATGTGGTCTGGTTTAGGGTGTTTTTTTTTGTAATTCAAAATGGTTTGAGTCAGTCCTTTTGTATATCTTGAGCCTGTGTTTTCTGAAGGGGAGATAGTTACTGCTGAGTGGAAACAGCCTTTCAAGAAATGGAGTAGTAGAATTTCTTACATATTGGTGTGGTCATAGGAGTTAATGATCCTCAGTAGTGAGCTAGGCTGCCATTGTATGCATGCTTATTATGATAGTATGCTTGGTCTGTGTTTTAGTGTGGGCTGGTTTTGGTATGGAGATAAAAGGGGGAGATGGGTAGTTTTAATTGGCATGGTTTTGCTTAGATTTTATTTGATTATAAATGCTGTCATTCTGAATGATAGTTGGTGTCTGTATCTGGGTCATCATGTCTGGTGTGCAGTCCAGCAAAAATCTTTTTTAAATGTCTTTAAGCCCAATTATATAGGTTTGATGGGATTATTGTTTGTGCCGGAGTATTGCAATTTTGTTTGTATTCTTGGAGTTATAAGGTGTCTGCTGGTCTGGGTCATTACATAATCTTGTTTCATTTATTTCTGTGTCCATTGAGCTGCTATATTTTGTTGAAAGTGAGATAACTATCCATGGATTAAAATTGCCTGTCAACAAGTGTAGTAGAAGTACTTGTTACATCTTGATGTTTTTGCAGGAATTAATGATGTCCAGGGGATGAGTTAGACTAGTCTAAATTTGGCTTCAATACCTGGTCAAAATATTATTATTGGATTAATATATACATTTTTATGTAACATCCAATATCTTAGGTTTGTTTGTCAGTTTAGGAAGTATCAATCTGTGCCATTTTAGTCTTGTCATCTAGCGGTCAACATCTGGATTCTGTTATTTTAATTAACCTGGGACATATGGTGTACAACTACAATGGTCAGGATGGAAGTGTAATTAGAGATATAATTAATTGTCATGGTTGCTGGAGGTGTCTAGTGTGGTCACAGATTTACTGCTGCACTTTACAAGGTAAAACAGGTGCAAAAGGGTGGATTTTTGCAAGTAAATGTTTGGAAGGGAAGGATTTTGTTGTGGATCGTAATGATTGGAGTTTTATGGTTAAATTGATTCAATGGGTTTCGAATTTTAATAGGTTGATTAGATAAAAAAATTTGGAAGCGTTTGAAGTCTGCAGGATTGCTTTTGATGTTTCTAAAATAGTGCAATTTGACCAATATTAGTCAAAGTGTCCCTTTTTGCAAACATTATTATTGGTTCACTTGGTTTGAAACGAATTTGAAGTTTTGGTGTGGCACTGGTGAAGTGGAGCTTCTGGAGCAATATAGGAATGATTGGCTTGGAAATTTGGATTTTGGTAAAAGTTATATTTGACTATTGACAGTCAAACAGTGGATAAAAAGGAAAATGTATGTCATTTGGTTACTAGAAGGCGCACCTACCAAAGTATGGATCCTTTACGTATGGTATAAAGAGAATATACCATTTGGATTGCACAAATGGAAATTTCAGTGAAGATTTGAGGATTAAAGTGAAGGAATTTTGAAATCATGTTTGACTCGCAATAGTCAAACTCCAGTTTTGAATACTTTTAAGAATCATGATGTTAGTAATGGTAGTTGTTTTGGTTTTATTGGTATTGGGATAGTCATTATAGTTTTGATAGACCATTTTGTTAGTGTACGAGATGATCACTAAGAGCACATGGAGTGGTCACTTCTAGTTTACGATAATATTATTGTTAAAAAAATGAAGTGTAAGAATAGCGTCTTGAACTTTATTTTATATTTACATTTTAAGAAAATTTTGATAATTTAATAAATTGAAATAAATAACAAAATAAATTAAATAAAAGAAATAAATTCATTAAAAATAAAAAATAAATATTGCTGAGTCCTAAAAAGATAAATTCATAAAAATAAAAAAATACAATCAAGCGGTGGGTTTTGAAACATTTCGCCTTTCAATGACAACGGGATTGAAAGTTAACTACTTTTGGCAGTCTTCCAAAAAGTTTCTTGCATCTGAAAGTCGGTAGCATCTTCCCCCCTTTTTTTGGCGTTCAAGTCACTTCCAAATGCTTTTCCACTTTTGGCATGTGGCATTGAGTTTTCTTCCATTTTGAGGTCAACATGTCTTTGATTCGAATAAATGGAGGGGTGCAAACATGGTACTCTTCCATGACAAGATACCAAATAGAGTCATTGTTTTGCGCATTTCCTCGGTTGGAATCTTCGGAAATGGCAATCCAACATTAGGCCATTCGGAGTTCGTCCTCCAGTTCCCAAAAAGTTGTTATAAACCTTTTTAGTTTCGGTTGTGATGGTCCAACATCGGGTTGTTTGCCTTTCTTTTTTGCTTTATTTCTATGAGAGGTTACTGTAGGAACCTAGTCTTCGATCGATTGCATGTCGTGTTGTTTGGTGGGAGGTTGTTAGGTGACGGGCTATTGGGTGCTTTTTGATGCTTGCCACATTAGGAAAGCGTTATATTGATAATGTAAGAAGTTGAGTGTTTGATAGAATGGCGTTTGCGACATTTGATGTGGAGTATTAAACCGGGCATGTCGGTATTCAGGTTTGAAGATGATGATTGTTGTTGAAAGGGGTTCCATTGGAAGTGTAGGTTGTACAGGTTGTTTGGGCTATCTGACATTGAGAATTGTAGTGAATTATAGAGTTTTTGAGTTTTTGAAGTGTATTTGTAGATGAAAATGAGTGTTTTGATGTGTTAAAAATTATTTTTGAAGTGTGGCATTTATAGATTGAAAACGAGTTTTTAAAAAAAAAAAATAAATAAACGGTCAAAAGGTAGTCGTTGAATTGCTTTTACTCTTTATTCTTTATTTTAATGGTAATATAACCACTGAAAAAAATAAAAATAAAATAAATAGGCCAAATAACGTCCCTGACAAGACGCCATTTGAAATGTCGTTCGACGACATTCCCGACGAAGAACACAGACGGGACGCCTCTCACTATGTTATCTGTCATGTCCCGTGTCCTGTCCCGTCACTCTGTTATCTCTAATCATCCTCATTGGTTATGCCAGATGTAAGTTGATAAATAGTTTTAATTTTTAGATATAAATTTTTTCTGGGGTTCCATCTCTTTCATTAAAATATATATATATATATATATTTAGAGAAATGATCTATAGGGAAACTCTAAATTTTGGGGAAGTAGTGAAGCAAATTTTAGCGCTTGATTTTTTCATAAATAAATGTTTTTAACATTCATTTGTGATAAATGTTAAATTTTGAAATTATTTGTGATTTTTAAAATTCATTTATGATAAATCGAGGGTTGAGATTTGCTTCCCTCCTTCCCTAATTTTTTTGCTTTCCCTTTTGATCCCACCTATCAAATAATTATGTTACAAAGTTATGTTGCAAACCAATGACTTGAGGTTGTACCTTAGTGGGTTAAACAGTTAAGCCAAAAGCAACAAATATCTCTGGACCGAACTGGACTCGATTTGACAATGTTCAGTGGAGTAACATTTCATTTGGAATTCTGCCCGTTCACTTAGTTTTGGTCGAACCGAGCACATACTTGTGAAAGGTAAATGTAATATGGCTGACAAGTGGTATGGAGGTTTTACCCTCCTAGGCAAGGTCTCAAGTTCGAGTCTTATCTAGGGCATTAGGAGTTTCTTCCCGCGTGTGTAAAGGGAAGGGTGCCATTGCCTTCTGGGCTGGAACCAACCTGGTTGTGTGGGATCGCTACGCCTTCTGGGCTAGGGGCCATGTAGCCACAATTGACATTCAAAAAAAATAAATATGGCTGACAAGTGAGTATATATTAATTATATATAAATGGTCCCTCTATGGATGATAGTCATTGTCTTTAGCTTCATTCATTCTACACCATTATCTTGAGGGAGCACAACAACAACAACACTACCTAATCCTGCTCAAAGTAGGTTATGGGGAGGTATGATGTAAACAGTTATTTCAGAACGACCTTCGACGCAAAGTAGCGAACAATCCATTAAAAAAAATTGAGTTCTGTGTTTACAGCCTCTCTATAGTTGTTGGATTAAATTATATGATAGGTGAATGGCTATCCATATGCAATGCTCTGTTGACCAGATTGACCTGAAAACATGGAACAAAATCATCAAGAGACAAGTGATTGAAGCATTTCATTCATACCAACAGATGCAACAATCATTCATTCCTGATAACTTTACTTACCCTGTGTTACTCAAAGCAGTTTCATATCCTCGAATCGGGTTAGCCCTCCATGCTCTTTGACAGCTTTTAGATGAGATTTTTTAGGGCTAGCTTTATATCTAGCATGTAGACATGTTGAGAACATAATATCTGGTCTACTTACATTAAGAATTATAAAGATCCAATTATACCTCTATATGTTTGAAGCTAAAACACCATTTCACAACCATATGTTAGTCCAAACTTCTCTTCTTAACATGTACTCATCTATTAAAAGAATTAATGATGCTCGTAAATTTTTCGGTAGTATGCAAGTAAAGGATATAGTTGCTTGAAACTCAATGTTGGATGCATTTGTTTCATCTGGGAATGTGGATGCTGCAATCCAAACTTTTTGATTTGTGCCTAAGAAAGATATTTTTACTTTTAACATCATGTTATCAGGCTATGCAGATTTGGGTGATATGGACTCGGTGAGAGCATTGTTTATTGAAATGCCTGTAAGAAATATAATATCATGCAACTCCATGATTGTGGCATGCGTGAACTATGGGGACATGGAAGAAGCATAAAGTGTTCGATGAAATGCTTGAACTTGATGTCATTTCATGGAACACGTTACTTGGAGCGTATTTGAAGTAAAAGTTGTTTGAGCAAGTTATCGTGCTTTTTGAAATGATGAAAGCAGAGAAGAATGTGCCTCTGCATTATCTTACGGTAACCATAGCCTTATCTGCTTGTTCTGGATTGGGGTTGCTAGAAAAAGGACGCGTCTCGAGTAAACATGTAGTAACTTCCCTAATAGACATGTACGCCAAATGTGGATGCCTAGAGAGCTTTTTGAATGTGTTGTACAAGTCTAAAGTGCGAGATGTTTTCTGTTGGAATGCACTCTTATCTGGACTTGCTCTTCACAGTTACGCCACTGCTGCCCTTAAAGCATCTGATGAAATGCGACTAACAACAAAACACGATGATGTAACATTTATAGCTTTGCTTAGTGAATGCAGCCACTCAGGGCTGATAGAAGAGTGTCAAGACCTCTTTGATTCTATGGAAATTGAATATGGTGGGACTCGTAAAATGGAACATTATGGGTGCTTTGTTGATCTTCTTGGACGAGCCGGGTCCCTTGAAAGTGCTTACATGTTCATTGATACGATGCCATTTAGGCCAGGAAGTCTGTGTTGGGTGCATTGCTTAAGTGCTTGTGAATTATAGGGATCTTGAGACAGTGGAGAAGGTAGTGAAGATACTCTTATCAAATGAATGTGAAGACGGGTTAAACGATGGGGATTACATGATGGTATCTGATTTGTATGCTTCTTGTGACCATTGGGACTAAGCGGATCGCTGGAGAGCAATGATGAATGATTCGGGTATTGTTAAGACTGCAGGGTGGAGTTCTATCAAGATTGGCAATAGAGTACAAAACTTTTTAGGGGGGAAATTTGTTGTTTGAGTTTGATGATAATGAATATCTATATATATGCAATCAATAGACAATGATTTTCTAACCGTTTAGAATCATAGCATCAAATAAACATAAAGAGCTGATATATTAATAGTAAATAGTAAATCAATTAGTATATCAACTGCTTAGAGCATTTCCTATCAAGAACTTAAGAACTTGTACCATTTGCATGACGTCACCAAAACTTGCTAAGGATTTGACACTCGATGGAGACAATTCATTACTTACTAACTGAACCTGTATTTACCAATACTACATTTGTTTTATTCCCAAAAGATAAAAAAGAATTTCGTTCTATTTTATTACGATAAAATATGTGGGTTTAAGTGATGTATGCTCACTCGCACCATCGGGAATTGACAACAAGACGTGGATAGAACGGACCACAAGATACATGAATTATTGGATCATGTACATGCTATATTTAATCAACTCTTACGTGTGCATTCACTGATTGTGATATTTGTTAACTTCTGTAGCCCAACTGCAAAAAGGAATAACAAATAAGCAAACAATGTTTCTAGCTAGATCCAACATGTTCAGATGAGTTTAAGCAAAAGGTATTTTGCAATAAAAATATTATTTTGCATCGTGTTCAAACATGATTCATCATTTTTGGTTATTTTAATTAATTACTTTAGTCTGAACATTTAAAATAAAGATACTAACATGATCACCACATGCATCTAGTCTAGAGAATATTCAACTTCTATTTGTTTGATCCCACCCTGCAATATTCATCTAGCTTGCCTTACTTCTTCACTCAAAAAGACCACGAGGTTGTCGAATGTAGCCAAACACAACATTCGAAGATGCTATATCGATACGTTGAGAATACCCACCTAGCTCACTTTGTGTGAAAAGTATGAATTGTTTAGGTTAGGCCTAGATGAGCAAAGACGGATTTAAAACATATATCAGATCAGTTCATCACTAGTTGTTTATTTTAAGTATACATATATAGTCATATATACAAACATTTCACAAGATTTTTATGAAATATACAACGCCAAAGTGTCTTAATACTAATTATTTTCGTTACAGTTGATCAAACAATATCCAAATAGTGTACAATTAAGTTTCTAATTATGGCTCAAAATCAAGTCTAGCTTTATGATGTGTTGGCCCCCTACCTTTGTGTAAACCCAAAGAGACATAAACATCCACTACTAAGTCTTTGGTACTAAAATACAGCAAAGTCAGAGTCAAGTATGCATGAGGAGTTATAAAATGCGACACTCTTTTTATCTTTATCAATACGTCATCCACTGAATGTAACTTTTGGATATGGTCCTTGAATACTAAAACACAATTGCATTGATGAAATGATGTTATATATCAAGAAAACAGATATTTACTAAACATAGCCATCACATCTCTTCATCCAATTTCCTTCAAATTAAATAAACCTGAACAGGATTGATATGAATGATACAATCCAAACATGTAATTCAGTAAAAAAAGAGTATGAAAGTTTAATTAGAATTAGAAAGAAGTAGTAACTAAAAACCATAACTAATAAATAAATAAAAAATCTTGAAAAGGTACTGTACCGGTGTATTGTACAAAGACTTAAAACACACAAGTTGATTACTTTTACAATGAACAACAATTTTGGCAAATTTATCAACATTTACCAGTCACATGATACCCACCAAACACAAAAGGCCTGGACTGGCTTCCCTACTATGTAAAACTTAATCTCACAAAGTCCATAACATATCCATGGATCAGGGGCAAAAAAAAAAAAAAAAAAAAAAAAGAAAAAAACCCGATTATTTTAAAGAAACTTGAGAAGCACAGTTACTAGTAATGGGTAGATCAGATGGAGTGCATACCAGAGCCCTTTGCTGTAAATGTCTCAAACTCTGTTCCATACTAACTTGCACCATATCTGCTAGCATTTTCTTTGCATTTCCAGATTGTTCATCCCCTTGAATTTGTGATATAATATCACACACAATGTTCTCTAGGGTATTGGACTCGAGCTCTGATCTTGGGTATGGTGATTCCCTTAATAACCGCAGAAGTGTGTGGGCTTTTGTTTGAGAATTTGGCGTGCCTTGAACCGTGAGCTCTAAAAGCCCGGGGATAACACCTTCTCTAAGTATTGGTTCCCTATACCTACACCTATCGCTTTGACACATGGTTAAAAGGGTCCCTACTGCATGTTCGCGGTTTTGGGGCGACCCACGCTCGAGAACCTCAACAATTGCAAGCACACCACCTTCCTCTGAAGTTAGAGAGACTCGTCCTTGTTCAAAATTAACTAAAGATTCAACTAGAGCAGTACATCTTTCAGATATTTTTGATGATCTTTTTGAACTATTAATAATGTTTATCAAATAAGGAATTGGGTCAGATTGAAGGATGGGAGTAAGATTATCTTCTTCTGATGAGAGATTGGAAAGTGCCATCACGGCGTCCATTTTGGCTTGAGGGGTACCCTGATCAAGAACTTCGACAAGAAATGGGATGGCGCCCGATGCACCAATAGTTGATCTTTTTACAGGTGATGCAGATAGTGTGGCTAATGCAGCCGTTGCGTGTTCTTGCATATTCAAATGACCCAATTCAAATAATTCAACAATTGGTTCTAAGGCGCCAACATCCACAATTCTAATCTTGTTTCTGTATAATAAACATCAAAAAAGTAAGGTTTTGCTAATGACAGGCTTTAGGTTTGTTTTTAAAAAATGGATATAATGCATCATTAGTGGTACATTAGCATCTAATTGCTAACAATTCAAAATCTGTAACTATAAACTCCAAAATATTAAGCAGAAAATCTATTTTATAGACGGCCCTAAGGGTTGTTGTTAAAGAAACAACGAAGAACGAATGGTATAAATGATTGGCATGTAATATTTCAAGAAATGAAATTTAAAGTAAGTTCGATAAAACTGTATATATGCAGTATAACATTACTCGTGTTAAACAAACATTACTCATAAGTTAAACAAGGATTACTACAAATTAACATTGCAAGTCAGAAGTAATATTAATTTCTCCTAATCAATTAATTTTACTCATAGAAATTTGATGAAACTAATCTGTTCCTTACATTGTTAATAGATTCTTTGTCATGTGATGTGATAATTAGCTTCAATAAGAAGATGAAACAGAAAGGGCAAAAGGAAAAAAAGTAAAGAAAGAGTGGCAAGGGAGTAAAAGCATAAAAACAGTCACCCTACCAAACAAAACTACTTAACATTGATATCATAAAAGCATCAGATGCTATGCCCAATTGAAAAGCTTTGATTGTATAAACATGAGATACAATAGTTTATTACAAGTCAAGGTAATATTATATAGTAAAAATCTGAGTTCCTGTAGATGTTAAGGTGATTCATATACAAACATACAAACATGCACATGGGCATGAGGACACATCCATTATAGAAAATTCTATGCCAAAATAAAAATCTTGATTAAATTTATTTTTTTTCATCATGAAAAACTCAAGAAATAAAAGCATCTTAATCTCTTCTGCTTATTGAAATTTCATTAAAGAAACCTAAATCAGGGCTCTTATAACTTACTTTTAACCAACAAGTAAAAAAAATTACATACACATATCAGAAAAATCTTATTTTATTTAGAATGAGAAA
Organism: Logfia minima; assembly: GCA_963921325.1. NCBI lineage: Eukaryota > Viridiplantae > Streptophyta > Magnoliopsida > Asterales > Asteraceae > Logfia > Logfia minima. The sequence goes on along the minus strand of OY992774.1, from coordinate 20,298,011 downwards.
CACTCAAACATTCGAAACCATCGATTACATACAATCACATACTGTACAAATATGTTTCAAATGAGACTTAAATCTACGATTCTTTAATTTATGTGTTATCCACATGTCGATGCATAAAAAACCCTATTGTATATTGATCACAAACATATGTATCCTTAATGTCAAGAAATTATCTACGTACGATATTAAACCATAGGAAGTAAAGGTTGGACAAGCTAGCAGAATGAAAATGACATAAAACAGTCTCCAAAAACAACCACCACAATTTATTATTTAATCAAATTCGAATTAAATAAACTACTTATGATACAAACCCAAGATGATTTTATAGTTATAATATTAAAATTAAACATATAACTTGATTCTATTTGTTTTTTATATTATTTTTATACTTTTAAATCCAACTTCCTCCCTATGATCTTAAACAAGAACAGTATCTGTGACTGTAATTACATCTGTTTAACAACCATATTTATCAAAAAAGCAAAACAACAAACACAATACTTGAATCGATATTATTATCATAATCTTTACTACTATTGTTTTAAGTACTAAATTGATGAATCTGAGGAAAAAAGATGGACACAATTTATTTGGGACCACATGAAAGCATAGAAAATGACAGAAACCACACTCCAAAGCATTCACAATAATATTTTAATTTCTTATATCCTAAGAGTAAAGGAAGTGGAAGGCGTTTCTGTCAAACTTCTTGGCTTTCAACGCCGAAACTCGGCGTTCTCCCACTCCCACCTGAAGTTTTTGGCCGAAGTTCTTTTCAAAGTTGAGATATCAACTTTGGGTTTTCAATGATTTTTTTCTTTAGTTTATTTGATTGGTTCAAAATTATTTTTGTAGATCCTTTTTAGTTACGAGTTTAACATTGTACCACTTTTCAACAAATCATATCGCTGTTAAACTCAAGTGTTCAACTAAACACTAAACACAAGGGCAACCACTCATTTTACCATAGTAATAATAATCTAAACAATAATAATAATAATAATGAATCTCTTGGTTCAAAATTTATTGGCCTCTCTTTCTGTTTCGATATGTCCCAGAAATAATTATGCTATTCTAAATCGTAATCAACAGACATTCTTTTATAACATAAATTGTCATTGTTATTGATGCGGTATTTGATTGTATTTTTCCTAAACTGCTTTTTCTGTTTAAATTCCGTAAACAATAAAATTTGAAACAGAAAAACGTATTGATGGTAAAATAACAACTTACGTTTCATCTCGGACAGCAAGATTAAGGAGAGCAAAAAGAGCAGATGTTTTGGCATCAAGTGAAGGTGAGTGAAGCATGGAAACAAGAGGTGGTATCGCATCCGAAAACTCTCTCCGGCAACGTTGTGAGGTCTTCGTGAGTTTACGTATGTGTTTAGCTGCGTTGACTTTAGTCAAAACATCATCATCAAGGATCAGACGGAGGGTGTCACCGATTGTCGGAGTCTCATCATCTCCGTTATAGTCCATGTGGTGGAATTAGTAGCACCGACGTGATATAAAAAAGAGAGAGAATGAATTAATGAAAGTTGAGTTTTTTGTTTTTTTTTGTTTTATGAAAAATCAACGTAAGTGTGTGTTTTTAAATAAAAAGGAAATAAATAAAAGAAAGAAAGAAAGGGGATGTGATGTACGGTGGAGAGGTAACGCGAGGAGGAGTGCCGTGGCAAGCAACAGTTATTTTCAACGGCTTTTTTCCTTGTTAACTTTTTTCTTTTTTAATGAATAAGAAATGAAATTTTGAGTAAATTGTAGTTTTGGTTTTCGTGATTTGTTTGTTTTACATGTCGGGTCGCTTGAAGTTGTTTTGTTATATGGATTTATAGGATTGGATATGAGGTTCTTTTGGAGGTTAGGGCACTTGTTAGGTAAGTTTGGTAGCTAATTTTGGCATTTCCTTTTGTTTATTTCCATAGATTTTTTATTCACCTAATGATACGAGTATAATAATTAATTCTATCGACGAGAACACTAAATTTGTGATACTCGAATCTGGTCAAGCAGTTATCATGTTGCTATATATTTCCTACGTTAAACTAAAGTACCTTTGTTAAAGAATAAAGTTTTGATCGTTGAAAGCAAGCCAACTTTGAAGAAATGAAGACCAACCAGCTTAGAGAAATTCTAGTTCATACATCTTAGAGAGTTAGCTTAGAGAAGTTCTATATCAAGTACTAGTTCAACTAGCTCAGAAGTTGATTTCTTTAGTAAAACATGACTATTTGAGGCGATTCAAACTATTTATGCTTTCAATAACCAAGTGAAGTCACATGCTTAAAATGTATGTATGGTCGTTTAGAAGAAGAAGACTGCTCAAGGAGGATTCTTTTTTTCTCATTGACTGCATTTTATCATGGGTGGAGTAAAACATAATTCTACAAGAAAATAATACTTTTGACATACTGCTAACAAATTTTTTCTTTTCTCTAAACTGGCTACTTTATTACTGCTTGTCCCATTTTGTTTGTTTTTTCTTTTGTCATATTCTGCTTAGAGTAAGGTGTAACATTTCTTTATAAATAGAGAGCTCTTGTAATGAAAAACCTAGACTTGATTATTGAATGATATTAAATAGAGCATCTCTATTTCTCTTAAAAATCTTTGTTTGCCTTTATAGATATGTGATCTTGGTGTTTAGGAGTGATTACTTTATCATTATTTGTGGTGGCTTTGCTTTTATCAAATATTGTGGAGAAATCTATAAATCCTCATTTCCTTTACCCGCAATTGTGGTGGAAACTTTATCAATTATAGTGGTGGATTGGAGGGTATTTCCTTTATCTCTGATTGTGGTGGCTTTGCTTTTATCAATTAGAATGGTAAAGTCTTTATCTTGGTTACTCTGTTTTTGTGAAGTTGTACTTTGTTTAGCTGTTTGGTTACAAGTAATGTGTTTCTCAAGAAAGCTTTGTTTAAATATGTTATTTTCTTAATAAATACGCATCAAAGTAGTATCAGAGCTTAGGTTGTTAACCACCAAAGCTTTATATCATTTTAATCCCTCTATTAAGTTGATTCTTTGTTTTAAAGTTACAAAACTTTATTTCATATCTTGTTTTCTAGGTTTTTAGTTTCCTGAAATATTGTTTAATTTATGAAATGGCTGGTGTGCCAAGAAACTTAACTGTTGAACAAGCTCATAATCTTAAGACAGATAGAGCTATTGAAGCTCTTCAAGAGCAGATGGGTAGATTGGTTACTTTTTTCAAAAATTGTGGGCCAAGAAGCCATATAGAAAGGGCTGAAGATGAAGATACTAAAATTATGATCTCTAGTACATAATCTGATGATAGTAGCCATGGATTTTCTGGTGGCTCTCATGCATCTTCACAACAAAGAAGAACGCATAGGAGACATAAGGATGGTTTAAAAGATATCAAAATAGATCCACCAGATTTTGAGAGATCTTCAAATCCTAAAGATTACTTTGAATGGGTTCAAACTACGGATATAATCATGGAGTTTAAGGGCTATGATGATAAAAAGGATACGAAGTTAGCTATGATCACATTGAAGAAGTATGCCTCATTATGGTATGAAAATGTGAAGAAGGAGAGGCAGTTTAAAGTGTAGAAGAAAATCGAAACTTGTTCAAAACAGAAAGAATGTATCCAAAGAAGGTTTGTTCCTCAAGCTTATGAGCAAGATTTGTATATTCAAATGAATACTCTAAAGCAAGGAGCATAGATGTTGTTGATTACATTAGATAATTTAAACATCTCAAAATTCATACTAATGTTAGAGAAGCTGAAGAACACACTATTGCAAGGTTTATGAGAGGCTTAAATGCTTCAATTGCTGAGAAGGTTGAGTTACAGCATCTATGGAAATTTGAGAGTGCTTGCAAGCTGGCTATTCAGGTAGAAAAACTAGGTATGACTCCTTTCAAGTCTTACTCTAAGTCAACGTTGCCTATGAAGAGTCAATCCTCTATACTGCCTAAGCATGATGAATCATTAATAAGTTTAATCTAATATTTTACGTAGTAAATAATCGTTAAGTATTACATAAAGTTTGACATTAAAATATCAACAATGTTCTAAGACAATTTTTCTTGAAAAAACGGTAAATTAGTTATTTTCCCATGTTTTTTTATATTATACGGTGATTTTTAGTTTGGTTGGAGGCTTTTCAATTTAAATTCAAATACAAGAAGAAATCAATTAGTCTTCAAACCAAATTACAAAATCATAAATTAAGTTAAAATCGGTTTGTTCAGATGATAATCACTACAAGAAAAAAGGCCAAATAACACATACACTTTCAGCGACGCCACTATATCGATGTAGAAAGTCACTACATGAAAAAATAAGGACTTTGACTTTGTTACTTTTTTTACTTCACTTTTAGCGAAGACTAAACTAATTTTATTCTATTTTAGCTTTTTTGCTCCAAAAATAATAAATTTCCCGGGTTGCTTTTAGTGATAACACTGTCGTCATTGATATTGCTCGATTTATATATATTTATCACTCGCAATATCCCGTTGTGAGTTTAATGAACTTTTGGTAGTTAAAAGATTAAAATGTTATTTACAGGTGTTGCACGGTCGAATGCAAGGAAAGATAGACAAAAAGATGCAAATTGATCAAGGATTGAAGATGTCAGGACCAGTACCCGCCGGGTACCAACTACCAGCTTGAATTGTTCAATGCTCAAACGGGGAAAATGCACCAGAGATCTTGAAGAATACATTACGCGCCGGGTAAACCCTTTACCAGTCGTGTAGTCATCTCTTCACGCATAACATTAAACTTGGTGCAAAATACTCAACCGGTGAGGAGAACATGAGTACCCACCAAGTACATCCCTTACCCGCCCGGTACTTATGTCAGTTATGGATTTTATGGTTTATCTCTCAAAATTAAACCCTAATATTAAAAAATTTGAATTAGCTTTTCTCTCTGGTTCCTTTGGACGATTTTGGGTGATTTAGGAGACTTGTTTATCATTTTTCTACGATTGTTATTCCAAGATTGAAGATTCAAATTTTTATATGTTCTAACAATTCGAGTTACATTCTTTCCACCTTAAAATGATGTTTACTTTGATTTCATTTATGATATTGTTGTTTTTAGCTTAAATATGAGCTAATTTCACTTGGATGATGTCACATATTGATTAGGGGTGTTAATCTTTAGACGTTTACAATTGTTAAATTCATGTTTAATCGAATAACCAATTGTAGTTGAGTTTTAATTGTAAATTTGTCTTGTTGGTAAATGTTGGTCCCGGTTTGTCATATATAAGTATTAACTACTAACAACAAATGTAAATATATAACAAATTCAAGTTTAAAGTTTTCTTTTATTGATTTGAATCAATTGAATACTTTACAAAGTTTACTTGTGGAAATAGACAAGACAGACAAGTCTAAGTAAACTAACTTGTGACAAATTTGGCCTCAACAGATCATCAGCGAGTAGCTTAATAATGATGCTCAGTGATCAACACTTAACAGATAAGTGAGGGCACTTGGTTCACTGATAAGCAGGAACGTGCTTAAATCACAGGTTGATCGCAAATACAAAATTTTGGACATTTAATATGGTGGTTGAATGTGGTATTTATAGTCTCACATAATGAGAGATAAAACCAACACGTGTCAACATCATATTAGTTGGGAAAGTAATGCAACTTCCAAGGTTTGGATGTGACATTACATCTTAGGAATAAAGTAAAATATTTTACTTTTTTATTCCTAGGTTACAGAAAAAGGTACAAGGAATTAAATGCAATTGTACAATAAGTGAACGTACATATCTTTGAGAAAATATGCATGCTTTCTTGTGAACTGCATAAGTTGACCTTCTATTGTACATTAGGTATTTGTTCGACCTAATGTGCTATCTTGGGTAAAGGCATGAACCGCTGGTTAATAGAGCAGAGTTGATTTCCACATCAGTGAACTGCTCTCTGTCTATGTCTTCAGTCTTCGACTTCAACAAATGCTACATGTTCTTGACAGCGTCAGCCAGTGTAACTTCTAAAGACCAAGTGCTCATCAGTGAGTAATGATCACTTCTTTCAAGTTCTAAGTTACAAGAAGAATCACTGCTAACATATGTAGTGACCAGAGTAGACCAGTGAATTTTTTAAGTATAGATAGTTTGATCAGTGAGTATCTCTGTTATCTACTCTACTGTTCGCTGCTAACATATGCAGCGAACGATAAGAACACTTAGCTGAGTTTGTCATCTATAAATTACATTAGTGGGGTCTCTGACCCAACAGTAAATCATTTGATGTTTATAGTGAACAATTTTACATTCAAATGGTTTATTACAATTGTTTGTATACGAATAATCTTTGATTGATTATAACAGCAAGATTGAAAGAGGATATTTTGATTAAACTCAATTGAACTTGAATCAAACTTAACTAGATATATCAAATTAAGTTTAGTAATCTTACGAGAGTAAGTTTAAAAGATTATATCATGAGTTGACAAATTGAATCGAGATTTAGTTTGGTTAGAAACCTGAAGTGAAAGCGAAAGACCATTTCTAATCAGTCGGTCAGTAGAGTGAAAGCGAATCATATTCTGAATTCAATTTGATATACAGCATAAAATAAACACGTTTTAACAAATACCCCGAAGTTATTAGTATACTAGTCTAAGTAAGTGCCGTTTTTAATATTTATAAATTCTAAACAGATTATTTCAAATATAATTTCCTTCTGATTTAATTTTTATTTCATTTGTTATAATTGCAAAACAACAACTTGGTTGCAAAACCACCCCTTTCACTTACTTGTTAGGTTATTGATCATTTTCTATACACTGTTGATTGCACGGTCTCTTCGTGTCACACCCCCAAAATTCACAAGTATAGTAATTATGCGGAAGCTTCGGGGTGTGACGGTGATCGAATAACAATACCTCGAGAGCGTATGATTATCGCAGAACAGCTATTATATTAAGATGCCAATAATTGATTTACAAACGTTACGACTTGTCAAGCCGTCAAAATAACAATGTTTACAAATACATTGTTTTTAATAAAGACAAGTTCCGAGATTTCATAATTTAAACTACATTAAGTAAATAAATAAATATCATTAATTTAAAAATGGCATCCTTATCATCATGGCAGGTACGGTCCCAATATGCATGTATCTTACGGTATGACTAATTCCCCTGAAAAATATATTTATAAATCGTCAACAAAAATGTTGAGTGAATCCACATGTTTAAGACTCTATCATTAAACCATTTCGTAAAGCATTCGTTGCAAGCATAAACCTTTCCAATATCGTATACAATCAGTTTGTATAAATCAAGTGGAAAATAAACAATGACGGTAATCCCCCGTAGACTAGCTAAGTCCTACGAGTTAATGTGCCGATACCTACGCCTATAACCAAACCACGACTTTTATATTTCAATCGTTTTGCCTTAGACTGCATGAATATACGCTCTTCATTCGAAACAACGTCGACAGTTAGTCCAACTAACATAAAGTTTGAGGGACGTCACCCCAATAGTATACTATCCGTATATCCTGTGGCTAGCGTCACCTAGCTAATGGTTATAGTTTGTAAGCAGGAGGACTTCTATGCACTACAACTAGTTTAACATAGGTTCGCACAAAGATTCGTTGTCAAGTTTTCAAGCATCGTATGAAAATCATTCATATGTTTTTCACCCCAGTTTAAAAGTAGTAAAACAGTAAAAGTGGGGCTGTGAACTCACCTGAGTCCGAGCGTGCTAGCAAAATGTATTTATAAAATGACCGAATAACGTCTCTTAGCGCCCTAAACGCAAGAGTTTGAATTAATATATATATATATATAGACGACTTTAACTAGTCCATTAATGCTAGTTTTTCACTCAACTAGGTTTAAATGTGTCATCGACGGGCTTGAATATCATGTAAGGCCATTATATGCAAAAACAACACGTTGTGATCTTTAATAGTTTTTTAAAAACATTAAAATGTGTGTAAGTCAACGTTATAATATATTTTTATAAATAGCATATCCATAACGTTAGTTGTTGTCTTGTCATATATATATATATACTCTTTATATATATAAAATGTCTTGAACGTAATTAAATTAAGATTTGTGATTCCATAACTTTTTAGATTGGGAATCGTATATTAATAATACATCGTTATGATACTTATCCGATTTATATATATATATACTCATATATATATATATATCATATCGTTATAATCACTTTGTCAATTTGTATATATATACTCATATATGTATATACATATATATACATATCGTTATAATATTTAACCCAATATAGGGGAAGGATCCATAGGGAAGCTTCAAAATTTGAGGAAGGAGAGAAGCAAATCTTAGCCCTTAATATTTTTATTAAAAAACTTTTTTAACATTCATTGGTGATAAATGTTAAATTTTGAAATTTTTTGTAATTTTTAAAATTCATTTATGATGAAATCAATGGTTGAGATTTGCTTCCCTCCTTCCCTAATTTTTTTTCTTCCCTCTTGATCCCCACCCAACCCAATATATATATATACTCGTATATATATATATATATATCAATATCATTATAAGTTCTTGGAACGTTTATTTTGTCAGTTTTGTTAAAAGCATTCAATTTCTTCGGTTTTTACCGTATGATTTATATTCTCGACATCTTTTCTTGGGCTTTTCTTTTGAGAACTTATAAGTTACTGTTTTTAGGATTTTTAACACATAAACTTTCCATTTTCACATTATTAGTTCCGAAAGTTCCAATTATTCCGTTTTTAAGCTAACGTTTGGAATTATCGGCTTTTTAACAACACGAGACTTGTTCTTAACACTTTAAGTCATAAATTACACTTTAATTGTTTTGAATTATTTACTTAATTACCTAAGCCCATATTTTTTCTCTTTCATATTTTTAGTCGTTATCGTCTCATTTATCTCGTTTTTAGTCTAACTCTTCGGTTATCGACTTTTAGCAAAACAATTCTTGTTCTCGTAATTATAATTTATATATTAACCTTTATCATACAAATTTACTGATTTTTATAGTCATAGTCCAAAAAAAGACGGTTTTTATATACTTTGTCCGTTTTAGTTTCCATTCGTCACTTTCCACAGATTCTGTCTACTTTTTAGTCCTTATTTTGCTCTTATTTTGACTAATCAAACGTATTTGGTTTATTCTGAAATTTTTACCACATGTCCTACTATGTCTTAGGTTTACAGAAATGTAAGGTTCATAATTTTTGGTCACGTTTAAGGGGTTCAAACATATTTATTTCTACACAAAGGTCCAACAGGTACCTTCCTGGACAGTTGGTTAAAGATATGTTTGTACACGGAGTTATACTTACATTCATGAAGTGTAATTATACTAATTTTAAAGCTAAGATAATATGTGATCTTTAGGAAAAAGAGTCACATCGTTTAGATCTGTAGTTTGGAAAGTTATAGTCTTCCAAAGTTAGGTCAGATTCTGTCTCCAGAGGACAGTTTGTACACTTGTTCTTATAAATTCGTTTTAAAGTACTTATAGTTGTCCAAAATTCATGAAACCGGTTGGGTTGGAAAGATAACTCTTTAAACTTGATTTTAGACTCAAGAAACACTAGATATGGTTAAGTTTTGACCGAGTTATTTAACTCCAAAGTTGACCAAAGTTTATTTCCGAAATTATACTTTATGTTTTAGTGTTTGTGTTGGTTCTTTTTAGAAAAGTTTGGTTATAATCAACAATAATACATGTTCATAAGTCGATTTCTAGCATGAGTGAACATCTAACACATTTTGACTAACATATAAGTAATTAAATGAAAGAATCAAAGAGTTTATGGTGAGAGTTTCCTTACAATGCACTAAAGAGAGGATTTGAGCAAGATGAAGGTTTGGACTTGGTGTGGTTGGCCTCCTAGCTCCAAATCTGAAAGTTTAAAGTTGTTTTAACCTTCGAATGAAATGAAAACGAATTGTGCAATTGATTGTGAGTAAAATGAGTGTAAAATGAGGGTTTTAGGGGTGGTGGCTCATGTGGTTGTGTGGTGGATGAGTGGTGGTTGTATGGTGGCTTGTGGTGGATGTTCTTGAACAAGAAAGGGGGAGGGCTGTTGCTGTGTTTTCCAGCCGTGAACAAGAGGGAGAGAAAGAGAGTTTGTGTGTGTGATTTGTGATGAAAGAATGGAAGCAAGTAATGGTGCAAGGTATGGGTTGTGGTATGGCTTGCAAGTGATGGTTTCAAGAGTCAAAGGGGTCCCTAGGGCCCGTTTGTGGACGGTTTTAGGAGGGAGGATCAAGGGGGGCCCCTTTGTAGGTTAATTACATACTTAGTCTAGATATTTAGGTCGTTAATCGTTAATCTCGATTAGTTAAGCGTTAATTTTAAGCGTTAATTGTGTGATTAAGGTTAATTAGGATTAATTAAAGGTAGGGTTAGGGTTAATTAGAATAGATTAAGGTTATTAGGATGTTACTAATTGATTGAAATAATATTCAAGTATTTATCGATACCTCGTTCGATTAAATTCACAACTTAGTTTTGTCGTTGCACGTTTCTTATGTCACGTGAATGTTAATTGAGTTTCAAAGGCTATTATGCTTATTCATTAGCACAATTATCATAATAATAATAACTACTATTATAATTGAATAGATTTATGTTATTTTCAAAAATAGATCAACAACGCTCGTGATTTTCGGTCTCTACCGATTATTTCGGATGATTCTTAGAATTCACCAATGCATCTCGCATCAAAATATTGTGCATCTCATATGCAAACATGGGCTTTGTGCTAGACTTTATTTGATAAAAACGAATTCACTTTTATTTAATAGGGAATTAGCCTAAAATGCACGTAATGATAATGTACGGAATTTGCCATATTTTTAGGGTTGTCACACTTCTGTTCGACACGGATTTACCAAAACTATACTACTTGTGACAACCCTCAAATTAGGGTAAATTTCGTACATTTTAATTACGTGCATTTAGGCTAATTCCCTACTTAATTAACGTGAATTCGTTTTCATCAAAATAAGTCTAGCACAAAGCCCACAGTTGCATATGAGATGCACACTATTTTAATGCGGGATGCATTCGTAATCATCGAGAATTACACAAACAATCGGTAGAGACCGACATTCACGGACGTTGGTGATCATTTTTCATAAATAACGTAAAACTATTTGATAATTAAATAGTAGTTATTTACTATTAATATGCCAAGTTATGGCATAACGTTTCAAATAATAGAATCAACGAATATACAAATTCAATTAACGCAAAAACGTAGAGATTTCGCGAATTGTAATAAACGAATTATAGAAAACATACGTATGATATCGAAAGGACTTATAATTAATTAAGTCGCTAGGAACTACTCTAACTAACCTTAATCTACCTTAATTACTCCTAATTAACTTTAATCGCGCAATTAAAACCTAACTAATCGAGATTAGCACCTAATGACTAAAATATCTAGACTTAATTTGATTTGGGAAATCACAAGTGGGTCCTCCCCTTGACCAAAAATCTGCCCAAGCACCCTCCCTAGGACCCCCCTCTTGGTCAACTTGAACCCATACTTGCACCCATACCTTGCCTCCCCTTACTCCCCATAACTTGGCCATTCTTATATCACATTTCACACACACAAACATCTTTTCTCTCCCTCTAAATCTGCTGATTTCCAGCAGCCTCCCCTCTCTCTTTTGCTCTCAAACAACCACCACATTCCTCCTTGAACCACCATTGCACCTCCCTTGCACCACCATGAGCCACCACACTTAGATCATCATTTCTTCACTTTTAAACCATCAAAAACGTTCATAATCACATCCTTATACCATTTCCAAGTTAATCACATCATAAAACCAAGGATTGGAAACTAGGAGCTCTTGCAAAACCTCATCCACCTCCATTTCACTTCCCTTTGCTTCCTAGAGCATTGTAAGGACCATTTCTTCCATAATCTTGTAATATTTATGATAAAATACTTATTTTATGGTTCTATTATGTTTAGATGTTCACTCTTGACAAGATCTAGCTTTAAAAATCGTTTTTCATGTTTGATAAGTGAGTTATGCAAAAATGTACCAAAACAGTCCACTATTATGCATTTTGAAAAACGTCAGAAATTTTTTTCTAACTTTGAAGCTTCATAACTTGGTCAAATCTTGATGAAATTACGTGTTTCTTAGTTCTAAAGTTAAGTTCAAGAAGTTAGCTATCAAACCCCACTGGATTCATAATTTTTAGATGAGTATTACTATTTTAAAATGAAATTCTAAGTTAAAGTGTACGAGCTGTACTGTTGGGACAGAAAATAACCCAACTTTAAAATATCTTAACTTTCAAACTGTAGATCTAAACAAGTTGATTCTTTTTGCTGAAGGTCAAAAATTGTGTTAGCTTTGAAGTTTGTATGATCTCGTTTTGTGAAGTTAAGTAGAACTCAAGCTACATACGGATCTATGACTAACTGTCCTGAAAATGAACTGTTTGACCTTTGTGTGATGTAAAATACATTTGGACCCCTTAAACTCAACCAAAAATTACAAATCTTATGTTTCTGGAAAGCTAAGACATAGGGGAACTTGTGTAAAAATTTTCATAATTTTCTGAACATGTTTGACTAGTCAAAACCGTAGGCAAGGTTGACCTAAAAATGGGACAGAATTTGTTAAAAATGAGTTAACTAAGTTGAAAAGGTTAAAAACGATTAAAACCATATATTAAGGACTTTTAATGTAAAGATTAGTGTATTTCATGTAATTTGGTGTAAAATAAGTACTAGAATAACTTATGACAAAATGTAGGTTATTAAACTTTAAGTTATAAAAGTTAGGTTATAAATGGAATTTAAAAGGGATTAAATAATATCGTAAGGTAAAAGTATGAAAATAAATTATAAAGGCGTATAACTATATTAATATGTGTATAGGAATGTATGTATGAATAAATGTACATATTGTTGGTCAATATATCATAACGACAAGAAAAATGTGTAAATGATTTTGAGGATACATATATATATGCTAACTTTTAAAATATGGTAATTATAGTGAAAATGAATATATATATATATATATAAATAGATGCTTACATGAGTATATTTATATATTTATATGTGTATATGGAAATAGATGACGTGATGATAATAATAATAACAAAAGACTACCAACGTTAATACATGTCATGAAACCCTAAATCAAACGTAATTGAGATATATAAATATATATATAACTATGTGAAAGTATATGTATTGAATAAATGAAAGTTACACATTAATAGTATAATACGTTTAATAAGGTATTTTTAATGTGGACTTAGATACGTTTTAATGATTTTGGAAACAAAGTGGGATCACAACGTGTCGTTCTTTTTAAATGAAAATGGGATGTTTTCAAAAGCCCGTTGATGGCAAATTTTACGAATCTTGTTGAGTGAACAACTGGCATAGACTGACCATTGTGTCGTCTACATGCATTAACATAAGCTCTTACGTTTAGGACGTTAAGAGGCTTACTTGGACAATTTTGATTTAAAACTGTGTTGCTAGCACGCTCGGACTCAGGTGAGTTCACAGCTCCACTTTTACCGTTTTACTGCTTTCAAATTTGGGGTGAAAAACATATAACTGATTTATGCGATTATTAAAACCTGACAACGTATCTTTATGGGCGACTAAATTGTTCATGTTGTAGCATAGAAGTCCTCTTGCTGACAATCACTATAACCATTAGTTAGATGACGCTAACCACTGAGTATACAGATAGTACTATCGGGGCTGAAATCCCCATCCCACGTTTATTTTAGTTAGTCGCGCTAACTAGCGACGTTGTTTCGCACTTTGGGGACGAGTATACTTAACCGGTCCAAGGCAAACAAATTATATGTGAGTTGTGGTTTGGTTATAGGTTTAGTTCGACATATTAACTCGCAGGACCTAGCTAGTCTGTGGGGGATCACAGTTTTTTATTGTTTTAAATTGAGAATAATCACACAATAGGCCGTTGATGCCACTTTTGATCTATTGATGAAATGTTTATAAAAAATGGTTTATGACAGAGTCATTAAACCTGTGAATTCACTCAACGATATGTTGACCTTTTATAAATATGTTTTTCAAGGGAATTAGCTATGCCGTAAGACACATGCATATTTGGGACCGTACCTGCCACGATGATTAGGATGCCATATTTAAACTAACGAGATTTATTTATAATATTGACTTGATGTATTTTTATTGAATCCCGGAACTTGCATTTTATTTAAAATGATGTATTTGATAACCTTGACATGTTGACGGCTCGATGAGCCGAAATGTTTGTAAAACTATTTTGGCATCCTAATAATATCGATGTTCTGCGATAATCATACGCTCGAGGTATTGTTATTTGATCCTCGTCACGCCCCAAAAGCTTCCGCATAATTATCATACTTGTTAAATTTGGGGGTGTGACACTACTACTCGACACGGTACACTTCCCGGTTGTGTAATAGTTATTTGCAATATTTCTTAGTATAAATTTTATAACTAGATCGAACACATCAGTCGCTAAAAAAGTTTTTATTTTTTTTGTTTGTCTCCGAAAGGACTAAATTTCCCGTGTCATATTTAACGACGACATTGTCGCCGATTAAATATATATAATATATATATATATTATTTGTAAGTGTTTTTGTAACGTTTGAGTTTTTCCGGGGTCACTTTAGCAACGAAATTGTCGTCGCTAAAAGTGGTTTATTAACTCTTTTTTTTTTAACTAAAAATGCTACTGATTTACAAATAACTTTTAAAGCATCAATTAAAATAAATTACAAAAGATATTTGATATTTTATAGTTAACATTATCATTTTAAAATTTAAAACTAACTTAACATTAAGAGTATTTTGAGATATGTTTGACAATAACTAGCTGGATTCGGAGATTGTGACTGGAAGTGAAGCTTGTATTTGCAAAATCTTTTATTCATAAGCTACTTTAAAAAGCTTCACTGAAAAAGGATTTTAGGGGATTCTCGATGATTCTTTTTTCAATAATCCCTAACATGTTTTTGTTGTCAAACGGAGATTGTTCATTTTGAGGGGATTGAGAGTATTAAAACTAAAAACTTAAGCTTTTAGAATCCGTAAGAATCTATGTGCCAAACACACCCTTAGTCATTTCAATTATACGAGGGACCGAGCGTGCAAATTTTGTTTTTTGATAATTTAATTTAGTTCAAGCATGAAGATATGTACACCATCATGTCACATGCATAACACCAAAGTTCTTAATGGTGTATGGATAACTATGGTGGCCTATAATCAGACTTTTAAAATGTTTAATAGTTTGTCAAGACAGAAAATGGTAGCACGAGATAAAAATAAAAATAATACAGTAGTTAGAAAATGTTAGTTGTAGAAAAATAAGAAAAAATTGGTTCAAAAGCAAAATAATAAGTGGACATAATTTCAGATGTAACCGTTAAAAGCTCTGATATAGACGTTATCAAAAATGAAAAAGGGTATAAAATTTTGATATAAGCGTTAAAAAGCTTATAAACCTCTTTTCAATTATATTATCTTATCTCTCTTCTTAAAAGAAATTTGAGAATATTATAATCAGATTTTTCTTATCTTCAACTGAAAAAATAAGTCGAGAGCGAGAGCAATGACTATGACAACATAACCATCATCACCCACTTGGATATGACATCTCGTTACCTCAACTTGATTGACAAACATCGCCCCTTCATATCTGCGATTTAACACAAGTACATGTTGGTAAAAAGAACACTTCACGACTTAACGATCGGGAATTGCTTTTTAGACGGAGGTGGTAGTGATTTGATATAATTAAAAAAGTTTATCAAACTTAGACTACTAATCGCAGCTATTTTATTATTAAAATATAATTTTATTTTTAATTAATAATACTTTTTATTAATTCATTACTTCGTTTTAAAAATAAAAATAAAAACTATACACATATTATTATTATATATTTTGAAATAAATTTTATCACCAATATAATATTTATTTAATATTACATACATTTTAGTATTCAAACACTTCACAAAAATAATGATAAAAACCTTTTTATTCAATAATAATAAATTATGAAAAACTATTAGTACAATTATATGAATAATTATAAAGTTTGTTTAATTGTTACAATTAAACATATTGCACATACATTGGTCAAAAGTATTTATTCAACCCATGTAGTTGCACAATCATACTTGAAATGAATTCAATGTGGGCTAATAGTTGGCATGAGGTATCCTCCTATTAACATGACTTTTATATAATGGTTATTATTAACATACCCAATTGCAATAGTTTCATATAAATACCACACAGGCGGAGTATGGAATTTTGAAGTTTTCAAGAAAATCACTATCTTGTTTATTATATAATATTCAACTAGTTTTATTAACTAATAATTGTGTTTTTTATTAATAACTTTTTTTTATGTATTTTTTAGTTTCTATCCAAATATACCATCATGATTAGTTTATTTTTATCTACATTACAATATAAAAAAAATTGATTCTGAAATTAAAAAATATATTTATTAAATAAATATCATATGATAATAAAAGTTATGGCGAAATGTAGATAAAATTACACTAATCATAAATATATATTTAAAATTATTTAAAGTATTATATATAAAAAGTTATCAAGTAGAACGAAATAATAAATTAAATAAAAATATTTTATATATTAAATATTAACGATCTATAATCAATTACATAAAGAGTGTAAAAGGAAATTTTTTACCGTATAAAAAGAAGCGGCCTTAACGATCACCTAAAAAGTCTTAAACAGTATACATAACTTTGACCACTTAACTCCTACGATGCCAAGATCTACAAATGCAAAACAATTTATAAAGCAATCTGTTCAAATCGTTAAGTAAAGGTAAAGGGGACTGATCTTGAGGATATATCAGAGTTTTATTATTTGTAATAATAATAGTAATATAATAATAATAATAATAATAATAATAATAATAATAATAATAATAATAATAATAATAATAATAATAATAATAATAATATAGGTAAATAGGTAACGTTGGTAATTTCATAAAGCAGATTTGGTGATTTACACAGAAGAAATTGGAAAGAAATCCGTAACAGCAGCAAGCAATAAAAATCATCTTTTCCTTCCTAAAGAATTAAATATTATTTTCATATCTTTTGGTTTCCTATCATATCTGGTCAATAAGTAACTCAAGAATGCAGCGGACATACGCGGTTTAGGATCCAAGAGATGAAACATATCGAAACTACGTACATTACATAAGATCGTAAGTATAACATATCTATGAACGTTAACTTGAGACGTTATAAGTTCTAACTTACCATTAAAAAATAGCAAAACCAATAACCATAGATTCTTCGCAAGCAAAATAGCTAGGTTATTCATTGAGACGACCGACCTACATCTTAATTAAACAAAACATGTTACATAACTTTTATGCCTAATCTTTACTACATGAAACAAGGTCACTGTCTCATACAAGTTGCTTTTGATCATTAACTTTAATACAACACAATCATACAGAGTGGCATACAGTTGAAGCTTATGTTAGATACGCAAAGACGATTTTAATGATCCTCATTATGCCTTTAATCAATGTCACATCCTATCATCTTTCGATCCGTATGTCAAGAATGAAGGATCAAAATACAATTATCATACTACTCAAGAAGGATCAAAATAGGTAACGGAATAACTTAAAAGAGATTGAAGTGCCATCACTGCCATTGAATTCAACTAATACATAATTGAGTTAACTGCATGTATAGTTCACGTGGTTTACAAGCATTCACTTCGTCCCTGCACTTTGTTTTTTGCATTGACGGTGCAAAAATCCATATAAACTAACGATGCAAATACATATAAACCACCGGGACCATCCATGCAATTTATTCTATTCTAAAAGCTATTAGGTCAAGTTTAACACATAGTTTATTTGTTAATGTTGATCCTTTCAAGCTATAAAGTCTTGGTTATTTATAAAGGAAAATGGAAACTGAAGGCCCAATTATGAATTCTATAGCCACGGCCCATGGACCGGGTCACATGATACATTATCACATCATCCCTAGTAAATTGAATGAGTGGCATTCGGGGTGAACAAAATCCGGTTTTAGGGAAAATCGGTTCGGGTTAACAAACCGGATCGGTTTTTTTTTGAAGACAAAAATCGGTTTTTCCAAAAACCGGTTTGTAACCAGTTCGGTTTTTGGAGAGGAAAAACCCTAACCGACGGTAACCGGTTTGGGTCGGTTTGGAACCGGTTCGGGTTGAAAAACCGGTTTGAAACCGGTTTTTCTATATAATTCGGTTTTTTTCGAGCGTTAAGTGTTTTAAGGAAAATCAACCTATTCTTCAAAATTTTTCCGATAGAATGTTAGTACATTATGTATGGAAACATAACTTAACAATAACTTAAAGCAAAGTCTTCTAAATCATCATAAAAATATTATTTAAACCAATAATTCTATATAATTCAATTTTATTCGAGCGTTAAGCGTTTTCGGGAAAATCAACGAATTCTTCAAATTTTTTCCGATAGAATGTTAGTACATTATGTATGGAAACATAACTTAATAATAACTTAAAGCAAAGTCTTATAAATCTTCATAAAAATATTATTTAAACCAATAATTCTATATAATTCAATCTTATTCGAGCGTTAAGCGTTTTAGGGAAAATCAACGAATTCTTCAAATTTTTTCCGATAGAATGTTAGTACATTATGTATGGAAACATAACTTAACAATAACTTAAAGCAAAGTCTTCTAAATCTTCATAAAAATATTATTTAAACCAATAATTCTATATAATTCAATCTTATTCGAGCGTTAAGCGTTTTAGGGAAAATCAACGAATTCTTCAAATTTTTTCCGATAGAATGTTAGTACATTATGTATGGAAACATAACTTAACAATAACTTAAAGCAAAGTCTTCTAAATCTTCATAAAAATATTATTTAAACCAATAATTCTATATAATTCAATCTTATTCGAGCGTTAAGCGTTTTAGGGAAAAATAATGTATTCTTCAAATTTTTTTGGATAGAATGCTAGTACATTAGGAATGAAAACATATCTTAACAATAACTTAAAACAAAGTCTTCTAAATCTTCATAAAAATATTATTTAAACCAATAAGTCTTCATAATTATTCATATTCTTCATAATCTTCAAAAATCTTCAACTTTTATTAATCTTCAATTTGGGTAGTCTTCAAATGTCGAAATCTTCTTCGGAGGAAGACTCTCGCGAAGCTTCATCAAGAGCAATCTCTTCATCGGAAAGTGATATTGCCATACCCGCTTCCACCTCGATATCGTGTATATCTCCTTCGTATTCCAATTCACCTTCAAGATTGGAAACTTTTTGTATGCGTTCCGCGGCGTCTAAGTGATCCTTCAAGCATATACACATCTCTAATGAGGCCGGTGTGAGTTTTGTTCTTCGTATAGATAGTACCCTGCCACTAAGAGAAAAAGCGGATTCCGAAGCTACCGTAGAAGCTTGGACGGTTAGTAAATCTCGGGCCATGATGGTTAGAATGGGAAATTGAGATTCCCTCCTTTTCCACCAAGCCAAAATATCAAAATTTGCGAATTCGTCGGTAGGTATTGAGGATAAAAAATCCGTTCCAGTATATTTCCCATATTCGCTAGTGGCACTTTGGTCACCATCACCCCTTGCCCTTTTATGGTTTTCTTGTCTTAAACTATTATATAAGTTAATCTCGGGATCTTGGGAAGAAGATGAAGCAAACATTGTGGAAGCCGGATTTATAGAAACCATTGTTGTTGAACTAAATTGTTGAAAATAATGACCAAACAAATCTTTAAAATATTTGTTAAAATATGATTTTGTATTTTGTGCAAAAAGTGGATTCTCATCATTCAAATCCAAATTAAAACAAATGTTATCAATAAGTAATTCGACCCCGAAAATGTTCAAACATGGGTTTAACGCGGCGGCACAACTAATTACCGGTGGTATTTCTCTAAAATATTTTCTTAGTTTTTCTTTCATGGGAGCCACCATTATTGCATATACATCACCCCAAAATTCGTATTCGTTTAGTTTTGAACTCATTAAATATATTTGCTTAAGTACCAAATGACTTGTGGGATAAAAAACACCCGATAATAAAGTAGTTGCCGTTTTAAAAACTTTGAGCAATTCGGTTATCTTTTGAATAACCTCCCAACATTCGGAGGAAAATGATGTTGCAAGGCCTTTTTGAACAAGTAGATCATGAAAAACGGTTAAAGTGTCGCGTTGCCGTAAACCACATATAAACATGTTGTAAGTCGAATTCCATCTTACGGGCATGTCCCAATTAGGGGTTAAAAAAATGTTATCCGTTTCTTTACATAATCTCATATAATGTTTGTATCTAGCCTTACCCGAACAAAATATATCTTGTAACATAGTTTTATACGCGTTTTTTACAACCATTATTTGTGGAACCGCTACTCCGTCTTGCACAACCAAGTTAATGATGTGTGCAACACATCTACTATGGTAGAAAATGCCTTTCAAAGGTGGTTGGTATTTTAGTATTAACCTTTGAACGGCGTTTGTATTATTAGTTGCATTATCAAACGAGATTGAAAAAACCTTTTGTTCTAGTTTAAACATTTTCATTACATCTCGTAACATGTAAAATAAGTTTTTACCCGTGTGAGGATAGTCAAAGTTTTCAAAAGCAATGGTACGTTTCATCATTTGCCAAGTTGAGGGATCAACCCAATGTGCGGTAACACAAAGGTACGAACCGGGCAAACCATGAGGAGCCGACCAAACATCGGTTGTTAATGATACATTTGTATTTAAGTTTTCAAAACCGATTATTAGTTGAGTTTTTGCATTTTTCCACAATTTTAAAGCATCACGTCTAAGAGTGAGACGACTTACATGATTATATCGCGGTTGAAGAGTATCTTGAATAACCTTAGTAAGCCGAGGGTTGTCGAAGTGGTTGAACGGCAAAGCTTCTTGAATCATAAAGCCGGCAAATGCTTCTCGACACCGCTCCGCTTGATATGCAAAAATACCCCCATCCCGTGACATAGTTGCTTGACCCGACTCGGGATTACTTTTGATTCCATCACAATACTTTGTAGAATGTGATCTCAAAGTAGAGTTGGATTCGGCTTTCAAAAATTTCCCGCAACGTTTACAAAATGCCTTAGTCGAACCATCCGACAATAACACTTTGTCGTAATTAACCCAAATCTCCGGATTTCGTTTGGTTACCAAAACTTCAACAATAGTTGGTGCATTTGAAGAACCAACACCGGTGGAAGTTGAAGAAGATTGAGTTGCCATTTTGATAGCGTTTCGAGAGCGTTTTGAGAGGAGTAGAGAATTTTTTGAGAGTTTTCGTATGTAAATCGTAAGCGTTTTGAGTGTTTAAAGACTAGAATTAGCACGATTGAGTGTTGTGACTAAACCAAACCCAAGGTATCTATTGATACTAGTTTTAGGATGGCAAAATGGTAAAAAAAAAAGCTCAAAAAAAGGGTCAAAAATTCAAAAAAACGGCTAGTATTGTAACAGCTCAAAAAACCGGTTTCAAACCGGTTTTAAAAACCGGTTTTTCAACCCGGTTCCGGAAAAACCGGTTACAAACCGGTTCCTAACGGCTATAATACAAACCGGTTCCCAAACCGCTGGTTTTTGGAAAAACCGGTTTTGATCGGTTTCGGTTTCGGTTTTTTTTCGGTTTCGATTTCGATTTCGATTTTTTTGTTCACGCCTAAATGGCATGAATGAATTGTCAAGTCAACAAAAAAATAAAAAATAAACTCATACAACTTGCATTGCCAAAGCTCGTAGTTGCAAGGTGTTGTTTTTCTTAGTTTTCAATTGCCTTACACAAAAATAAAATCACATGGAAGAATTTATTTATTATTAACAAGCTGTTATACCCACATGGAGTTGGTTATCGATCATATCCTAACAATTTCCCAACATATAATTTTCCTGATAATACGTCTAATTTCACATGCAATGATCGATCTATAGTGTGTGACAGAGTGGACTATATTGTATACGCATGGATTATTGATTGATATGTCTTATATATTAAAGGATTCATATAGCAACATTTTAAGAGTGCTATATCATTTCACTTCATGTAAGTTCTTTACCAAACGATCTTTGATATAATGGCGTTTGGCTAGTTCCCCACATCCAACTTGATAAATGTCTTTCACGAGGGTTATTATATTTATCGATCTTATGTTGCTCCTAGGACCGGTTAGTCGAGGGTGTCAGAGAGTCAATTACTCATTTTTGAATCCATATATCATATCACCACCCCAAATCGGTATAGGGCTTTCCTTGTACAGGGTTCATAAAAAAGAAATAATGTACATTCAATTCAAGAAGACTCAATTGTCATTGCAAACTAACTAGAGATTATTTTGAATTTCATAAAGTAACAAAACCTTCAAAAAATATTTCTTACATAATTAAATAAAAAGAAGAGTATTACTAAACATACTAGTTTAACAAAGAGAATATCGTCTTAAAAATTATAATACAGTATTAAGAACTGTATAATATGAATATTTAACTAATAAATTTAATAAAATAATTAATATATTCGACTTGACCAAAATGAATCAAACAATATATATTGCCTGATCAACACACTAAAAGTTGTTGGTCAACAAAAGAATCCTTACCTGATTAGCTTTACAGATTCCCAAACGTTAGTGACCCTATAAAAGGATACGAATTTAAACTAAGAGATTTGGAAAACTATGTATTAAATTACAACTAATGATTTATTCAACATATGCAACTACACAAGTTAAAAACTTATATTTCAATAGATATTTTATTGACAAAAATTATTTATATACTCATTTAAAAATTCATTAATTAATGTACGCGTACAGAGATGTCATTAACATATCACCAAACTGTCACTTTACCGCGTGATTTGTAACGCGTTTTCCGTTTCCATATATATACACACCTTTACATATATATCAATCGCCGAAACCCTAACTTGTAACAAAAACCTCCGGTACCTTCTCCGCAATGGCGGAAAACACATCAATCGCCGACGTTGAGAAAATATTCAAAAAATTTGACGTTAACGGCGACGGTAAGATATCAATCACGGAACTCGGGTCGATTCTCGGCGCACTCGGTACTGTGACGCCGGAATCAGAATTGAAAGTCGTGATGAAGGAGATAGATACAGACGGCGACGGTTTCATTGATCTGAATGAATTTATCGAGTTTCAACGCGGCGGTTGTAGCGGCGGTGATAATAAGGAGTTACGTGAAGCATTTGATTTGTACGATCAGGATAAAAACGGTAAAATATCTGCTGTTGAATTACATTCTGTTTTGAAAAGTTTAGGTGAAAAGTGTTCGTTGAAGGATTGCCGGAAAATGATTGCCTCGGTTGATGTTGACGGCGACGGTTGCGTTAATTTTGAAGAATTTAAGAAGATGATGAACAAATAAGTAACTGATAACTCGTTTCAGTGTACAGAATCGTAGCGCTAGTTTTAATTTTCAGTAAGTTTAGGTTTAGATTTGTGTAGTAACGAACACTGCTAATTCTCTAATTCGTAAATCGAAGTGTAAAAGGTTTCGTAGTCATGAATGCATGCTAAATTGAACAGTTTCTTTATAACGTTTTTATTCGTTTTTACTTTTACTTGTTAGAAATAACAGAGCCACATAAACTTTACATAATATAATCTGTGAACGAATTAAATTATGAGAGATAAGTAAGAAAGATTAAATTTGATATATTTTAATTAATTAACAATTATATCGTGTGATTTTGTGGAACTTTATTTGTAAAATTTTAATGGATGTAACATCAATTGAGTTATTTGGCATTATCGTTGAGAGAATCTAATTTGTTTTGAATAATTAACAGTTACTTGTGTAAATTAGTCTCTTAACATGACAAAATTAAGGCTGATTTTATTCACTGTTATATTAAATCTGTTATAAATTATGGTAGCTGGGAAAAAGGAAGTTAGGAATTAGTTATTTTCGTGTTTGGTTTTTCGGAAAATATCGTATTTGATTGTGATTGTGATTACGATCACGCGGAATCGGTTGGTTTCCGTTTTTATCTTGGCCCCCTACTTGGACGTGGACTGTTTTAGATGTTTTAGTTGTTTTGAATTTGCTTTTTGGTTTTTAAATCGTTTTTGGTTATTAAATTATACTAGTTTATTCTTTTGCGGTTACGCGAGATTAAGTATGAAATTATTATATAAGAGAATCATTCATATTACTAAACATGACAAAAGTTCATTCAAATATAAGATTTTTTGAAAGTATGAGAGTATAAATCTCAACCGTTGATCTTGATCAAAATAATAAAACTCCTACATTTTTAAAAATTAAATATATCAAAAGCCATTAGTCAAAAAATTATCAAAATTGCACCTTAAGAATCAGCGTTTTCTCCTCTTCGATTTAAGATCCCACATGACATACTTTCGACGATTTTTTTTTTTCATTTTTTGATGGGTTTTGAAAATTAGTAAAACATGTATAATAAATAAATAACACATGTGTTACCTGCGACTATTACATATGTTAGCATCGACTATCAATTGTAACACATGTGATAGTCGTTGATAACACATGTGATAGCGGCGGGTAACACTTTTGTTAGTTCATCACAACACATGTGTTAACCCACAAAAAATATACAAAAAAAAAAAAGAAATTCGTCGAAAGTATATCTTGTGGGATCTTAAATTGAAGAGAAAAAAAATGACGATTATTATGGTGTAATTTTTATTATTTTTTTGACTTACCGTTTTTGAGATATTCAATTTAACAAAAAAAGTGGGGGAAAGTGGGTTTTGTGCCAGATGACACAATCCTATTGGTACTCACATACTTTTAGAAAAATATATACTTTAATAAACTCACATCTACTAAACATATCAAACTTTTATTGATTTTTAAATATATAATTTCATATTCTTCATATATAAATTAAAAAAATATATAAATTAAAATGGTTAATTATAAAATGCAGATGTTAAAAATAAGATATTTAACAAACATAAAAGAATACCATACAAGTAAAGACGACTGTCTTTGTTAAATAGGAATAGAAATAAACACACCTATAAAATCAAAAATTTTAATTATAATTAAATTTTGACTTTTTAATCATTATAAAAAGAACCCAATAAAAGGTCAAGATTCTTTTATGATATTATGCTTTAATTAGATATAAGGATAAAAATTTGAAAACCGTATACTTGGAATTAATTAGGTTTTACGTTTCCTATTTGGCGTTGAATTTATGATTAAGTGAAAAAGTAGTGTTATTAGAAAGTCAAAAGAGTTTATTAGATGATATAAATAGGGGAGTGGTTTTCTTAACGTCATTATTTTAAAATTCATATGTTGTTCTCACAACTCACCCGCACAACTTTTGCAACACGCACGCAATTTTTCTTCCGAGATGTAAGAAAAATCCACCAGCAATGCCAACATTCAAATGTAATCTTCAAGACTAACTTGTGAAAACGCTATTACATTTTTTAACATCAACCGTATTCATTACTTCAAACCTGACCCGAAATATAGGTACGCTTTCATTCAATGAACCATCTTCTCCCCCTCAATTAATAGGGATCCAATTAATAATGCGACTCTCGATAAAAAAAACAATGGCTTACCATACCTACTCACTTTGCCATTGAAGAGTATAAATCTGGAGGTTAGTGTATACCACAATAAGATTTATTAAAAACATTTACTATTGTTTTCTCTACCACTACCTCCCTCAATACGTCAACTACAAAAGATAATGACATTGCCCATGTGCTTTAGACATGATCGTCTTCTTTTGATCTGTAGTAATCTTTTGTAACCATCTTTCTGCATCTATTGCCATTATTAACCCTTGATGAACCAGAAGAGTCCTTATCTTCACTTTCCACGTAGTGAAGTCATTCAACTGATCGAGCTTCTCAATCTCGAATTCCTAAGTAGATGTCTTCCCCATCAATCAACAGTAAACCAGTAAACCGATAGAAAATAAGCTACACTGAACCTCGCTCTATGCTAGTTATTGTGTGTTAAGACATGAACAAATTTATCATAGCACAGAACAAATATATCACGACAAAGAAACTAACTTGAAAACAATAAAATAACACACATATATAACGTGGTTTAATGCACAGGCAAGAATGAGTTTTCTCCATTAGAATGACAACAAATAAGTTCGTGACATACATAACGGTTTTAATGTAGATGGATAATCCAACTTTGGCAACAAAACACAACCTGATTTAGCCCAGCCGATCCGTCAGGCCGTGACTAAGACGTTGCGACTGTCCCTCCGTTCTCGGATCAGCCACAATGGTGAGTTATGGTCAGCCACTCGATAAGCTTATCCAAGTCATTAGCTGACGTATATTATTATCCTCACAGGAAAACAAAAATGATAATACATGTCCAGAAGTCCAACAATGTCTTTATCAATCCAGCTACCATATGTTGGGCTTGGGCCAAGTGCATGCTTCAATCACTTTTCATTACGTAGGCCTAATTAAAACTTGATGGTATTTTCGTGATGCTAGTATTTACAAAATAATTTGAGATATTACAATAAATAAGACCATGATTTGTAAAGCATGTATCGTGATTAATTACCTAACAAGTTAGCGATGCAGACAAAAATTGTCATGCTAAAGGGAAAGGGAGTTGCTATATACACACATGCATATATAGAGGGCCATATATACCACATGAGAGATATCTTGACAAAAGTATTTGTACGGTTTTATATGATTTTTAAATCGCATTTTTCTAATCTTAAGTCACTTACGAACCATTATATAATATTAACTTAAAAAGAAATAGTTTAGACTTCAAAATTAAAGTAATGATGTTACTAAGCACATAGCAAAGTCATTAATTTACGTGAATAGATTATTTAGAGTGGTGTGACCACCGACGATGGTAGCACATCTTGACCTACAAACACCCCCGCTAAACACGAATGTCATTTAAATTTGGTTTTCTGTTTTTCTTTTTCGTGGTTTGATTAGAAAGCTTAAAATCAATTTCTGGAGAAACGAGGTAGTCGGAGGAATAAGGTGAAGAAGATGAACATGTGTGTGTCTTTTTATAAGTTATAATTGAAATTGTCAGTGTAGTAGGGATGGAGATGAAATA
Source organism: Logfia minima (assembly GCA_963921325.1). Lineage (NCBI taxonomy): Eukaryota > Viridiplantae > Streptophyta > Magnoliopsida > Asterales > Asteraceae > Logfia > Logfia minima. Next base: position 20,270,815 of record OY992774.1, on the reverse strand, counting down.
ATTAAAATATAATTGTGTGTTCAAAGGTGTTGGTAGATGTGGACTGTGAAAGAAAGGGAAGAACATGATAGAGAAAGAAGATAACTTTATCTAGAGGGTGAAAATACCATTTTAACGCAAGTTAGATCACTCGCAATTATGATGGATGTCGTGATCTGTTGTGGATGTCACATCAGTCATGACGGATTGTTATCTATCACTAATCACAGTGGGGTGTTTACGACAGCTCACAACGGACAATTAGGACCCCATTTTCTACAAGTAAATTACACCTCGTGCTTTATTTATTGTACAATTTCATTTAAAATGAATATAAAATAGTTGGGCCCCATCATTTTCTTGTCCTGGCTCCATAGTTTTTTGCACAAGGACAATTACTCACAGAACCACTCCGTCCGTGGTGATCCGTCGTGGCCTTGAGGACGAACCACTATAGGTGGTCTTAGTGGGAGGGACAACTGTCGTTCACTTTTAAGTTAGTCAAGGACGATCAGTGTAATTTTCAAAAGATAAGGATGATCCGTATAATTTCGTGAAAGTTACAGGGACAATCTATATAATTGACTATATTTTAATTGAGAATTAAAATATATAGTTAATTTTTTATTGAGAAAGGTACGCAAATCGTCTTTTAAGTTTATCTTAAATTTCACTGATTGTTATTTACAAACATTCATTACACATATCATTATTAGTTTTGAAATTTGTTACGCTCATAGTACTTTGGTCAAACGGTTGTTGTCTGTTAGATCAAGTCATGCGCAAAGCACATGAGGGTTAAATAGTAAACTACTTTATAAACAATCTTTACTAAAATTAAAATGACTAAAATACACTTGTCTTTTTTATTTTGTTTTTATTTATTTTTCAAATTTAGGAATATTACTTTCAACTGATTCTTTTTATTTTCTTCGTTCATCATAACATATATTATGCATTTAAAATGACCAATCTTATTTATAAACATCGGCACTTATTGACATCACCAACCGACTAGTCTCTGTCTCGCGGATCTGGTCTGCCTTTGCCATTGGCGATGCTGTCTTCTACGGCGTAGGCAGTTTTAAACCATCACTTCCTTATAATAAATGAACCCTTTCTAATAATTATGCTAAGCCGGCGACGCCAATTCGCTCCAGATATAAAATCAAATAGAAATGAGAATGTGCAACTATTTTTTAACCCTTTCTAATAATTATGATTATATGTATCTATTACAAACATCATTTTGATAAGCTAATTAGAATCTTAAAATCCCAACATCTTTTACATAAATAAAACATCTCAACATTGTCAATTATCTCAAAAGGCAAAAATATCAACCAAAACAGAGAATCTCGCATCATAATAGGTAGTTTCGTTTCTTGAATTTACAAGACAAACATAAGAGAAGAACTATTATCTGCTTAATTCATTAACTAAAGACCTCTTGAACCCGGAATATCGACCCACAATAGTTGAATCTCAATCTCTCCACACTCCACGTTTTGCAACCTAAGAACCATGTTTTGGACAACTTTTTCATTTGTCCAATTTATGTGGCTTTCTTCGGCTAGATGGTTAGTTCTTGTTGGTTTTACGGTTGTGATGATAGTGTCGTTTGGTAGATTTAGATTTCCTAAACGCATCCTAACGGCTTCCATAAATGGTTGGATGTCAAAGACAGCATCGCCCATCTTATCATCCATGCTAAATGTATCCTTGTCGTACACTTCCTGTATTGTTATAACCGTTTAAACCATTAGGACGAGTTTTGATACTTTTTTTTCTAAAGTAAATCAAAAAAGAAGATAAACAAAGTACAACTAGTCAATTGTGAGTAACATGTGATTCTTATGGTGTGTTGTAAAGTGGAAGATACAAAACGTACAAAGGAAAAATAAATATTGTTGGTTGCTAGCAGATCCTATTTCATTTGGGTTTATGTCTTTGATAATGATAATTTGATTGGGGACAAGATATATCATCGTATGTGATTCGTAGTTGGACTCACTTAGACATCAAAATGCATATAGTTTTCGGTAGAAAGAAAAAATGAGAATGAGTTTGACGACACACAAGAAATTTGAATGATTTGTAGATTATTGAATTTCATTTTCAATTTAAACCTCTTAATAATTAACGATTTTTTATGATTTTTAAATTTTCAGATAGAATAATGTTATACAAATCTAATTAAATGAACTTAAAAGTCGATCTAATTTTTTCGCGTACGTTGCACCTATATCTATACTATTATATAATGCATTTGAAATATATTTTTTAAGATATAAATGACTACAGATGAGAAATTTCATAAAAGACATAACTTTTGAACCGTTAGTAGTTATTAGACAAGCCAATTATGGACGGAATGGTTGGGATGAGATGAACGGGTTTAATCAAGGTTGGGACGAGTAATTCAAATTTTTGATCAAGTTTTAGGATTACATTGTAACGTACATAATGCTTAATATCATAATACAAAAAAATAAACCAAAAACAAAAAATCAAATAGACTCAACAAAAGACTCCACAACTCGCAACATGTCGATTAAGAACTCGAAACCCGGCTATCGCAATTAGCAACACAACCATCGCGTTTACAATGACATCTTATGATTTAATTTTGAGTTATTTTATTACAAGTTTTTTTGAAAAATTGTTAAAAAACTGATTTTTTCCATTTACAAAACAGCATACTTTGTGTATTATCATATAGTTTTGAATTTTTAAAATATTTCAGAAAATACAATACTATACATGATACATCGAATGAATATGAAGCTAATAAACTGTTCCCGCTGCATTGTGCGGGTAATCTGCCATTAGACACTATATATTTTCATTAAAATTTGAAACTTAATAACACAAATGTTTGTTCATAAAGATCATAAACTTTAATGATAACCTAATAACTCGGTAACGGATCTGATTTTCATATTGGGAAATTTTATAAATGTTCGACATTATTAGAAAAATTAATAAATATACTTTACTTTCAAAAGATTATTCGTAAATAGCTTTTGGACATGTTGAGCACTATCTATGCACAATGGACATCCAATCATCCGTTAAATAAATCTCAGCTCACTATTATTTAAGATGTGATAACTGATGAGTAATTTGTAAAAGGTGATGACGACATTATATTCTTTTAATTGTAAAATTTAATTTATTATTTAAAATATTTGACAGATTTGCAAAGTAATATAAAATTAATTATTATCATTAAATTTCTTATTATTATCATATCATAAAAAATACTTATATAACATAAAAACTAAAAAATACATTATATGAAATGATAAAAATGAAAGAAAAAACAATTAAAAGAAGTAAAAAAGAAACAACACAAAAAGGAAAAAAGAAAAAAGTAATTAAAAAATGGGGGTGATCGTAAAAGAAAAGGGAGGGTGCAGCCATCCCTCGTTTCCGGTACTAGTTTGTATCTTTCCAGAAGAATTTACGACTACTAAGGCATGTAGTACAACAAATAAAGCAAGTGTAGATTATTAAAGACTTACAAGTTTGACCGGAAGAGGCTCTACGACAGACAATGTCAAATCTTCATCCCACACGGGATTAATGTTGTTCTTCACCACTCGAGTTTTCAATTTCTATATCATAAATAAATAATAAATTTGCAAATATTAAAAAGCAACGATAACTACAATAATATATTTGGTGAAATAGCCATAGGCTGTAGCTGTAGTTGTAGCTTTTGATTATGAGCTTTTCACGAAAAGTTATCAGAAGTAACTTTGAGATTTTTGAGTTTTTCATTTGATTTTAAAACTACAGCTTGAATATGTCAAACATGACTTTTATTTTTATATGAGCTTTTTGTTCAAAGATTAAATACTCAAGCTCTAAAAAATTCCACGCAAAATAATATCAAATCTGTATCATCTTTAAACAGTACAAATAAATGAGAGAATAAAAAGTGTCGGTAAACAAAACATTTACCGTATAGGAATCATTCATTTATATTTATTATTATTATAGTTTTCTACGGAATATCGTATTCAATTTAATTATTGCAAATAAATGAAAAGTCAAACTATCGCCTTTTTAAATTAAATTACCCAAAGTGACGCCGTGATGGACGGCTCAACTAGATTGGGTGACCGTCAACATATTTACTTCGACCACCGGCGATCGCCAGAGGTTAAATTGTGTGAAATGAAAAATAATAATAAATAAATAAATGGAGAGGAATGATATATCAATTAGAAACCTGTTTGCCCATACGGATAACAACATAAGGATCACTGGTAGTAACATCTCGAACAGCCAAGTTTACACCTTTGTGGATATGAACTCTAAGCAAACCCAACAAGTGCTCCATTATATTTGATAAACTTTAATTAATTAATTTAATTAATTAATAATAAGAAAATAGAAATAAAAATGAAAAAGTAGATGAGATTGAGAATGAAAGAGAGTTTTGAAAATGGTATTGGAGGAAGGATTGATTATATAGAAATCAAGTTGAAGAAGAGGTCTAGTTGGACCCTATAAAATGAAATAAATTTAACTTATAATAATATGGTCCGTCTGTGGGTTCACATTTGGTGACTAGTAGGACCACGTATCATCAAATTAAAGTTTCTACTTATATTTATCGACTCCTAATTATAATACTGCTAAAGCTAATGACCTTATAATACAAAAATATGTTTATTTTTTAATCGAATGTTCTTCTATAATAATTTTGTTATTGTTTTTTCTAAAAAAGAAATAAAAATATTCATTCTTAACGTTATTATCAAGAGTGATTCTATAATAATTCTCTTTTAAAATTTTATATTTTAAATTATAAATTATTATTATATTATAAGAAAATGACAACGGTGGTATTTTAGACTCGGAAAATATTAAATATATTTGTATATGAATTATATTTTAATCGTTTTATTGTAAATGTTTTCATTTTTATTTTAACTTGTCTCATAATAATTGTTCATTTAGTATGATAATCAGTTAAAAATTTTAAAAGATAAAAGTAATATTTTATTAAATACCAGTATAATAATTATATATCTGTTACATATATAATTTCAAAGTTGACATTTTAATTAAAACCAAAAAGTCATGATCCCTTGTTTATTAGCTAAAGTATAATTATTCATGTGTTTGGATATTTTAATGATATTTCTTAAAACGTCTTTAATCAGATATATATATATATATATACTAGCTGGTAATCCGTGCGATGCGACGGAAACGCGGTAAAAAAGTAGTGAATAACCGTTAAAAAATTGAATCGAAATATACGTTTTAATTCACATTATAACAAAAACGTTTTTTAACTTTTCTTAAGTTGATTTTTCTTAATTCACATTTAATACCCGATTCATTACTCGATTTAGCAATATATTAATTGCATTCTTAAGTTGACTTTTAAGGGCATAATAGGTTTTTTTCATCTCCCATTTTTAAGTTTTAAGATAAAAATAATGAATACTTAATAAGGAATTAAGATTAAGATAGGTAATTACCTTTAACAAATATAGTAAGTAGAGGTGGGATCAAATTTGAAGTTTCAACGACTGGTCCAATTGAGCAGGTCAAATGGTCACCATTTTAGAGGAAAGGTCAAACGTGGGATCGACTTACCATGCATTATCTGGTCAAAATTGGTATAGTTGGACGTATGCAAAACGTACAGAGTGGCGGATTTAAAATTTAAATTGATCCGTAGTATTGATATTTTAATTTTTATGAACTCTTAGCACGAATAAAAGAATACAATTTTTTTATATGGAAATTATATTTTCTATAGCGAATAGACTTGTAACTAATATTATCCTTATCTTTAATGTAGCTTTAGCATATGTATATGATGTACATACAACTTTATGTTACTGCAAATCATAATTATTGAATTTTGGATATGTATACGTGCTTTGAAATACACCAAGTAAGGTGTGTAAGGATATATACTAATTATCCACATGTTTTGCTTCAGAACGCACATTATAGCTATCTAGTTAACGTTTTAATGATATATTTATAAGTTATATCTATCTATCTATACTATCAATAAATGAGGGATTTAGATGACATCATTAAGTTGATTTGTCATCATCTTAAGCATAATTTATAAAAATGGATGACATCATTAATTTGATTTATTTTTCAAATTATCTTTTAATTGCTATTTTCATCTGGAGCCTATTTTCCAGACAAATCACTTTAATTACCAATGGGCAAATTGGCCCAATTTAATTAAACGACCACCATCAAAAACTCTGTGTATTTTCTAGAAACATGTTGGAGCGTATTTCACAAGATAAAGAGAAACCGAATCGTTTGGAAAACAAACACCCGCCATTGTTCCTCTCCTTTTTCAAATTTACAATCTGTGGAGAATTCGAATAGCCTACTCCAGTCTTTAAATGGTTGTGGTGTGGTTATTTGGGAAATCATACCTCTAACACCATTATTCCTCTCCTCAGTTTTTCTTGATTACCTATTAACAACAACTATAGAGTCATACAATTTCATCGGAGATGTAGACACTGTGAAAGATACCTGGAGGCTTAAGGTTAAGATTGTTCGGCTGTGGAAAACGACATTTAGTCTTGACATGATACTTATGGACGAAAGGGTATGAATTGTAGTTTTCATAAATACTTCACCTTTATGATTGTTTGTTTTCCATTAGCCTTAATGATATTTCCATCCATGGTTTATGTATTGATACTCTGTCTTAGTTTTAATTTGCAAGTATGATTGACGATTGGTATTGGTAGTATTTTCCGTTCTTGCAAATGGTAGTTAGATTACATGTGAACAGTAATTAGAGTACACATATTTTCTGTCCTGCTTTTTTGTCTTCTGATCTCTTCTTATTTTATTTTTTCAATTTAATAACCCTACTAATTCACATTCTATATAACTAAACATGTGAACAATAATTAGATTATACGTAATTAGTGATGTACTAAAAATGATAAGAAAAAAAAAAACTTCACCTTTCTGATTGTTTGTTTTCCATTAGCCTTAATGATATTTCTATCCATCTTTATGTAGTCTGAGAAGATTCAAGCCACCGTCAAGAAGTCTCTATTTCCAGTTTTTGAACATGTTCTTGAAGAGGGAATTGTTGTTTTCTTAGGTAAATTTGGTGTTGGAGAAAATAATGGTAAGTATCCTATGTGGAAGCATCAATACAAGATCAACTTCTACCGCTCTACATCCGTCAAAAGATGTGCTAAGTTTGATGGTCCCGTTCATGGGTTCGAGTTCTTTCCATTTGCTGATATTTTGAACCACATTGATGATCATGATTTACCTGTTGGTCAGTCATTTTGTAAATAGGGGATTTCCTGAAAATTTCAATTTATCAAAGTTAACCCCAAAACATAATCTTGCTTTTTTCATGGTTTTTTTTTGTAGATTTTATTGGGAGTGTAGTTGAATGTGGTAATATGGAATTGTATGATAAAGGTTCTGGAAAGGAGGGGAAACGGATGCATTTGGAGTTGGAAGATTTGGAGTATGTTGTATTTTGTTTACTCATTTTCAACAATAGATTAGTATGTTTTTAACAAAAGTTCCATTGTTGTTGTAGTGGTTTGAAGGTGAAGTGTACCCTTGGGATGATTTTGAATTACAGTTCCATGAATACATTGTTAGTAGCAAGATACAACAACATGTTGTTGTCACCCTCCAATTTGGACGGATCCGTAATTGGAAAGGTGGTTACTCAAAATCAAAAGTTCATTTATGTCGTATATGGTTTTTTTATATAGCTTTAAAGTTTTTATATTTTGAAATGCAGGGACCCCTACCTTTCAAAATGCTTTATTCAGTAGCAAGTTATAGATTGATTATGATATTCAGGAAATAAACGAACTCAAAAAAAGGTATTGTGGTGCCCTATCATGTATCATATGCTACAGACATTAATACACATGTTATTTAACTTTTATATGTCACAGGTATATTGCTAGGGTTGGAGAAGCTTCTTCTTCTCAGGGTGGAAGTCAACTTTCAAGTCAGCGTGTCAATTCGGTTCATGAGTATTTTCTATCGAACACGAAAAGAAGAACTATTGAAGAGATTGTTGACTCATCAAAGCCCATGGTATGTGTTGTACTTGTTATAGTCAAGTCTATTGAGAAGAAACATGGTTGGTACTATGTAGCATGCAGAAAACATAATAAAAAAGTTGTTAAGAAGTCAGATTTTAAATCTATGGAAGACATCGATTCTAGAGATGAAGGGTCATTGGATGATGGTAGTTTGTATTGTTCTAAATGTAAAGGCAAAGCTAATTCTGTGGTTCCAAGGTTTGAATTTTATGTTTCTGTTTTTAAGTTAGATATCAAGTGGTATATAACTAACTTTATAAATTATGAGTTTGTCATAGCTATAAAGTTTAAGTTCAGGTTCAGGATTCTACTGGAGCCACATCGTTTGTTCTCTTTGATCGTGACATTTTCAAGTTAGTCCACAAGCAAGCAATTGAGATTCGCGAGAAACAGGAAACTGTTAGTATATACTTAAAAGTAGTATAATGATTTATGTATATAGATTTGACATTTTTTTTTTACTGCTTCAATTTTTTGTTATCTACTTCTTAAAGGATGGTGACGGTGATCGTTTTCCGGATGAGTTTGATTATTTGGTTGACAAGAGGTTTATTTTCAAGGTTGATGTGTCCGACTATAATATTGATATAGGTTATCAAGTTTTCACTGTTATGAAAGTCTGTGATGATCCAACCATAATTTCTGACTTCATCAATAGTTATCCGGATGATCAGGTTAATATATGTAAATGTTTGATGATTCTTATTTTTATTTTGTTTTTGTATACTTAAAGTAACCAAGGTATTGTCATTATAATATTTAATTATGATGATGACCAAGATTCTAATGGTAATGGTAAAACTCGTAAAACTGATGACTCATCCAATAATTATGTTGATGCTAAGGTAAATCTGATTGTATGGATAAATCATAAAAGTTTTATATAATACTGATAAACAAAAGTTCGAATAAATAAATTGAATGAATAATTATATTAATCAACTATTTAGGATAATATAATTAAAAAAAAACAAAACTCAAAAATTAAGAAAAGAACACATACCTTTGTGATTTGAATTTGAAATCGTAATTCGCAAACTATGTTGACGTCTTACGGGAACTTGTAGATAACTAAGTTATTTATTTGTATAATTATATAATAATATTATGAATATGAATATGAAAGGATCCCTCTGTATGTGAATTGTGAAACTATTTAATCAAGGAAGTTGAAGGTTGTAATTGTACCTAGCCATCTTGGGCTGGCCCACTCCAAATATATTATGGACTCACATTTACCACTTACTAATATATATATAGCTTGATAAAATAGGCTCTCTATGGATTTTGGGCCATGTGCAATGGCCCACCTTGCACAAGCCCAAATCTGACCCTAATCAGAGCTATTTTCACCTTAGTAAGTAAATAAGCTTTGCAGAATACAATTTTGGCGATTTTCTATTCGTTCTTCCATTTTCATTTATTATATAATTTTATTTATTTTACTCATGAAAGATCAAGCCTAACCCAAATTAATCAACATAATTATCACCTATAAATGTAACTTTACTATATAATCTTTATCAAAAGTGTAATCCTCTAGAGAATAGCATAAGCGGTGAATTAAACGGAATCGAGTGATCTATGTCAGACATTGATCTTAATATTCACTCGAACGTAGAAGATGAAAGGGTTGTTACAGCATGCACATTGACTAAATATTCAAGTAAAGATCAAAGTAAATGACTTACACTCTTCCCATTGCGACCAACCCCTATAAAACCTCACTATTACCACACAGAACCGGCAGGAAAACAGATAGTAAGCCAACACCACAATCCTTGAAAAACAGACTAAAAAAGACTTAATTATAATATATACACAAGCATTTATTTGTATCTCATTATACATAATTTAAAAATCCCTCAATCAAGAAAATTGAGCTACTAATTACATGAACAATAAGCGTGTCAATGATGAGCCAGGGAGCATTACTTCTATTTTTCTCAACCTAATTTCACCACCTGTATAGAATGAAGATCAAACAAAAATATTCTTAGACTACAGCAAAACAGACAGAAAAAACAGTTGTGTTAATCAGGTAACAAACAGTTTGACGAACTTGTTAGCAGAAGCAACTAGAAAGCATGAACCTGACATATTTCTGTCACCATCTATCATTAGATAAACTTGAATGTTAGAAAGAGAAGGAATTTCAAGGATATCCGAATAACAATTAAACTAAACAAATATAATTGAAAAGAAATGTGTGTGAGCCACATGGATGCAACTATAGTTAAATGCAGTTCCCAAATTGATTCAAATTAGTCACTGATAAACTTTCAGTTTGCTCAACCAACCTTTCCACGGAACCATCAACAGAATCATGAATAACAAGGTACGCTTCTGGAACACCAACCATTTCAACTTGTTTCTTAGGATCTAGTATCAGTTGTACCTTATATCAAGTTATACCATTGTTTTAAATAAAAATTCATATCATGTAAAGGTGTAAAAGATGAAGATAAAAGGTAGTATTAAAATTAAAAGCTAGCTATTTTTTTGGTGTCATGTTAAGACATGTATTTATGGTTCCTTTAAAATGTCTAAAAATATCTTTTATGATTCAAACAAGATTATGATAATAAAAGCACATGAAGTAACCAATATAAAAGAGTGAATTACTAATTCAAAAATTGTAGCAATTGATCTTGAGATAAGCTTAAAAAGAAAAAGCCCAAGTCATCTTGTCAAATGGTACTGCTTTAACCGTAGCTGAAGCCTTATATTCTCCAAGTTCCGGTCGAAACTTGTTGAGTTTTAAGGATATTCGAGAAAACATGTTTCACCTTGAAAATGCTCGAGAAAATGGTATCAAATACCTTTACATTACCTCCAATCAATACGAACAAAAGTGTATATTGGAGACGTTGAGATGTTTGTCAAATGGTTTGTATGTTACCACGATCTAAAACATCGAAAACAATCTAATCATTCATCGAGCACCCATTGATGAGGGCACTTATATGTTATGGCATGACCTCCTGGGACACCCAGGTCAAAATACGATGCTTCGAACAATAAATGCATCTCATAGTCATCCTCTTAAAGGAAAGAATTTCGTGATTAAACTGCAAAGCCTATGACAAGCATGCTCGATTGGAAAGACACATCTCAAACCAATTCATGTAAAACCTACAAAAGTGGTATCCCGTTTTCTTGAGAGAATTAAAGGGGATATTTGTGGACCTATCCAACCAACATACGAACCATTTAAATATTTCATGGTATGGGTTGATGCATCGACAAGATGGTCACACGCATCTTTCTTGTCCACAAGAAATGTAACATTCCCTAAACTCCTAGCTCATATCATTAAATTGAGGGCTCATCATCCAGATTATCCGATAAAGTCAATTAGACTTGATAATGTCGCGGAGTTCACATCGAAAACGTTCGATGACTATTGCATGACATTTGGAATTGATCTTGAACACCCTGTTGCGTATGTTCATTCCCAAAATGGTCTTGCAGAAGCATTTATTAAGCGAATACAAATAATTGCGAGAACTTTGGTTATTGCATGCAGCTGCATTGGTCCGTCGGAGGCCCATGGCCACCCAACCACTTTCTGCCTACCAGTTGGTTACTGGATATGAGCCTGATGTCTCTCATTTACGTGTGTTTAGGTGCTTAGTTAATGTTCCAATTGAACCTCCAAAGCGTTCGAAATTTGGACCTCAGAAGCGACAAGGAATATATGTCGGTTATGAATCCCCGTCTACCATACACTATTTAGAGCCCTTAACAGGCGATCTCTTTAACGCTAGGCATGCGGATTTTGAATTTGATGAGACAATCTTCCCGTCGTTGGGGGGAGATTTGCATGTTAACGTTGATAAGGAACGACGTGAAATAACATGCTATGTACCCAATTTGTCTTATATGGTTCCCCCTACTGCACATAGTGATAAGGAAGTGCAACGAATTCTAATTCTACAAAATGTTGCTAAGCAGCTACTAGGCGCATTCAGTGACTTAACAAATGTCACGAGATCAAATATACTTGCTGCAAATGTGCCTACAAGGACAGATGACCCAATGAGACACCATGTCCCGTTTGAACATGTTGCATCAGTCGTACCCAATGTGCAAAAGACGCTACCCTCGGCTGTCCAGTCCACTGCTCTTTCCAAGAAAAGAGGAAGACCAGTCGGTTCCAAGGATGTTTCACCTCGACAGATGAGAAATTATGCAGAATCTGTTTTGCCGCACGAAATCATTAAGAATCATTGTGATGTATTCCAGATGAAACACCGAGTTCTCATCATCTCGATAATCTTGAAATACCTGTTGAGTAGGCTAGCTTAGACGATATTTTGAAGCGAAATGAGACTGTCATCGATGAAGTGTTCATGTACGCAGTGTCCACTGATTTTATGAGCAATGATGACATGGAACCACGTACTATTGTTGAATGCCAACGTAGAACGACTGGCCTCAATGGAAACAAGCAATCCAGGATGAGTTGGATTCCTTAGCGAAAAGAAGAGTGTTTGGACCGGTTGCTCCAACACCACCCAATATTAAACCAATTGGAAATAAATGGGTTTTCGTAAGGAAGCGTAATGAGAATAATGAGATTGTAAGATAAAAAGCTCGCCTCGTAGCAAAAGGCTTCTCTTGATGCCCTGGAATTGATTACGAGGCGGTGTATTATCCTGTAATGGACCTTATGACGTTTCGCTACTTAGTCAGTTTAATAGTTTTCGAAAAACTGAATACGCAACTCATGGATGTGGTCACAGCCTATCTTTATGGGGATCTGGACACATAGATTTACACGAGAGTCCCTGATGGACTTAAATTGCCTGAATCAAGTAGTTCTAGACCAGGGAACACATTCTCTATTAGACTGAGATTGACACTTTATGGATTGAAACAATCCGGACGAAAATGATATAACCGTTTAAGTGAGTACTTGATGGGAACGGGAATTTGAAAATGATATGCCCATGCGTGTTAATAAAGAAATCCGCTTCAGGATATGCAATTATCGCAGCATGTAGATGATATGAATCTCATAGGAACCTTAAAAAAATTGTTCGAAACTGCTAAAATCCTGAAAAAGGAATCCGAGATGAAAGATCTTAGGAAAATACGGTATTGCCTCGACATGCAGATCGAACAACGTAAATGTAACATCCTGAATTCGGTCTAAGATGATAGTTAATAATTTTAGTAATTGATGGTGTTTAATTAGGCAATTGAATGATAAGTATATTTGTAAGAGTTTAGAAAAGTTGTGCAGCCCCCTCTGTTCGCAGCTCTACAATTTGTGATCCGTAGGGATTTAGACCAAATGTTAAACTCGAGAGTTGTAGTAAATGTCTCAAGACTTTCAGGGATATCAGTTTCATCCACAACGGAGGTAGTATGAAGAAGTTATAGTGGTTTAAAGTTGGCTACAGACTCATTTTTAGTGCTGTCAAAAGTAAAATTGTGTGCAACCCCCTCTGTTTGCAGCCTTATAACTCATGATCCGTTGAGATTTAGATCAAAAGTAAAACATGAAAGTTGTAGTCCATGGTCCAAGGTTTTCAAGGATATAAGATTCGTAAAAAACGGAGGTCGTATGAAGAAGTTATAGTGGTTTAAAGTTGGCTACAGACTCATTTTTAGTGCAGTCCAAAATATTGACCAAGTTGACCCGGGTTGACCATGTTTGACCACGAATATAAAAGCCAAACACTCACTTTCTTCTCATTTTTTTCACTCCAAAACTCTCTTAAGAGCTGAAGTGTGTGTGTTCTTGGTGAATTCATTGTGTGAAGTTAAATTTCAAGGGAAAACAAAGGCAAAACTAAGGGTTTTTGCTATCCAACCCAAGAATTCAAGGTACTAGCTCATATCCACTCTTTCTATGGTTGAATTTTCTGATTTTGAACACATTCATAAACTCTAATTTCAGCAAGAAGCTTGCATGTGTGAATCAAAGATTTATGATAGTAAATTAAGCATGTTTAAGCATAGATTAACAATATTTCCAGCCGTGTACGAGAAAATTCATATCAAATAAAAAAAAATCGTATAAGGATGAATCTAGTGGCATATGAAAGATATTTATGTCTATGGTGTTTTGTATTTAGACATAGCAAACCAATTTCAACCTTAGGATGGGTAAAAATTCGATTTTTCTGCTGTTGTACTTCATTTTGACAGCATTTAGTTGCTGTAGTATAATATTCATAGAAAATTGAGAAAAAATCCTAAAAATATGAATAAGTAGGCCTTATAAAGGTCAGAAAAAGACCTACAATTCATATTTAGAAATGAATTGATGATTTTGAGTCTAAGAAGGGTAAAACTCGGCTGCAAGTCAAAGCTGTACATAAGCCTAACAAGGCATAGAAGTTGAGACCCTTGTGAATTCATAGTCTTAGTACCTTGCTTAATGTGAATGAATGAAATTCATTTCTATAGGTATCGAAGGAGCGAAGGAGCAAGTAAAAAGAGTATATTGTGAAAACTTAGTTAGACCTCTCTAACTAATTGAGGTGAGTACATGTGGATTTTCAAATGGGTACATAGCAAAACAAGGTTTTCTATTGTAGTCGTATGTTCATATCAACCTATGTTAGTATTGAAAGTTATTTGATCTAATATTTCGAATGGTTTTATGTGCATTGCTATGAGTTATTGTTATGAAAGTACATAACATGCTAGTTGAGTTCGATTGATTTTGTTAAGTTGTTTATTGATTGAGATTTGATTCTTATGACATGAATGCATTCATTGTTTTCTTTGTCCGGACTAGTTAACCCATAAATGGGGAAGACCATGAGACTCTACTGGGATGGTACCTCCCTGCGCAAGGTAGATGTCTATAGATATGTTAACTCGGAAACGGGAGAGACCATGACCTTGATAGGATTGGAGGCCTTCCAACTATCTTGGCAGTTTACCTAAGTTAACCCAAAAACGGGGAAGTTTACTACGGGGAGACCCATAGATGTTTTACCTAAGTTAACCCGGAAACGGGGAAGTTTTTTGTACGGAGAGGTCTGTAGTTTTATGTTTATGAGAATGAGATTGTTTTTATGAAAGTTTCAGTTTATATGTTTCTTATAAATATTTTCGGAAATTTTATATCTTGTTGGGTCTAAACTCATGTATCTCACGAGTCTTTATGTCTTACGTATTGTTTGTTTCAAAATTGCTATGTACTCAGGATCTGGAGCCGAGGAATAGAAGTGTAGAGATTAGTTGAAGACTTTTGGAGACTAGTATGGACTTAGCTTTTATAATAAATTCTCTTTTAACTATGGTTGTGATGTGGATTGGTAACACCCAAGAACTTGTAAACTCTTATTAAACTTATCATGTTTTGTGGTTTTTGTTAAACCATATTTTCATACATAACTATATGTCATGAAATTTATGTCAACCATAATTTAAATAAAAATGCATTTAAAGAATTGGGGTGTTACTGTAAAGATGGGATTTTACTCCATCAAGAAAATTGCACCCAAAAGGTGTTAAGACACTTTAGTCATCATGACGCAAAGCCGTCATCTACTCTCATGATCATTCGTTCCCTAGACATTAAAAAGGACCGATTCCGTCCAAAGGAGGACGATGAAGAGATATTGAGCCCCGATTGTTCATATATGGATGCAATAGGCTCATTATTGTACTTGGCCCAATGTACTAGACCATACATCTCGTTTGCTGTAAACTGTCTTGCTCGACACAACATTGCACCAACATGCCGCCACTTGAATGGTATTAAAGACATCTTACGTTACCTTGAAGGTACTACAGATATGGGTTTATTCTATCCCACGCGTCATCGAATGGATCTACCCTGAATGATACTCGAAATAACGTGACCCTTGTCGGCTATGCCGATGTAGGTTACTTATCAAACCCGTATAAGGGACGTCACCAATTTGGTTATGTCTTTACCATTGGGAACACAACGATATCCTGGAGGTCTTGTAAACAAACTCTAGTTGCTACTTTGACGAATCACTCTGAACTACTCGCACTCTATGAGGAAACTAGAGAGTGTGTATGGCTTCGTGCGGTAATAGGCCATATTCGAAGTACATGTGATTTAGCTTATGATCCCAATGAACTAGTTGTTATACATGAAGACAACATTGCTGTTATTGATCAAGCGAAACATGGTTACATCAAAGGGGATAACACTAAGCACATTTGTCCAAAATTGTTCTTTACACATGAACAACAAGCACTTCAAAAGATTGAGGTGCAACATATTGGATCAGAGAAGAAACATGCAGATTTGTTCACCAAGTCATTGCCGAAATATTCATTCCAAAAATATGTTAGAGCCATTGGACTTAGGAAGCTCTCTGAGCTACCTAAAAGACATGTATCTTGCACCCAGTTATGTGCAAGTAAGGATCTTTGAAATCGGGGGGAGTATCCAGTTGAATACTTTTAACCATAATGCACTCTTTTGTCATTCGTTTAGAGTTATGGTCCCACTAGGTCTATCAAGGTTTTAGTGAGACACATCATGTATGGTTATTTTCTTCGATACTAATGACCCTTGTCTAACTCAAGACATCGAGACCATAATCTTCTGTCCTTCGACTAGAGTTTTTGTCCTAAAGGGTTTTCTACAACAAGGTTTTTAACGAGGCGAAGTGTTTTTTGGATTGTCTTAAGATACAAGACGAAGAAATATAAGTATGATTCGGTGTAAATTTAAGCACCCGGGGGAAGTGTTGTAACTCATATGTGCAATTGCATGGTTTCCATTTAACACCATCATAAGTAGACTTTATGTATATGATAACTTTCAACCTTTGGTTTGTTTGTACTTATGTCTAAGACTCAATCCTCCTCTTATAAAAGGAGGTTGATGTCTCATATTGAAACAAACATATATGATCAATAAGAATGTTGATATGATCTATTGAGTTGAGCTAGTTTACTTTAGAACAATAATTATATTATTTGTGATTAATTTTTTTTATATCTTTTGTTGAATAAGAGCTTATTAAATGTATTTCAACTAGTTCTATATTGAAGTTAGTTTACAACTTGTGGAATGTGGCTGCTTCAGATACTAATTAGTTTGTAAATTGTTGAACTTAGAGAATGTGGTTACTCCAGATACAAATTAGTTTGCCAAAAATCTTACGTTATTGCAGTGTTCCGATTTAAGGGGAATTTAATTAAAATGGCTACCATATCGATTCAAATAAGTAACAAAGAAAATCAATAAATCCTTCAATTTGAAGCCTCAAATATATTTTTGTAATGAATTTGTTGCATAAAACATAACATATATCTCCAACGTTCATGTTTTAGGCATTAGACTAGTAGAGTATTAAACTTATAAAGTTAAATACATTAACAGAATGTTAAAACCCTATTAATATACTTTGGAACGTGAAAATGACCAAAGTGTTGAAGAGCATTTTTAATAAATTAGATGTTAAAGTGATTTAACGATCGCCACATCGTTTACTTTAGTTTGAATTTTCTGATAAATTTGTGTCCAAATAATAAAACACACAAAAGTTGAGTGACCAAAATGAGTTTCCCTCAAATTTACCACACACACTTAGTCACGCACACACATAAAACACATTGTCTATCTCTCTCCGCTTTCCACTCATTTTGACCAATGTTTTTAAACCCGGTTTTTTGACTGACTCGGAGGTACTCCGGTTCCGGTCGGACCGGTCAAACCGGCCAGTCCAACCGTTCTTGTATTATTAAGCCAAGCTAGCCCAAGAACTTGATTGTGAAGCCCAATATCAAAACATACACTAGTGATCCAGCAAAGATATCAAAGGTTAGGCCTTAGGCCTTACCCTAGTCTTAGCCCAAGCCCAATATCCAAATCCAATGTTAAAAAGTAAACACACAGCCACACAGGAACAAAATCTCACAACCTGTTGATTCGCTCGAACTTGCTTTCAAGTTTCAACATCACATTTCCGGCATCAAAACCGTCACAAACCGCTACCAAAACGTAAAAACCGCTACCAAAATGTAAAAACCACCACCAACCGCTACCACTGTCACCATTTCCGACAGATCTTTTCCGATTTGGCCTGATCTGAGATAAGGATCACCGATTTCAGACCCACTTGCATCGACACCGGCAGATCCACCGACAAAAGCATGTAAGTGTGGTTCCCGAGATTTTTGGTAAGACATCTGTTGTGGTGGTTGTAGGATGCGGTGGTGGTCGTAGTGTACGATCGTGGTGGTAGCAGGGTTTGACCGGTCGGTGGTGGTAGAAAGTGCGGTGGTGGTTGTAGATATGATTCTCAAGAATTAAAAAAGTATATGTATATATATCTATTCTATATACTTACTATTAGGGATGAGCGTGGTACGGAACCGGTACCGAACCGTACCGAACCGCTTGGTACCGCCTTTTTTTTTTGCTCTAAAATGAGTACCGAATACCGTACCAATTAAAGTGGTTTGGTACGGGTACGGTTCCGGTACCGGTACGGTAAAATATGGTACTATACCCGTTTGGTACCTAATATAAGAAGTTTAAAAATTTTGACCAATTTTTGTAACTCATACCCCAATACCAAATCCACCGTAGACAATGATGACATAGACTAATACATTTACGCTAGGATGCAATCAATATGAATTTTGATAAATAATTAACCCTTGAGAATATAGTAGTATAGCAACTACATCTCCCTCACTGTCCCAACTTCCCAAAACCATCATATTATTAAATCACCTTTGGTGACAGAAGTGTAGAGCAAAAAATGATTAACAAAACCACAAGGTATCAACAATCAAATATTTTTTCAGAATACGCATTTGCCCATTAACAAATCCAAGCAAAAAAATATCGTTAAAATATAAAAGTACTAAATCATACAAACTTTAAATAGAATGTAATATAGAACTTTCAAAACATAAAACGACCCGCTTCCAAAATCTCTTAATCTTCAACGATTTGTTTCCCTTTTCCTTTTGCATTTTGTTGGTTTACCGCATCTTCAATTGCTATAGTTAAAGCAAGAAACAAAGTAACTTAACATTCATTATATAAACATAAATACGTAACATACTAAGTAAGTTAATAATTCGTATTAATTACCTATGGCAATGTCGTCATCATTTAATATGTCATCGATATCATCTACAATTGGCTTCCTCGACTTTCTCACCCAATCTTGTGTGCAAATCAAGGCCTCGACAATGGAAGGTGATAAGTTTGTTCTATATGGGTCTAGAACACGACCACCTGTGCTAAATGCCGACTCAGATGCCACGGTGGAAATTTGTATCGCCAATATATCTAACAAAAATACAAATTACATGAACAATAATATTGTAAAGCATACTGTAAAAAAAAAGTTTAAAATTAAATAACTTACCTTTAGCCATGCGAGATACTATCGGAAACCTAATAGCGTTTAGTTTCCACCACCTAAGTATGTCAAACCCAGTAGTTAAGTTAATTTTGGGCTCTTTTAGGTAACTCTTTAACTCGGATTCAAATGATTCCAAGCTACTCCCTTCCCCACTTAAAAATTCCCCTAAAAAGTCATTACCAACATCAATTGCATCCTCATTACAAGCTTCTTGAGATCCCAAATTATACTCAACATTGTCAAACCGAGCTTGATAAATTTTAAACAACACTTCCATCCTTTTCTCAACGTCTGCCACCATTTTCAACACATTACTTTCAAGAGATTGTTTTGACATTGGATTTTCCTTCGTTATAGTATACATAATCATCTTTTTAAATGCGTGTGCAAGAAAAAGTGATTTCATAGTAGGATCCAACAAAACGGCAAAATACATAAAGTCATTAAGCTCATCAAACTTCCCCAATATTTATCATATTTAACTCGCATTGCTGCACCCATATAACAAAAATTGGGTTTAGCCTCCCACACTCGTAGATGTTTATCTACATCTAGAACTTCGCCGAAATATATATGAGCTAAAGGCTTTGAAGTGGCTGAAACAATTTCCGTTTTATTCTTGAACTTCTCTAGAAAAGCAACTACTTCTTTGCACATGCCAAAATCAGAATGTTCTGGAACTCTGTCAAGATCATGACAATAATTACTATCCACAAGTTCATAAGCAAAAAATACCTCTCTTAACTCAACAGCAATTTTCAACATGTCATGAGTAGAATTCCACCTAGTAGGACAATCACCACACAAAAACCTCTTGGAATCATTACTAGAATCTTGCATACACTTTTTAAATTTGGCAATTCTTTGTGACGAGAGTCTAATATACCTGATCGCCTTTGTCACACAATCGATATGATAGTTATTCTCCTTTAAACCATCTTTCACAATAAGGTTTAGAATATGAGCCATACACCTAACATGAAAATGTTTCCCACCATCATACAAATTAGGTAACTTTCTCACCAAATACGCAAGTGCCTTATCATTACTACATGCGTTATCAACTGTCATCGTCATAACATTTTTTATCCCCCAACCATGTATACACTCTAACAAATCACGACCTATATCATCCGCCTTATGACTATCAATGGGTTTAAAGTTAATAATCCGTTTATGCATCACCCAATCATCATCTATGAAATGAGCCGTGAGAACCATATAGTTCACCCTTTGACAAGAAGATGTCCAAGTATCTGTAGTCAAGTGAACGGCGTTTGTTGGTTTGCTCAAATAAGCCAACAACTTATTTCGTTCATCTATATAATAATTTCCAACATCCCTAGATACTTTGTGACGTGATGGTAATACAAACTTCCCATTTAAAGTATTCGTGTATTCAACAAAAGCTTCATGTTCAACTAGTTTAAATGGTAATTCGGCAACAACAAACATATTTAATAAAGCCTTTTTAATTCTTCCCTCATCATGCTTCCATGTTTGCACACTACATTCCCCACTAGCTCCTTTTTCAAGCGTTAAGGTACTTTGTTTCATCTTAACAATATTTTCAGGATTTTGTTTACAACCTTTTAAGTGCTTATTGAGACCAGTAGTACCGTTTCTAGTGTTATCGGCTCTTATGAAAGTGTCACAGTACTTGCACTTTCCATATTTCCGTTTTACTCCATCATCTTCTTCTAGAAAAACCCGTTCATAGTGTTTCCAACACTCGGCTCTCTCTCTCCCGTAACCTCCTCCATCTTCTACTTGCACTTTTTGAGCTTTACTATGCGGTTCTTTTCCTTTGTTTGTGTTTTTTCTTTTGCCATTTTTATATCCATTGTTCCCTTGGTCACTTGTCTCACCCGCATTCGAATCAGAATCGTCATCAATGATCTCAAAAGGTGTTTCCTCAACAATTGTATCATCTTCCTATACACATACAATGCAAGCATTAGATGATCATCAATCTTATTGATTGTTTATAGTCAAACTCACATACAAACTAAAAAGATAAGAAGAAAAATATGTATAACAATAAATCACTAAGCTAAAATCAATGTCAATTTTGCTTATTCTTTTTTTACAGCTAATTATCACATTAAAGTTGAAATTGTTTCTACATGTACACATCTTTGTCGTTGACAGAGACACATAATAGAGTCAACTTCATATATTTAGATAAACAATAGTCAATATCATTCACACTAATTCATGAAACACGAAAATATCAACATTAACATTGACCATAAGATTTTCATATGCCCAATCATGGTTTTATATAAACAAAAAAGATAAAGAAGTAGGTAAGATCTAATTTACGCAAAACTAATTAAATGAGAAACATATAACGAACAGTGATAAATGGTTATTGTTAGTATTAATCCAAATAAAATATACTATTTGTATATGAAAAGAAGTACATGAATTAATTTCTTAAAACTAATTTAATAACATGTGGTAACCATGTAACATGGTCAGTGGGTCGGTAAAAAAGTAGGACTTACTTCCATATTCACTTTTATTTTTGATGATGATGATGGACGTTGCATATTATGATAATGATGATTATAGCTGCTTGTAATCCTTCAGCGATTGATGATTATTAGGGTTTAAGTTTTGTGAATATTAGTCGCACTATTGTTACAAACTGCCGTTCCTTTTTTTTATTAAAAAGATATCTTATCAAATCATAGAGAGGCAAAAAGAACTTTCTATACCGGGACTGGGTACTAAAACGGGAAAATACCGGTACCATACCGAAAGTACCGCATTAAAAAAAATCGATTATATAAGTACCGAGTACCGGACCATTTAAAGTGGTATGGTACCGGTACGGGTATGGTACCGGTACGGTATAAGTACGGTATTGGTAATTCGGTACTAATGCTCATCCCTACTTACTATCTACTAAAAGGGGGTTTATGCTGACATCATTAAGCTGAGTTGGTCTTTTCTAAAATAGCTCTTGATGTTGGCGTGTCTTCTCCTAATGCTTTGCTTATGTCATAAATTCATTTTTTAAATTTGATAAATAAACATTTTTCAAAAGGAGATCCATTTTCTCTAAAGAGAGCCCGCCCATCTTCTCTAAACAATATCAAACTTCCTTTTTTCTCTGTCCCACCGCCCAAAATATGATGCTTCCTTATTCAAAATCGGTTTTTGTTTCAGATTCAAAATATGATGCTTTCTTTCATCACACTGATTTTTTATTTTGATTTCGTTTTTAATTAATTTTGGTTTAAATGTAGATTTCTGTAGTTTCAATGATTCAGCAAAGTGGAGCGGATTTCAAATCTATTATTTGTAGTTTCAATCTTTCTTTCATCTTAATGATTTTGGATTTTGATTTCGTTTTTATTTTTTAATTAATTTTGGTTGGAATGTCGAGCTAGGTCGTTCATTTCATCTTTGACCGGTGATTCCGACGGAAAACAACAGTCCGCCGGTGCTAAACCTCCAGTAGTGTGTACTTCTTCGTGCTTGAAATGGAAGTGTAGCTCATCGGAAAATGGAGCTTCCAGCAAGTGTAGCGGCAGCTCTTTCGGGTGAAAATTCTTGAGTTTACCTGTGTTTTTCAAGAGTTACAGACTCAAGAGTGGATGTCATATCATGTATTATGTGCAGGAAATTGGAAACAAAATATTCAAGCAATGAGCGTGAGACCCAGAGCAATGGTGAAATTATTTAGTTGAAGAATGAAATCATAAAATGGATAGGCATTAACTTTTTTTAGTTCTACTATGTATATAGTTGTGGCTAGAGTTGGGTCATCTACAATGGTTGGCAAAATCGTAATTAAGGTGATGTACTGCTAGAACCATTTTGATGTACTTGTGTGTAACTTTTGGTTTGGCATTTGATTTGCTTTTTCTAAATGATAATTGCAGTGTAGCCTTTGATTACTTACAGCCTGAGGTCCAAAACTACCTTTATCTCTCTGTTAATCCTTGTGTAGTCTTTAACTCTTTCTGACCTAAACTTTCGATGTGTAGTCTTTAACTCTTTGACCTAAACTTTCGATTTGGTTTATTTGAAAGAGTTACATTTGGTCAATTGCAGTGACATTCCTTATTGTGACAAGAAATGGATAAAGCAAAAGGACACATTTCTAAGGAAAATGTTAAACGTATAGTTATTATAGAGAGAAAATATAGAAACGAATTCTATAAAAGAGTTCCGATAAAACTCATGTAGACACGAGTTAATAACTTTAACTATTTTGTCGCACACATCATAATACAATTTCTAATATCTATACAAAACTTAATAATACAAAACTTAACACATTAAACGTTGCAAATTATTTGTAAAAATTGTATACAATTATAAATATATCAACTAAATTTTATAAATATTATATAACAAACCCGTGTCATCACGGGTCACTTAACTAGTATATATATAAACGGGTCAATCCGGTCCGGTCACCGGGTCAACCCGATCCGACCGAGTTTAACTTGATAATTAACCCGAGTGCAGTTGACCCGGTTAAAGTCTCGGTTCTAATTCGACCCGATTCAACTTGCCGAGTCCCCGAATTTCAAAACACTAATTTTGACAACAACTAACAACAACAAAAAAAAAATAGAAGAGCAAAGAGAGAAGTCGTTGTGAGGTCAGAGATCTGGTGCTGCCATGGCTTCTTCTACTGATCGTGAAAACTTTATCCACGTCGCTAAGCTCGCCGAGCAAGCCGAACGTAATGACGGTTTTCATCTTACTTTTTCTAGATCCGTTTTCTCTTGCAATCTATTTCTAGATGTTATTCAATTTTGTTCACGATTCGAGATTTTTTTTTGATTTAGTTTGAATATTATTATTTACTTACTACGTTATTGTAGCTGTTTAGGATGTGTATACATGTATGATCTGTTTGTAGACGTTATTAGATGCTGTTGAATTTTAGATGACATGAGGTTTTAATCAGGTTAAACATAGTTAGTAGATTTAGTTTAGATGTTGATTGCTTATTTCGTTATTGTATCTTATATTCAAATCTGTATATGATGTATGCATGTATATTTTATTTGGAAATTTTGTAATTAAGTTATAAAAAGAGTGAGTAATTCTATTGCTTAGTTGATTTAAGTTGATATGGCTTAATGCTAAATTGTTGAATTAGTATCTTAATCTATGTGAGAGAAGTAGTAACTAGTAAGTGATGCTATGTTAGTCTATATTTGTTGGGAGCTGAGAATGATGTGATTTTTATTAGAATTTAGAGAAAAACTTGTTGTTTTTTGATGTGAGAAGTAGTGAAGTGTTACCAACGGAAAGTGATGACCATTTTGAGCTACATTATAGAATCACATATACTAGGTGTAGTGAATTTAAGTTTATAGAAAGGAGAACTATTGAATCACTGTTTTAACTATATGAGAAGTTGCAAGTGATGCTATCTTAATCGATGCCAATCATGACCTTAAGATGGATACTAATTTTTATTGAAACCAGGGAACAATACTGAATAGTGATCTTAAAGTATGTGAGAAGTAGTGAAGTATTACATATGGAAAATGATTGTTGTTTTGTACTAAATAATGTAACGGTGGATCTTCTTTTGGAATGGAGGTTAATGTCAGGTAAGTAATCAGCTTTAGGTAAATTTGTAAAGGACGTATGTTGATTCACGCGTTCGGGAGTTAGTTGGAGTCAAATACGCTATTGTATATAGTGACTGTGGCTAGTATCTGAAGCTTTGAGCAATGACTGTTGCAGAGTTTCTGAATAATAGGACTGTTTAGTATGGAGTCCTTGTTTTGATCGTCACTTTGAGATTTTTTTTTCTTGTACTTGTGGGTTGTAGATTTTGAACTTGTGGAAGTTGCTTTAAGGTTTAAGTCATCTTTTGATATTGCATTTGACTTTGTTGTTGGTTTTTGTACAGAAATGGTGGATGCGATGAAGAAGGTTGCAATCTACTTTCTCAAATGTTTCACATTGGTCGTTATGTAGGATTGTGGTTAATGGTGCATGTGCTTACCTAATTGCTATTGTTGTTCTGAAACAGAGAGAAGGAGATGATGAGACTGAGTCAGACGGAGGGAATTTAAAGAAACTAAAGGTATGGAGATGTGATTTTTGTCAAATTGAAACTTTCATTGGTTTTAATTGCATATATCTACAAAATGATTATCGGGCAGATACTTCACTTTTCACTTTCATTAAAAATACATTGGCTCTTTTCGATTAGCAAACAAAGTAGGTAGATGTGATTTTTGTCTAATTGAAACTTTCATGGGTTTTTAATTGCATATATCTACAAAATGATTATCGGAAAGATACTCCACTTTTCACTATCATTTTAATTACATTGGCTCTTTTCAATTAGCAAACAAAGTTCAAATTTGAGGCAGTGTATTACATTAAATAGATTGAAAATCTAATTGTTTATTAATTGCATAGATAATCAAGCATTTTGACTTGTGTAATCGCCCCTTAACTAATTTGAAGGGTATAATGGATATGATGATAACTGTCACCAAGATGGCCTAGTAGTAAGACGTCCTGATTCCTCACAAGAGGTCTCAGGTATCTTGGGGGTGGCTAGGGAAAAGGTCGGAAACGATCACGAGAATACCCGGTTAGTCCGCGTACATCTTAGTCAAAAAAATTCGCCCTCCCCGGATAACTTAAACATGGAAAACCTGCTCCGTTTACCCGTTCATAATGGATATGACGATGAGAATGACATATGTTATAGTAGATAAATTTGCATCTAGAGGTCTGCAATTGCAAATAATATGAAAGTTTGTGATCATTTGAGCTTTTTTGCCTTTTATTGCTTGGTTTAGAACGGCGCAGCCAAGGCAATAGGAGAACAGAACGCAGTGCAAGGCGGGCGCCTAGGCCCCAGGCCCTATGAGCGGTGCCTTGGCGCTTTAGATACCTGGTGGGTATAAGTGGGGTTTATATGGATTTAATGAGTTGTCTTTTAATGGGTTTAAATGGGCTAACATTCTTTTATAAAGCCCATTATTTATACTAGTAGCTTCTAACGTCTAACCATGTTCTGATCCTAATTTCATGAAGAATGCCAACGGCTCCAAGGAAAAAAACTGCTCATCAGTTTTCCTTACCTCAAACTGAAGAAACAAAAGCTAAACTGAAGTAGAATATAATCTAATTGTAGTAGAATATAAGCTAATTGAAGCAAATTTAAAGCTATTTGAAGATTTTGACCTAGTATAGTAACTTCGGTCCAAGTCAGTAGATATAAACAGACTTTTGTTGACTGCTTATTTGCATGATTGCTTTTGAAATTGTAGTAAATAGCATATTGTGATACCCAAATCAACTTTTTTGACTATTTCTAGTATGTAGATGAAGTATTTTTTACCTTTAAACATTTATAACATAGAAAATTTTACGTAGAAGTGTTTTATGTATATAGAGCGCCTCATCTACGTGAGGCGGTCGCCTGTCGCCTCGGATCACCTAGCGCTTTATGAAACCAAATTTTATGGTATGTTTTTCACTTCTTCATATCTTGAGGAAACTGATGATATTCTCGTGATTATTCTTTTTGTTTCTAGACTGATGAAGATGAGGAATCTGGGCAACGGAAAAAGAAAGTAACAAACGAGAAAGTATAACATTATGCTCTATTATTTTTAGATCACATGCTCCCGTACTTTTTGTAAAAATTGTTTGTATCTAACTTTTTAATATGAACCACTTTACTTATTTTGCAATGTCTTCTTCGACTTGTATTAAGATTGTTGTGGAGTATGCAAAGTCAGGAAGATCTTCATGCAAGAAATGCTCCGAGAAGATCGATTCCAAGTCTCTAAGATTCGGGTATAGCAGTTGGGACCCTCGAGGGTTTGAGAACACCAAATGGCATCATCTAGACTGCTTCTTCCCTCTAGATGCAGACCTGGTTTCAGCAGAATCAATTGATGGGTTTTCAGTACTTAAGGTGAACTTAAGTTTGTTCTATTTATATGGTAGCTACTGATTATGTATTTCTTTGATCCCTTTTTCCACATCATACTTCTTTCTCTGTCTTAGGACTACAAAATTATGTGATGTTAGACCATCACTAAAGTTGTTGAAAGAGATCTTCATATTGGTCTAGTTTGTTTGGTCGGCAATCATTTTGTTAGAGTTGAAAGTGAAGCAAAACACTTCGTCTAGTATATAAATGAATTTGTTTTCTCTTTCCGTTTGCTTTTTAAATTAATATTCACAGTCTCTTTTTTTTATTATTCTATATTCTGTTCAAAACCTTTTAATTCTTCGATTGTTAGTTTGAAGAATCCAGGACCTTATCTGATAATTTGTTTGAGTTTTATCCTTTGCTTGTCCAGGGCAGTGACCAAGAAAAGTTGAAGAAACTGGTTACAGAAGGGGATCAAACTTCTAAGAAGGTATGCTTACTATATGCTACTTATTGACACACTGTATGCAACTATGCATTACTTACACTTTATTAGGTGTTTAGGTAGGTTTTTTCTAGTTGATCACTGTATGGATTGTTACACTTATTTTAGGTATCTAGGTGGTTTTCTAGTTGGTTCTATCCTTTAGAAACAGGAAAACTCATCAAAATACCCTATTTTGATGTTGTACCAAAAAAAATGAAATTACTAAAAACTACCCTTCCCACGCAATACGCAAAGTGGCGGACGCAACATGCAAATTGTGTGTTGCGTGGGCTTGTTTGTGTTCGAGAATCGAATTTGATGGCCGAGAAAATTAATATCTACATGGATACACGGACCTCCTTGACCTTCAAAACCAACAATTTCCATTCCACCAAAACCAACAATTTTCACAATACCCACCCCAACAATTTTCACAACACCCACCCTAATAATTTTCACAACACCAACAAACACCACTTTTACAACGTCAATACCAAAACATACAAAACACCACCACATGAAAGCGAAAACGACGAAGGCGAAAACGAGGTCCAAGCTACTCAAGACGAGGTCCAAGCTAACCGGAAACAAAAAAGAAAACAAGTCAAATGGACTGACGCCGAATGTAAAATATTGGCGGAACGATGGGTCGACGCTTCTCAAAATTCTATCCAAGGAAACTCGCAAACGGAAGCTAGTTTTTGGAAGCAAATCCAACGGGCCTTTAATTCGTTAGTTGACAAGAAACGCAATAAAGATCAACTAACCGGGAAATGAAACAAGATTCGAATCGACGTCAAGTTATTCAAGGGAATCTTCAAAAAATATAACGAACCTCGTTCAAGTGGAGTTCGAGACGAAGACGTTTTGAAGGCGACTCGTGACCACTTCAAGCAACAAACCGGTCGAAACTTCATTTACGAGCAAGTGTGGCTCGTACTAAAAGATATCCTGAAGTTCTATGATGATTCCCGTGTCGCCAAAAAGGAACGAGTCACCCGCGAAGAATCGACACCAATAAATTTTGACGAAGACGATTTCAGCCCGAATGCTTACGAAACCGACCCGCTAACGAACAATATGCAAAGGCTCTTCCAAACCAACCAGATTCGTCGTCCACCGGGTCGTACAACTAGTCGAAAAAGTCAAAGAAGTTCAGGATCATCGGATGCTACATCGTCAAGGCATTCGACCGACGAGACTCGGGCGTCAATTCAGGAATCATCGCGTATGCAACAAGAAACGTTGGCAACGATTAAGGAGACCGCGAAACAAAAATTGGTGTTGAAAGCTTGGAATTTTCTCCTAAAACCAATACCTACTAAAATGCGAAAAAAGGAATTGAAACTACTTGAAGAAGCTCGGGATAAGGGCGTAGCCAAGTATAGTGAGGATTTTAAAACGATGTTTGGTGAAGATGCGCAACCATACGGGTTCACGACTTCCGATGAAGATGAAGAGTAGCTTAGTTATTTAAATGTAGTTTCTTGTTTTAAGTAACGTAATGTTTAGTTTTAATTATCGTAATGTTTAGTTTTAATTAATTAATGTAATCTTTAGTTAAATTAATTAATGTAATGTTTAATTTTAGTTAATTATTGTAATATTTTATTTTAATTAATGTAATGTAATGTTTAATTTTAATAATTAATGTAAGGTTTTTAATTTAATTATATTGTTTTATTTAAATGTGTAATGGGCCCAAAAAATCAAAGTGACACGTCAAGGTTGACAGGGATGTGTCTGTTATGTGTCAGTTTGAAAAGTGTTGATGTGGCGTTGACGTGTCTCAACTGACACGCTACTGACGTGTCAGTTGTTGGGAATGGTCTAACCAAATTCATATAGTAGATTAAATACCATTTCACAGTAGACTTACGAAACCCTAAGTAATAGTAATTAAACTAAACTAATAATAAATAAACAGAATTAGAAATAGAAATGAACTTACCTCGTTCCGAAGGTTTATTGTGTTGATGACTGATCACAGAACAACAATTATTAGTAAAAATAAAAAAGTGAAAAATAAACAATAAAATGTGAAGAAATTGAGTGAATAAAGTCTTACTGTGAGGTCAAAGTTTGGCGCGTCAATTGATGCCATTGTTGATTCGTTGGGGAGATATTATAGAGAAATATGTTTAATTGTGTGGATGATTTCGTAATGTGGTCATCAGAGTGAAGACATTCCTTAGATGGTATGTCAGAATATCGCGGTCAGGAGATTTAAAATTTAAGGGTGTTTGAGATTGCGACTTCCATAATTAATGCCGTGTACACTATTTTAATTGTTCGGGTTAGGCCTTTCTGCAAGAGAAGTGGCATTTTATGTCTGTAAGAATTACGATTAGGTTTGTAAATGAACGGAATGTTTAATGAATAAATCGTAAATTGTATGATAACAAGTCCGCTTATGTTCATGCTCATTTGTTCATTAAATGAGCTGCAGGGACAAAAAAAATTAAAATTTGATTGGTTCATGTAAATGAAAAAAAAAGTGATACGAGTCTTTTTCATTCATGAACATTCTTGCAAAACATAACGTTAATCGATTTACACACCTCGCTCTAAGGACATTAGATTAATGTGTTCAAGTCGACCATGCCTTGGGCTTGAGTCCCAGCTTCGGTAGGAGTCCAAACAGCATTATCCATTTCTAATTTCGAATTCTCATCCATAGGTGGAAATTCTTCTATAACGGCATCAATTGGTTGTAGCAAACACGCTAAAGAGAATGTCTACCCATAATAAAAAACTTAGACCATTTTCTTTTAATTCTTCCTTCCATAACAAACTAAGTTATGCACTTGAGAATTGACCCCAAATTTGAAACCATGCAAATTGAACTTGGATCTCCACTACAGATTTCCACCACTAAACTATCTCTTTAGGGTTCATAATAATTCATTAAAACGTTTTTTTTTGTGTTAATTTATTTTCATTTATGTTCGTTCATTTATAGTGGTTTCCTTAAGTTCATATATATGTTTGTGTGGGTGGAGAGTTAACCTCTTTTCTTTCTCAATCAAACATAAATAAATGTTCACTCGTGAATGAAGTTAATCATGTGTCATCAAATACGTAATTCAATAATTCTCACAAGTTTTCAACTTTTTTGTGGTTCTCATTTGAACATTTTTCTGTTTATGTATCATTTATGTAATTGAATAAATATAAAGATATCTACTGACCTCTACTGCTCTAAACATGTACATTTTCTCAATTATTTTCACGATTTGAATATTCTAGCCTTCAAGTTCTTTATGATATATGTGTCCGTGTGTGTTGATTTCCTCGATTTATGTTTGTTTGATAAACGAAAATGCAATCAAGGTTTATTATTGAATAAAATTTTGTGTTCAATTTTTCATTCATTAGCCCTTTGTTTTAACTTAAACGAACATGATAAGACTTGTTTGTTCGGTTCATCTCCATACCTAAGTACAACACCTTAATGCATATCAATTAATTGAATTAAAATTCAATTAACTGATCCAATATAATTGAGCTATTACAAAAATCGACGAGTTGATTGTTATCATCAGTTAAATAAATTGTGACTCAACCTATTCTTAAGCTGCTTGCAATCATTTGTCTTCGGCTTCGTTTTGGACTGACAACGGCTCGTTATGATGCGGCGGCTCCGTGCTAACCTTCCGTCGTCACCCACGCAATGGACCACAACAAAGCTTTTCCTTTTTCTTTTCCATTCCGTTTACGGTTTTTGATATTTTTTAATTTAAGAAACAAAATAAAAGTTTGATGAGAGTTGGAGATGGGAAGGAAAAAGAAGGCAAAAATCCTAAAGCTTTAAGAAAGTTGCGTTTATTTTTTTTTCCCTTTTTGGATTTTTGTTTTAATAGTTTTGGTAAGCCCAATTAGTACATATAATATAAAATATATTTTATATTATTTATTTTATTAAAAAATATATTAAAAATCTAATTTATAAAAATATTTATGTAGATATTATTTTTAATTTAGTTTAACTTAATTTTTATTTAAAAAAAATTAAAATGAAAAAAAGATAGTGGCGCTCAGATTTCAGTTGTGTATATTATAACTGCAAACAGTTTTTTGATCGCAATCAGTTATGCAGACTTGACGACCAATCGTGAAAGATAAATTGTCATAACCTCTAATTATATAATGCTTGAGCGTATAAAACAAATTTTATTCGCAATCTACTTATTTAACTAAGTCGATGAAACAAACCAAAAGCCCTTGATTTTTAAAATAATGGAATTCCTTTTGAAATACATATAGGCGATTAGTAATTCAACTAGTAAAATATCCGCGCAATACAACGGAAAAATTATTAGTTTTACATTTGTTCGATATGTAGTATTATGCTGTATGAAACATTATAAAAATCAAAAACTATATGAAAATACACGAATAATACTGTTTTGTAATTGGAAAATCATTTATTAACAATTGTTCAAAATAAGTAATAAAAAATAACCCAAAATTAAATATGTCATAATATGTCATTGCAAACTCGATGATCGGGTCGTAAGTTGCAGGTGTCGGGTTTCGAGTTTTTAATGGACAGGTTGCGAGTTGTGAAGTCGTTTGTTGACTTTAGATGTTTAACTTTCATTGATTTTTTTTTTTTTTTGGTTTGTTTTTTGTATTTTGATATTAAGCATTATGTACGTTAAATTGTAATACTAAAACTTGATCAAAAATTTAATTAATTGGAAATAAATTAACAATATAACAATGAAATTAAAGATGTAAATAAAGATGTAAATAAAGATGTAAATAAAGGTGTAAACATAAAATTCCATTAAAAACACATTTAAGAGTTTGTTTTTTTATATAAAAAAAACTTACAATACGTGTAAAAATGGGGGAAAATTACTTTTAAAGGCTTTAGAGGCGGAATTTTACTCCAAAAGATCCTTTGACAATTTGTTAAGGCTTTTGTCTCGTCCCAACCTTTCCTTCCATAATAGGCACGTCCCATAACTACTAACGGTTCAAAAGGTATGTCTTTTCTCGAATTCCTTATCTTTAGTTATTTCTGTTTTCAAAAGAACATATCAAATGCATTATATAATAGTAAATTGATATAGAGAAGTTTAAGTTATCATTATGTCACATATTAATCAATTTATGATTGTATTAATGAGAATTTAATAAATGTAGGGGTACTTTAGTCATTTATTTGGATTTTTAAAATTGCTCTTTGTAATTGTAGGGGTAAAATTGTCGTTTTTTATCTTTAAAATATGACCCTAAGATATTATGATTATCAAGTTATTTTAAATATTCGCACAAAAATGCTCAAATTTTTCGGTGGACGAAAACTCAAAAACTCAATACATTAAACTAAGGAACATAAGTTTTTTTCATTACAATACTTTCATGGGTGACTCAAGTGTACACTTGGAAAAAGTTGAGACTATTCTGATTTGGATGTTGATTGGGATCTTGATCAGCTATAGTCGTGCGTTCTATCCTCAGTAGTCATGCAAGTTGTTCGACTGTGCCCGTATTCCTTACAACGAACTACATTGTTTCTTGCTTTTTTCTTTCTTCTCTCCTTTGGAAGGAATACGAGCACGCCCAGGTGGGCGACCATCTTGCCTCTTCATAAGGACCGGCGGCAACACAGTTTGCATATCATCTAGATCAATCCATTTTGAAGGATGACCCAACGGGAGTATGGCCTTTACGTAGGCCGCTCGATAAGTCTCCGCCGTGAAATATTTCTCGGCATAGCAGCTTACATTGTCCTGTTTGTACATTCGTGCCACTGTTATAACATGTCTGCAAGGTAAACCGGACAACTGCCATTGTCCGCAACTACATGTTCTTGTGTCAAGGTTGACCAACCCATTCTTGTAGCCATCAAGCACCTTAGAAATCCTATTTGTTACTGGATTAACTGGCCAACGTAACAATTTGTTCACTTTTTTGCCGATCTTATGGTCGGTATACGATGTGAGAGATATTGTAAGTCCCTCTCCAGTGGCATGATGTTTGAAATACCACTGTTGCACCAAAGCTCGAAAAATCTCTAAGAGCATTGTGATAGAGAGCCTTCGTGCATGCTTTCTTAGGGCATTAATGGACTCAACACTGTTTGATGTCATATAAGCATATCTCATCCTTATATCATGACATCTTGCCCATCTTACTCTTCCAACATCGTTAAGAGTACTATAAGAGGTTTGTAAGTTCCGTGAAATCACACCTCAATGGTGATCGAAATCTGAACCCCGGTATGCCTTACACATTTTCCAATAATGCTATTCGAAGAACTTGATTATACCAGAGTGACTTTTCAAGTTCATCAACAAATGAGGATAACATAGCGCGTGGTATGCGTCGGGAAACACCGTTGAAATGCCCGCTGCAATTGAAGCAGCTCTATCGGATATGATAGTCAGATTCTCAATCCCACCATTAAATTCAATGGTGTCACGCAAGTTTCCCAAGAACCACGTCCAATAATCAGTCGTCTCTCCTGCCCCGATTCCGTAGGCTAGTGGCAAGATGCCATTGTTGTCATCCATAGCTACAACTATTAAGTTAGTCCCTAAGTAAGCCCCCTTCAAATGTGCCCCATCTATGATAATCACTGGGCGCGTATGGTTAACAAATGTACGTATTGGCAAGACAATAAATTTAAAAATATATCAATTATTGTATAATATGTATGGAAGTTCTAACAAGGAAATAAAATATAGTTACTTACTACTACACCAATGGACATGAAACACATTACAAATCTATCTACCTCATCCGTGAGCACATTTGTAATGCTCCAAGGGTTTGTCAACTTCAGGTTATGCAAATAAAGGGGAAGCAGTTGAAATGATTATTGGGGAGTACCTCTCAATAAATATATGGCATAACACTTTGCCCTCCATGCTTGGTGGTATGTAAGGCTGATGCCAAAACGCGCAGTCATGTCAAGTTGTGTCACTGTCTTTGTATACATGTCCTTCCTTGGTCATCAACTCTTTTAATATGTGACCAAGGACTCTCGTGTTTGCATTCCACTTATTTGCTTGGAGCTGAGATCGAGACATATGTGAACATCAACAAGCTCCCTAACTTGGAAGTTCTCGGTATGCATAATTTGCGTGCACATAATTTCCAATCACAATTAGCCAAGGCACATTTTACAACATACCGAATCTTGTCTGAATGTTGTAACCGAGTTGTAAAACCCTCTTCCAAACACTTGATTTCCAACTGAAGTTTCAAGTCTTTCTTATTTTCAAAAACTTGTCCAACTCTTACCCGGTATGAGGCTTCATACATGCTAACCGGTCGTTTTATACTCTCTTTAACATTTTCTGATACAAGTGGTGGCATATTCCAGAATTGATCTTCACGAGTTTTTGCTTGTGGTAGTGGCTTGTCAGTTTCTTCCTCCTCCTCATCTGTCTCTTGGTCGTCATTAGAAACAATATCATTTTCAAAAGGATGGTCAAATGTCTTTTCTTGATTGACATTTTCTTCCCCATAATGTTCAACATTTGAATCCTCCACATGATAAGCCGAGTAATCATGATCATCAGGTGTGCCCTGGGAAAATGATAAGTTGCAACCAACATCGTCAGTTACTTCTTCTACCCTAAAATTTGTGTCCTCCTTGTTCTGATGTGGATATGATGGATAATATGGTGGTGGATAAACAAACGAAATTTGATATTGAGGATGCATTTGGTATTGAGGATGTATTTGGTATTGAGCATTCTTGTAACACCCACATATTTTTATTTTTTTATATATACTCAATATCTCCTTCAATAATATAAATAACGTTTTTCACACATATATATATTAACAATACATCGTTTACAATTATTACAAATATGAGTTTCCTCTTTCAAAAGAGTCCCCCAATATCCGAGCATGATTTAACGGGACTAAACACTAACTGCCAGCAATAGTAAGCACACCACTATTCGCGTTGCGATTCCTTCCCAAGACCCTCATTGCTTTATTCTTGTAATAATAATGTATATGTATATGCATGCTATAATTACCATGTTAGGTTAGAAAATCTAAAGTGTCTGCTATGATAGACGTTTACATTGGCGTAGTTATGTAATTAATTATGTTGTTACTCTATCCACACAATAGTTAATCAATTTATGAATCGAATCTCAAGTATTTATTTGTCCAACTCATGTTGTGGTTGAAACCTTGTCTCTAAAATGAACGTAGCTAAGTCATAGGTATTAGTCACTCAATATTTTGTGTTAGAATAATCATTGAACTCGACATGGTTGCTTTCTCCTTACTGAAATATGTATGTGGTAGACACGAAGCATGGGAATAGAGATAGATTAGATTTGATATCGTATAGTGGATATTTTTTAGAGAACTTTCGGAATATCCACAACTTAGTTAATTGTTTCACTTGACTTATAGAACTGAATGCTGTCTCATACACCTATTGCATGTTCTTGTTTGATTGTTGCTTAGGGTTAGTGAGTCTCACTTTATCCCGCTACTTAGTTGAATGTATGACTAGGTCTTTGAATATTAGTTGATTATCGTATATTCATAATAATGTAGTAGAATAGTAATGATAACTTCTATGTATGGATGATGACAATTTAACTTTCCGTTAGACAAAGTTGTCCCAACATGTCTCGGTGGGTTAACGTCTATTCATGTTATTGTTTATTCAACAATTCATGTCATCAATACAGACGTCTATACCAATTGAGAATGAGGAACATGATTCGAGGATGAATGTTAGGTTAAGTTGGTTATTGCATTTGGAAGAACTTCCAGTGCTAAATAACCCTTCGTGTTCACTATCCAAGTGACATGCCCTTATCTGATTATGGACAACTTCTTGTTAGATATGCGGTAGGATCGTGAAAACGACTCATCCAGAAATAGGAATTTAACATTAGTAAAGTCATAACAACATAACTACCAGAATCCAACGTAAGCCAATATCATAGTGGACACCCTATATCTATAGTATCTGAGCAACCTCCTCCATTTACTCAACTGTTTTTAATTAGATTAGGATAGCTGAAAACCAAAACCCATCACCTTTTAAGAATTTAGCTTGATTACCAAAGATAACCATTGCCCCTAAGATCCTATGTGTGCTGAAGTTTTAAGAACGACACCTGAGTCATACTTATCGCTTACTCACTTTAGTTAGTACGTAGTAAGAAATTCATGATACCCTGCACTAAAAGTATTAATCAACCCACTGATCGCGCACTGTTTGGTCACCATTCGGCAACCTCAACCGACGACGACATACCGTGAAAAATCGACGATTCAGCGTGTGCATCATTCATAGTGTATGCTCTAATAAAACTTGAGAGGGTTGAAAACTGCAAGATTGTAAAACTAGATGAATGAAAATAGGATATTGCACCTTCGTTTTGGATACGAGTTTTACAATACATACTTAGAATGTCAGTTTTATCTTTAGTATTAAAGACAAGTTTGATTTAAAATATAAGAAAAATGAATTGTCGAGAGTGATAAATAAAAGTAAATTTAAAAGTTTAATAATTTTTAACAGTTATTCTTTTAAGTAAATAATTTTTTTGAAGACAAATATAGATTATAATGTGGTTATTATTAGAAACAACGTTAGTTTAAAAGATAGTCTAGTTTCTTGAAGTTACCAAATGTATGCTCCCTCCGTCTGACTTTTACTATTGGGTGATTTTTGTAGGAGTATAATAATAATAGTATATTTCACTAATCTTTTCTTACTTTTACCAATCTATAACTCCTTATTAAGCATTCACCATTTTTTCCTTAAAACTTAAAAGGGATATGGAAAAACTCCATTATGCCCTTAATATAAAGTCAATTTAAAAGATCTTGATATATTTATATTATAATATAAAGAATTTAGGCTTTTTATTTATATAAGTTTTGTCACAATTTAAGATTTGATATTTCTATAAATATACATATGTGATTCTCATTCTTAAATTTAATTTAACTTTTATTAACTATTAAGTGTCTCTCCTCTTTATTTCTACACCAATATGTTTTCAGGCCATAATTGTCAAAGACGAAAATCCAAACCATTACTAATCTACAACTATACTTAATCAATTTGGTTGAAAAATAATAATATACCAAGAATTAAGTTCAAATGAGAATGATAATTATTTGTGAGAATGGAGGAATCAATCTCAACCATCAATTTCATCAAAAAAAATAATACCCCCAACACTTTTAAAAATAGAATATCTCACAAACGGTTAGTCAAAAAAATATAAAAATTGTACCATAAAAATCAGCATTTTTTCCTCTTCGATTAGACATCTCACAAGGTATACTTTCGACGAATTTTTTTTTTTTTCATTTTTTGGTGGGTTTCGAAATTGGTAACACATGCGTTAGTTTCGGTAACACATGTGTTAGTTGCGGTAACACATGTGTTAGTGGTTGGTAACACATGCCACTAATACATGTGTTAGTTTCACTAATACATGTGTTAGTTTCAGTAACACATGTGTTATTGAAACTAACACATGTGTTACTGAAACTAACACATGTGTTACCGCAACTGACACATATGTTACCGCAACTGACACATATGTTAGTTTCAGTAACACATGTGTTACTGGTTTTCAACCCAAAAAAAAAAAAAGAAATTCTTTTTACCGAAAATATGTCATGAGTGATCTCTAATCGTAGAGAAAAGAACGCTGATTTCTATGGTGCAATTTTTATAATTTTTTGATTAGCCGTTTTTGAGATATTTAACTTTAGGGGAAAATTGGGTTTTGCAAAATAGATGACCATGATTCATTCCTTCATTCTCACTAAAATTTACATTCTCATTTGAACTCAACCCAATATACCAAATCATTAATTTATCACTAATAACAAATTGTAGTCGGCTTTATAGCATATGATTTAAGTTAGTCAATTTACTATCCGTCAAAATAAGTCTTTTCAACACATTTGCAGTCACACGTTTTTAGGTCCAAGATTTTTATTATTTTTACATAATCCGTCACGTTTATATTGCAGTTTGATCTAAAATTCTGGTATTATAATCGGATATACCAGATGGTCCATAAACAGACTGACACGTGTCGTACCAAGCGCTGGTTGAAATTATGATAGTCTTTAAAATAATAAAATACTAGTTTATCATTATTTATTGGGAAACTATTATACCGGAAACTACACAGTCAAAACGTACGCCACTAGTCGTCAAATCAGCCGACTTACCAGATCTTTGTTTTTCTGCTAGCTTGGTGAGTTAAAATAAATCCTAATCACTATCTAATTCATCAATAAATGATGACAACTACTTTACTTTGCTATTGATTTAATTTATAATTACCGGATTCAACATTCAACCTGTTTGATAAAATGCTTAAGAGAAAAAGAAACAGGGAAATGTTTAATTCTATAGAGCAGTGTTAAATGCATGCTGTTATTTCTAGTATATTTATAATGTTTGAATATATACTGAAAAATATGAATATAAATATAGGATACCAAAAGCTTGCTAGCTATGGAGTGTCATACAATGAGCACTTCAAGACAAGGGCTGTTATCAGGGTAAGACCTTCAAATTTGATATCTTTAACATCCTTATTCATCTTTACCTTTGACCTTCAGTTTTTGCTAGCTAGATGTTGTTGGTTCAACACATATTCCGCCTTATAACATTTTCATGTAAACATTGTGCCTTTAACTTTGTGGAAGCCATGTGCAAAAACTTATTAATTGCAATGAGGCCCTTTATATGCAAAAAATATATATTTTTTGTTTGGCAATTAACAATCAAATTATATGTGTTATGTATATGTATACATATTTTCTGGCCCAAACCGAAATTATGGCTGATAGTTTCTCTTGTGTTATTGTTGCCTTGACAGTCAACGGGGTAACAAACACATATCATGGTTTTTATGGCCAAGTAGAATTTCAAGTCTGGCAAATATGAATGGATTTCAGTATAATTGTCTGAAACATGGTAGACGTTTTCCGCATTGGAGAGTAGTTTACTGTTTGCCCACAACTCTTGAGGAAGAATTTTCGTCAATGCAGTCAAAAATCTATTCAGAGGTTGATGATGATGATTCCGCTTCAGATGCAGACGCTCTACCGATTGACAATGATCAGGTATATCAACGCTCTACTATATTCTCATCTATACTTCTATATCTATACTTCTATACTAATATATAAAGCATTTTGGTGTTTTTTATTTAGAAACTCTTAAAATTAAGACTGTAACATATCCAAATTTAACTTTTGTAATTTCCATTTAATAATAATTTTATCATTCTCATAATTTTCACTCTTCACCACCGTATCCCAAATCATAAACTACACACGAGCAAACTATCGTTATTGAGTCACCATCATGGATAATCCGTGAATAACAAACATAATATACGACTATTGCCGAGTGACTATTTATGTAATAAAACATCCTATTCCACTGCATAGTGCGGGTATTACACAAGTACATATTGCAGGGGCATATCATATCTTTTTTCTCAATATGGTGCGTTTTATTTATTGATTCTAGATATTATTATAATTTTGAATTTTCACGGATAGCTGAAATCGCTCCTTGCTGACACTGAGAGGGCAAAGCTCTTAAAGAAGCTTAGTGAAGCCAATCAGCACAACCGCTATCTTAAGCGTCAGGTGGGTCAATAACTATAAATTTAATATCAGTTACTGTTTCTTTTTTTTTGGGTACATCAGTTACTGTTTCTTGTGGTCGCTAACTCATAATATTATGCTGTTTTGAGTATGTTTCAATATAAAAAAGAGAACTGTTTTGAGTATGTTTCAATATAAAAAGGAGAATCTATACCTTGGAAAAAATTATGGTAGAAAATGTCTACTATTAGATTTTGTTGCAAGAGGAACTCTTTGATTTAATTTACATTTATCTGCAGTTGCTTGTAAGGGAAGATTCTTTAGCCCAGTTTAAAAGTGATCTTGCTGTCACTGAAAATGAGATCCAGGTTATTTCCATTATATTCTCGAAATAAGTTCTAATTGTATGTTTATTTGAATAGTTGAATAGATCAATAATATAGCTTTATGTGTTCAATTTAGTAAAAACTGTGAAAACTGTGTTTTTGTCATTGCGAATAGATTAATATTAGTTTAAACACAAAATTACATGATTTCTATCTTGTGTATAATTGGTGCCTCCTATTATCTATAAGTATCTGTAAATATTTTCTGATAATGCATTCGTTGTGTTTCCTTCAGGCACTGGTACATATGGCAAAAGAAATTGCGAATTATGGAATTCCTGCAGGTTCAAGAAAAGTAAATGGGAAATACATTCAATCCCTTCTTTATTCAGAGTTACAAGGTATGATGCATAACATGTTACAAGCTGATTCCTGGACACAATGAAAGTTATATAATTGACCTGTCTAACAAAAACATGTCTCTTAATAATGTCTTCATGCACACGAAAAGGCGTACAAGAGAAATTAAAGAGGCAAATAAAGGATGTGGAACTTGTAGAGTCAAAAGAGGTGTCTCTATTCTGGTCTGGCATGGCAGAGGTACATATCATCTTCTGTAATCCACCACACTGAGAACTTTCCGGTTTTGTATCTTTATAAATTATGAATATTGTTGATATTATATGTTGTCATTTTTTTTTTCTTGAAAGGTAGACCTACAAACTAAGTAACTAGCCTAAACTACATACTATATACATCATCACACACACACACATATGTATATATATATACATGCCTCCCACTAGGCTTGAACCCAAAACCTCTTGGTTAGTGTTTTCCTCACATACCGTTAGGCCAAAGGTCCTTTGGTAATAGGTTGTGATTATTATTTATT
The DNA here is from genome assembly GCA_963921325.1 of Logfia minima. NCBI lineage: Eukaryota > Viridiplantae > Streptophyta > Magnoliopsida > Asterales > Asteraceae > Logfia > Logfia minima. The sequence goes on along the minus strand of OY992774.1, from coordinate 20,229,193 downwards.
ATTGTCAGCTTGTGAGTCGACATCTCCTGAACCATATAAAGATTATCAACAAGATAAAGTAGCATAATTAGAAAAGTTATTGGAATTTGGTAAGAAGTTTGGGAAAATATAGCTTATATAGTGAAAGTGCACATATCATATGGAATTATGTCATGAACCACGTAGTGAAACAACACTAATAAGTTAGAACTGGGGAGGGGGTAGTACTTAAAAAAAGGATATTGGTATCAATTGATTCAAACTGTTTTGATCAATTCTTAAGACTCGACTTTACTAAAGTAAAATGGTTGACAAGTATATCTTATTATCAGCTTAATAGGCCGTGAAAACATTGAACTCAACTTTACAATTTTTTTCGTTACCATTTACAAAATTCTGCAAACAGACTTTGGTTTATTGATAACGTAAACATTTTCTAAACACCATCCCCTGTCAAAATTTCCACTTTGTAAGAATAGAAATAAAAAGCGATCCCAAATAAGGTCTGAGATTGTTTCTGTAGAGTTATTTAGTCCTTGACTTGGCCCATTGTAGATAAAATACAAGGATTCTAATTCAGCCCACATCTTCAATTTGAGTTGGTATGAACCAGTAATCCTCTGAAATCGTGACTCTTTGATGCATACAAACCATCAGATTTCTAGTACACGTTGTTAGTTGATTCTTGTATAGACAGAAACAACTAACACGTTATGAAGTCAGGTACGATTTTAGGCTGTTGAAACTTTCCTCATACTTTTTTATATGGTAAATGATCATATAAAAGGCATTAACAATGTGATCAATGTCAGTGTGTCAAAATTTCTTCACTTATTTGATATTACATAATTGATTTGTTACATATCACCTTTGTTCTCAACCTATATAATATACATCCGCATTTTTTGTTTTAGAGTGTTCAAGTAATGGGCTCATTCGATGGTTGGAGTCACGGAGAATACTTATCAGCAGAGTATACCGGTTCCTACACTAGGTTCTCCACATCACTAACGCTTAGACCTGGAAGGTACCTTGTCTTGGACAAATAAAAATTCTGGTCGAAATATGTGCAAAGTTTGACTTTATGATGTGTGACTATCAGTCAAATTATCTGACAGTGATGACGTACTAAAGGGATCCTGTGGACCAAAGTTACTGATTATTGATGTGAGCAAATATACAATTTTGGATTTAACCTGTAAAGAGGGATATTAACATTTATTTCAGGGCATCTGCAGATTCACATTGTAGCATCCATTTGGGATGCGGTGGTGTTTATATCGTTCCTTCTTTAATAATGTTATTTGACACATTAATCTTGCATAATGAAGGTATGAAATCAAATTCTTGGTGGATGGGGAGTGGCTATTGTCACCGGAATATCCAACTGTTGGAGAGGGCTTAATGGAGAACAACTTGTTGATCGTTGAATAACACTTTGGTGGTGTGCGAAGCTAATTACTTATAACGTGACAAGCAATTGTATTATCTTAATGGTATGCATGCTTCACTTTTTGGCCATTTTGTACAACTATCATACGAGCAGTGTATATATACTAATGGGAGTTAAACATACTACCAAATATTTTGTATATCTTCCCAGTTTCTTGTTACACCTTTCATCATTGTCTCATTTGGTAGTTGAACCCACAACTAATTGGTTGATGGGGCACCTTCAATACACTTTCGATGTCGCTAGGCCATCTTTTTAAATTTCTGCAAGTTTTCATGCTTTATGGGGGTTAAATTCTATCCATAAACACCTTGTTTTAAGAGTCAAGAACGTTTATCTTCCATCATACTGTGTTTGTCAACACTTTTAATGCGGAGCAAATATGTCTTTAGGGAAACAGTTCTCTCCAACGTTAGTACTCCGTATTTTCGTTAAATGTGCAAAATTTTGTATTATGATCTGTCCCAAAACAGTTGCAATGTGGAATGTTTCATTTCAAATAGTTACTTGTTTGCATATTGACAATAAGATGAGTAGACGACAGTCTAGGGGTGGGAAAAACTTGGTCCTGATCAAATTTTGGATCTGCCTAACCAATCCAATTATTATTTTATTTTCAAATAGAAAGACACCATTTTAGGCTTTTATTTTTCACTTTACGCATTTAGGTTTGGATTTGGTTGACAATACTAGTTATAAACTCGAATCAATGTTGTTCAGGTCGGTTCAAAGATCAACTCCACTATTTTTATAGTTCGGTTCCAATGTGATTTAGATCTGATGAACAACCTTATAAGATATTGATAGTGGTCCACAACCTTTTCTAATTTTGTTTTGTTAAGAGTTGGTTTTTTGGTATATTATATTTGGCAAGTGAAATGTTGTATTTCCTGTAATCTGGATATGTCATCACCCCTCTGTCTTTGCCTCTTTACTGCTCTTCCCCATGTAATCTTCTTAGTGAGGCCTCTAAAATTTGTACAAACTTGTGACGTCACAGTTAGATAAGCGTTATTGATTGTTAATTGATTCATGGCTTCTATAATAAAATGATAAGCAGTTCATTATAACGATGCTATATGGAGTGTTTTTTACATTGATTCATACAGTAACATTTTAAGCTTCTGTATCCTCTTAGGAAAGTGAACACTATAATAGCTAAAAAGTGCATGTTTAGTAAGGGACGGAGTGTTTGGGTCTGCACACTTTTAAGTGCTTATGGTGTAAAAAGTGTTTTTAAAATAAGCATCACTCCACCATGTTAGAAATTAGTGCGTTTTTTCCTATTAAGTAAGCATAACCGCACTTGTATCCAAACACTAAATGGGTGCGCCTTTTTATTACAATTTATAATGCAATGAGGTGTAAGCCCTTGATATATGCACTCCCAAACACTTTTGAAGTACAAGATTTTCGAATGTTGGTTGTCAACCAAAAGTCTACCGGGTTGATCAAGCCTCTATATCGGTTTAGAAGTTTAGAAGTTAATGTTACCCTGATAACAAATCATTGGCTGTGCGATACAGTTGTTGAGAAGTTAATGTTACCCTGATAACAAATCAATCCGGATATGATCCATATAACTCATTTATGTAAACGGGTTGATAGGTTTGGGGTTAGATTTTAATTTCGCTAGTTGAATTCGGGTCAAGTGGGTTAAAACTTAAAATTTGCTAGTTAACAGGTTGGTCTGGGGTCGAAATTGAAATTTCAAATTTTTTTTTTTTATAGTTTGACGGACTGACCCGTTAACTCAAACTTTGACTCGATCTTAACCAGAAATTGAACACATTGCAAGGTTTCAGCTTAGCAAGTTGATGGGTATAAATCCGATTTTTAAATCCTTTATTATTCGTGTTATTTTCGAATCGTATTGAGAATTGTGACCCCTAACTATATTGATTTTGAAACATGATCATACCACTATTTTTTCATTTTCCATCAAGGACGATATGTTGTTAAATGAATAAATTAACGTATGTAAATCTTTAATGACCGCTGCATTACACAGATAACGTGGTAGTTTGTCTTGTACATGCCACTTGATTCTCCCATTTTCACTTTCTGACTGCTGGATAAATAACTAATGAAATTCGTCCAACAAAATAAAAGTGGCAATAGACCGTCATTATCAAAGTGAATCAAGTCTCTTTGTAGGATGAGTGTATCTAGTGTAGGTATGATTCTTGTGATTTGTTGATTAGATTATAATAATATTCCTTTTAATGTTAAATTTGGATTTCTTCTTTCTTTGGAGATTACTCGGTATAATGTGTCATTCTGTGATTTGATTAGATATTATGTGTCACAGCTCATTATATTGGAGTGGTGCAAAGTGATAAAAGGTGCATAACTTATTTTGATTTATGGTGGTAAATTGGTAGGATGTTGTACTTTTCATAAGTCGGAAGTGGAAAACATCTTTTTCATGTCAAGTGGTATAAGGGTTTTGTTAACGAAGTTTTAAGAACGGTTATTAAAATATTTGAATATATAAATTATACATTAATCAATAATTAAAAGATAATGTACATAAAATTTGTTATGATTAAAAGACAGATATTTATACATGTTCTGGCTCTACAATGACTATGTCCTAAGGACTGTCGTATTATTCTCCTCTTAAATATATTACGATTCCTCTGTTTTAGTGTTATTACAGTCTAGTACCATCTTACCAAGTATATAATGTGATGTGATTATCACTAATATACCCTTTCTATCTTTCCATAAACGCAATAAATTCTTAACCTTTTTCTTTTTCTTTTTATTTTTCTTTAATCTTTCATAAACGCAACAAAATTTCAACTTTTGTTCACTTTGAAACATTCTCAAATTTTGTTGATGTTTGATTTAGATACCCTCTAGTTAACTTTTGGTATATTTTGGCCCATGGAGGTTAGTATTATACTTGGCTTTTCATTATATGTTCGATAAACTCAATTAAGTGATATGTTGTCTGAGATATGTATGAACTTTTTAAATAGTCGGGGTAAATGCTATAGATCAGTAATTTACCTTTTGTTTTGTTTTGTTATATGCAACTTATCTATTTTATTAACAATTTAAGTAATAAATTTTTATTTTTTTTATCGATATTTGTAACTTATAACTTTATATAAACCATATAGTACAAACAAGATAAAACATTATAAACAAATTTCAAACACTTGTATTCTATACTGTAAGGGTTGTAGGTTACACACATCGATAAAAAAGTGAAAGTTTGTTACTTACATGGTTAATAAAACTGCTAAGTCGCATACTTGGGAAGAAAACGAAAACTCAAACACTCGTATTCTATGTTTTAAGGATTGTAGGTTACACACATCTACACAAAATGAAAGCTCGTTATTTACATTGTTAATAAAATGAGTAAGTTGATACCTCATAACAAAACGAAATTTCAAACACTTGCTACATACATTGTTAATAAAAATGAATAAGTTGCATACCTCGGATGATCAGATTGCGAATCTACAGTATTTACCAAATATATGAATGAATATGTTTGTATTAGTGGTTCTTTTCTGTTTTCTTCGTTATTTCTGATTGATAAAAAAATGAAATTACTTTTACCAACGTATTACAGAAAACTTTCGCGAAATGAGCCTTATAAGCTGAAATTTTTTGTTGTTGAGTTCCTTTGAATTTGGTCAGTAAGTTAAAATGTAACTCTGACAAATTGTCAACGGGATCTTTTGTAGTTGATTTCATTTCTAGGCGTTAAATTCTCTAGGGATGGATTTCCAAAGGAGATGTTTATCTGAACTACAATCATCTATTGGAAATTTTGTCAGAAAATTGTTTCGACCAGGTAATACTCATTTCGTTGGAAATCCATCACTGATAGCCGTTTCCGATGGATTTCAACGATTATTACCTTTGGTAGTACTCATTTTCCTAGTAGTATAAAGAACTTGAAATAAAGAGAACTATTGTCAGCTCTTAATTTATAAAATAAGGGTTCCATCAATTATTATAATCACTTAATAGAAAAATAAGTGATAGGTAACATATATACTTTCGTCAAATGCTCCTTTTTAATAAGATATTCAATGGTTCTAAAACAGCTATAGTGATGGTAACATACTTTTGTCAAGAACTGAAGAAAATAATAATAATAATAATAATATAAAATAAGTGACAATGTTTAGATTTAGCTATAAATTCGTTCATTTGTTCATTGGAAACATATGTCCGTACGTACACTACACCCACAACATTGTTCTTCACAGACAAACCTTGAAATTCTTGACACCAACTAAGTTTTAAACAAATCCTTCATTTTAGTCGATTCAAACAAACATAAATTCCAACTTTCGAATATAATTCTTGGATTCTTGAATCATATCTCATATTCCAACTTTTTATAATTATCAGATCAAAAACCACCTTAATTTCCTAAGATTTGATATGAAGAGCAAAAAGAACACGAAGATAAGTGTTTCTATGAGAATGATTTTAAACAGGAAGAAGAAGAAGATTAACGATGAGGGAGATCAAGTCAATGTGAAGAATAACCGGATTTTAATTAGTGTGAATGTTGTCGGGAGTTCTGGCCCATTGAGATTTTTGGTGAATGAAGATGATAAGGTATCAAGTGTCATTGATTTATCGTTGAAGTTATATGCTCGTGGTGGGCGTCTTCCGGTTCTTGGGTCTAACTTCAAGAGTTTCATACTCTATGCATCAGAAGCAGGATCAGGTAGGGTTATGATAAGAATCTTTAAATTTGATATATATGTGATTTTACATAATACATGTGAATCATTTGTCTTTCAAGAGAAAAAAAAAATCCTTTTTAAGGGTCTTTCCTTTTTCTTTTAAATGATTAGTCATTTATTGAATTCTGAATGTATGATGAAAACAAAACCATTATAATAAGGTTGCTTCTTATTTGCTAACATGTTTTTCTTTTGGTTACCTTATAGCATTGAGTTCAAGTGATGAAATAGGGTCTTGTGGTGGGAGAAATTTCATGTTATGTAAAGGAAAGAACAATCAAATACCAGAAGCACAATCACGGATGATTAGACGACAACATAGTAGGGGTTGGAAGTCATGTATCTTATGCGTAGCTCAATAATCGCGGCATGTTGCAATATATATATATATATAGTCGGCTTGGTTCTCCTTTCAACCTTCATATATATATATATATATATATGCTAGCTACCATACGAATCCACATCTCAAGATTCCTGGATTATCCTGCGTTTTGTTCGATCGAATGCAACATTAATAGATTCCTTGAGTCACAATAAAGTTGAAGTGAACGTATGTAGAATCATAGGGTGCGGGTTAGAGTTTTTATTTATATTTGATCATTAATCGTAATAGGGTCATGTGTATTCTTCGTGCATGCATTGAGCATAGGGTTGTTTGTTTTGGTTATAATGTACTGTATGATGAAGCGTTGTCTATATTCGGAGTTCTTTGTATGAATCTTCTTTCATTCGGAGTTTTCTCTTGAAATATATAAGCACTGTTTAATTAATGAAAGAGTAAAAAATAATTGGAATAGGCCTCTTGGTAACAGAGTTTTCATTAAATGAAATGTCTGCGTCCATAAAAATTGAAAAATTGTTAAGTACATCTGAATTTATAAGTCTAAAAGTATGTTTAAAATTGAACCAGATGTATTTTGTAAACTTTCCTGTGGTTTTAGCTAAGGAGGGGTTTAATGGAGTTAAATGCCGTTATGTGGGAGGCCTATGGGTGTGGTTAGAGTTTATTTCCCAGGACGCGTGTAGGAAATTTCAATTAAATGAAGAAACTAAATGGTATTTCACAAGTCTGGTTCCTTTTTCGAAAGCATTCCAAAGTAAAGAAAGGTTGGTATGGTTAGAAATGGAAGGTCTCCCAGTGTGTGTCTGGACCATGGATGCGATAAAAAAGATTGCTTCTAACTGGGGAGAATTTATGTTTATTGATAATGAGCAGGAAGAAATTGGGTCATGCACAAGAGTATGTGTGAAAACGGATAGTCCTAATTTCATAAAGGAGCTAGTTAATATAAGCATTGCAGGATCACAGTTTTGTATTCGTATAAATGAATTTGCTACTTGGGTGCCGGATTGGGAAAGAAAAAATAGAGAATCATGTCATGATAATAGTAGTGATCATTCTGAGGCAAATGAGGACAAGGTAGATATAGAGCTTGATGATAATCCAGGGTTGGATGAAATGAAGGTTGCAGAACATGATTTGTTTGAAGATGAGCAACAAGATGTCATTATTAAACCATTTGTAAATGTTGAGGAAGGAGGAGCAGACGAGTCGAACGAAAAGGGTGAGTTTGTTCCAGATTATATTCCAAACAAATGGGGAGACGATGTGGCGTTAAATGAACAAGCAGAGGAGATAAAGGGTAATAGTATTAGCCAATCAGATCTAGGATCTGGACCTTCTAAACCACCAGGATATGATCATGTCCAAACTGATGTGTCTGTTGCAGGTCAGCCTACCATGAAGAGTGGGATGTCATCTTCTACAGCAAAGTCTAGGAGTATTAAACAGAGAGGATCATCAAATGTATCGATTAATAGGCCAATGAAATTCAATGGAGGATCTAAGATTAATGATTATATCCATTATATTGAACTGGGAAAATTATTGGGGTATGATATGCGAAGCAGTAAGGCCAGTAAGGATCTTGAACGCATGATAGGGGGAATGGGTGAGAACGAAGTTAATCAATGAAGTTACTGTCTCTAAATTCATGTGGTTTGAGGTGCGGGTTGAAACGATCTCGGATTTCGAAGTTGTGTTCTTCTTTTGGGGTTAATTTTCTTGCGATTCAGGAATCACATTGTACAAGACAAGATTTGTTTATGTTACGTAGTATTTGGGGTAATTTTCATTTTGAATTTACTTCGAGCTCTGCTCGAGGAAGATCGGGAGGCCTGCTGAGTATTTGGGATCCGACGATCTTCATAAAAAAGAAAATACATAGCTTTGAAAATTTTCTTGTGGTGGAAGGTATGTGGTGTCCTTTAAATATCCATTGTCTGATGATCAATGTATATGCGCCTCAACAGGAAGCTCAGAAGAGAATACTGTGGAATGCGATCTCCATTTTTCTTCAAGACCATACGGGCCATGTTATTATGTGTGGAGACTTTAACGTTGTTCGGGCGGCTTCGGAACGAATGGGTACTGTGTTTTGTCAAAGAGAAGCAGAAGATTTTAATACATTCGTTTCTGCTACGGGATTGGTAGATTTACCGTTAGGTGGTTTTGCCTTTACTAGAGTCTCGCCTTCATGTGAGAAGATGAGTAGACTCGATCGAATTTTGGTATCTGAGAATCTTTATCACTTGCTTCCAGACTTGATGCTTACAGCCTTATCTCGGACAATTTCTGATCATCGTCCTATAATTCTGCAACAGGCGACGGTTGATTTTGGGCCTACTCCTTTTAAAATGTATAACTCGTGGTTTGAAGAGGATGATTTTGACCAATTAATTCAATCTAAATGGGCCGAGATGGAGAATGTTTCGGGAAGCAATGAGATGATCATTTTTAAAAACAAATTGAAAGATTTAAAAACAGCTATTAGAGAATGGAACTATAGTAAGAATGTTGCTAAAAATAAGACAAAGAAAAAGATTACCAAATTAATTGATGAAGGTGATCGTGATCTTGAGGATGCAAATGGTAGGAGTAACTGGAGTACTCAACGTGGGATGCTTCATGCTCAATTAAGAGACATTGAAAAGAAAGAGCATCTTGATATTGTTCAAAAAGCTAAAGTAAAGTGGTGTGTGGAAGCGGATGAAAATAGCAAATTTTTTCATGGTCTTCTTAATAAAAAGAGAAGGCAACTTGCTATCCAGGGAGTGAAGGATAATGGCGACTGGATTTCTGAACCAAATGCAATTAAGAGTACCTTCTTCAATTATTTTCAAGAAAAATTCAATCATACTGAGGTTAATCAGGTTACAAATCGAAGCCCTCGGTTTAAGTTGCTCTCAGATCAACTAAGACATAGATTAGAGGTCACAGTTACAGAAGAAGGAATTAAGAATGCTATTTGGGATTGTGGGTCAGATAAATCACCGGGTCCTGATGGTTTTTCTTTTATGTTTTTCAAAAGATACTGGGATATTTTAAAGGTTGATATACTGAAGTTTGTTAAGGAATTCTTTGAATCGGGTTTCATTCCTAAAGGTTGTAATGCTTCATTCCTCACTTTGATCCCGAAGGTGATAAACCCTATGGTGGTAGGAGACTTTCGCCCTATAAGTCTTATTGGAGCTCAATATAAAATTATTTCGAAGATTCTAGCAAATAGATTATCTCGGGTGGTGGATGAAGTAGTCAACCTAGTTCGATCCGCATTTATCAAAGGTAGGCAAATTTTAGATGGCCCCCTTATTGTAAATGAGCTTCTAGAATGGTTCAAAAAGAAGAAACAGAAGCTTCTAATATTCAAAATTGATTTCGCGAAGGCATACGATTCATTAAGTTGGGACTTCTTGGATAAGATGATGATATTCATGGGCTTCGGGAGTAAATGGTGTCAATGGATTCGAGGCTGTCTGGCAACGGCCACTGCTTCTGTGTTGATAAATGGTTCGCCTACAAACGAATTCAATGTGAAGAAAGGTTTGCGCCAAGGAGACCCGTTATCTCCTTTCCTTTTTATTCTGGCTATGGAAGGTCTCCATGTGGCTATAGAAGATGCGATTGCAGCTGGATCATTTAATGGAGCTTGAGTAGGTAACTTGGAAATCTCACACCTTTTTTTTGCTGATGATGCAATTTTCATGGGGGAATGGTCTCGCGAAAATATCACCAATCTCGTGAGAGTTTTAAACTGCTTTACTTCTGTCTCAGGATTAATGATTAACTTCCATAAATCCAATTTGTATGCTGTTGGTGTTCGAGACGAGGAAGTGTCTGACCTTGCGGTTGTGACGGGTTGTCGTGCAGGTAAATTGCCATTCGTATATCTTGGGTTACCTGTGGGCATGAATATGGCACGTACAGAAGGTTGGAAGATTATTATAGAAAAATTCAGCAAGTCTCTGTCAAAATGGAAAATTAACACCCTTTCGATTGGTGGACGTCTAACTCTTATTACTTCGTTTCTCAGCTCATTGGGGACGTATTATTTGTCGTTATATCAGATGCCAGTCCAGGTAAATAACATGTTGGAATCTTTACGTGCTCAATTCTTTTGGGGTGGCGATCCGTCAAATAGAAAAATGCAATGGGTTGCATGGAAATCTGTTATGGCAGCAAAGTATAAGGGAGGGTTGGGGTTAGGTTCTTTGAAAGCGTTAAATGAGGCTTTGTTACAAAAATGGAGATGGAGGTATGTACATGAAAGCTCGGCAGTTTGGGTTAAGTTGATAAATGTTATTTATGGCAACCAAATAGGTGTTCGGTTTGGGGGGTCATGTTCACGTGGCCAAAGAATAGTAGGATCGATTAATATGATGCATGAGAAGGGCATAATTAAACATGATACGGTTTCTATGCGAGTGGGAAAAGGAGATAAGATCAAGTTCTGGTATGATATTTGGGTCGGAGATAGACCTCTTCGGGATAGATTTGCAAGGCTTTGGCACCTTGACCGAAATCCTCATTGTTGTGTAATGGAAATATGGGATGGAGGATGGAAGTTTGATTGGAATCGACCATTTAATGGTGGGACTCTCCATGCTCAGTGGATGGCACTTATTGAATGGCTAAACCCGATAAGATTGTCAGAAGATCCAGATAGATGGGCTTGGTCGTTGAATGGGGATACGGTATTTTCTGTTAGCGGAATCAGAAAGTATATTGATGACTCGTCTCTTCCTACACATGAGGTACAAACTCGATGGAACAGGTACATTCCAAAGAAAGTAAATAGTCACTTAAAATCAGATGTAACTAACACTCACTACTATAATAAAGAGTCTATACTAGGGATGAGCGTGGTATGGAACCGGTATACCGAACCGGTTGGTACCGGTTTTTTTTTTGCCCTAAAGTGAGTACAGAATACCGGACCATTTGAAGCGGTATGGTACCGGTTCGGTTTCGGTACCGGTACGGTAAAAATGTACCATACCCGATTGGTACCGCAAGTATATATGAAACATTAATTAGAGATTAAATGATTATTTTTTGAAAAGATTGGACACTCATGTGGGGCTTGGGAACAAAAGAAACTTCATAAGCATAGATGAAGATGTTGTTTAACGTGGAAACATATTGGTTAATTAATTTTATACCTTTGTGAGTTTACTCTGTATGCTTAAAGGAGGAATTTAATTTAAAAATTTTAACTTTGCAATAGCCTTAGTCAGTATCTTTGCGGAGATACCCTTTGGGAATCCCATAGCCTTTGTATATATTCATGTGAAAATTGATCAGAAAGTTATTAATTCATCGTAGTATTTATAGTGGAATTTTTGTTGGACCAAAGTATTAAACGATGAACATCTACGTAGCTACTTGAACCTTATATAAGCTACAAGAACTTTTTGATATTCAACCTAAGTTATATTTAAAATTTTAAGTAATAACCATCTACCAACTTACTATCATAAGTTATAAAATTATCAAAATATGCATGTTTTAAACCAACAGCAATACGAAAGTTTCAAAAGATAATATTTCCAAAAACTCTTGATCATGTGCGCTTTGTTTCCCTTTGCCTTTTGCGTTTTGTTTGTTTACCGCCTCTTCAATTGCTATAGTTAAAATAAGAAACAGTGTAAGTTAAGTCTCATTATATTAATATGAATACGTAACACACAAAGTAAGTTAAGAATTCTTATTACCTATGGCAATATCGTCATCCTTTAATATATCATCGATGTCATCCACAATTGGCTTCCTCGACTTCCTCACCCAATCTTGTGTGCAAATCAAAGCCTCAACAATTTCCGGTGACAAGTTTGTTCTATATGGGTCTAGAACACGACCGCCCGTGCTAAACGCCGACTCGGATGCAACGGTGGAAATTTGTATTGCCAAAATATCTAACAAAAGTATAAACTTCATAAAAATAATAGTGTAAAACATAATGTATAAAAGTTAAAAGTTGTAATAACTTACCTTTAGCCATCTGAGATACTATTGGGAACCTCATAGCATTTAGTTTCCACCACCTAAGTATGTCAAACTCGGTAGTTAAGTTGATTTTAAGCTCTTTGAGGTACCTCTTTAACTCAGTTTCAAATGAATCCGAGCTACTTCCTTCCCCATTTAAAAACTCCCCTAAAAAGTCATTACCAACATCAATTGCATCTTCATTACAAGCTTCTTGAGATCACGAATTGTACTCAACACTGTCAAACCGAGCCTGATAAATTTTGAACAACTCTTCCATCATTTTCTCAACATCTGTCACCATTTTCAACACCTTACTTTCAAGAGATTGTTTTGACATGGGATTTTCCTTCGTAATGGTGTACATAATCATCTTTTTAATTGCATGTGCAAGAAAAGGTGATTTCATAGTAGGATCCAACAAAAGGGCAAAATACATGAAGTCATTTAGCTCCTCAAACTTCCCCCAATACTTATCATATTTAACTCTCATTGTTGCACCCATTAAACAAAAATTAGGTTTAGCCTCCCACACTCGCAGATGTTTATCTACGTCTAGAATCTCACCGAAAAATATATGAGCTAAGGGTTTCGATGTAGCTGAAAAAATTTCTTTTTTACTCTTGAATTTCTCTAGAAAATCAACCACCTCTTTGCACACATCGAAATTAGAATGTTCGGGCACTTTTTCAAGATCATGACAATAATTAATATCCGCAAGTTCATAAGCAAAAAATACCTCTCTTAACTCGACGAAAATCTTTAACATGTCATGAGTGGAGTTCCACCTAGTAGGACAATCACCACACAAAAACCTCTTTGATTCATTACCCGTATCTTGCATACACTTTTTAAAGTTGGTTATTCTCTGTGATGACTGTCTAATGTACCTAATCGCCTTCGTGACACAATCAATATGATAATTATTCTCCTTTAACCCGTCTTTCACAATAAGGTTTAAAATATGAGCCATACACCTAACATGGAAATGTTTCCCACCATCATATAGATTAGGCAACTTTCTCACCAAATACTCGAGTGCCTTATCATTACAACGAGCATTATCAATAGTCATCGTCATAACATTTTTTTATCCCCCAACCAGTACACACTCTAACAAATCACGACCTATATCATCCGCCTTATGACTATTAATGGGTTTAAAGTTAATAATCCGTTTATGCATTACCCAATCGTCATCTATAAAATGAGCCGTGAGAACCATATAGTTCACCCTTTGACACGAAGATGTCCAAGTATCTGTAGTTAAGTGAACGGTGTTTGTGGGCTTACTTAAATAAGACAACAACTTATTTCGTTCATCTATATAAAATTTTCCAATATCCCTAGATGTAACATCCTCTCCTGCAGTCTGGTAATTTATATTATTTTAATCGATTATTTAATTGATATAGAAATTGTTTAATATTATGTGTTTCGTTGTGAAACGTAGATAAATAAGTCCTTTGACTTATTGTGACTAGTGAAATATTAATCGTTTTAAATTATTATAGATGACGGTAAAATAAAATAATATTTCTCGCAAACGGTTTTCAGGTTCCAGACAAAAGATTTGGGACGGGTATAAAATTATACCACTTTAAATCTAAAACCGACCTTGCAATCTATATGTTCTCATTTCTTCTTCTTCTTTCTATTTTTGGTAAGTTTTCAAAACCAAAACCACAGAAACTTGCAAATCAAATTCAAGAAACCCAAAAACAAAATTGAATTCATGATTGTGTTCCTGTGATTCCGAAATCAAAACAACAGAGCTATCATCATCCATAACTAAATCAGCAACTCTTTCAATTACCATTTAAGAAGAAAAGAAAGTAAGTTTGGGTTTTGAGTGAATAAATCAAATTGGAGCTTGATATGTTGTTATTAGAAGTTATTTGATGCCTATTTGATGTTAGGAAGTTTGTGTGATTGAAAGGAAATCAGAATATTGAGTTTTGGGTTGAAAAAGTATGATTTTCGGCTGAACAGCGTCTCAATTCGCAACTTGTGTTCATCCTGCGAGTTGAGTTGGCTTGCGAGTTGACTTGCGAGCCGAGTTGACTTGCGAGTTGACTTGACCTGCGAGTTGACTTGCGAGCCGAGCTGACCTGCGAGCCGAGTTGACCTGCGAACCGAAACCTGCGAGCCGAGTTGAATCTGCGAACCGAGATTCCTGCGAGTTGACCTGCGAGTTGACTTGCGAGTTGACTTGCAAATTTTGAAAATGCGTTAGTGTTTTTAAGACGCGGTTCTGTAAAAAATATCACTAACTCAGATTTAGTTGAAATTCGCATGGTCACTCGGAAACGACCTAGTAATCAAGGCTATATTCTAATAGCCTAGGCGGTTTTTGGCCATCCGGGGTCATCTAGGACCCGAAAATGGCATTTTTCAGTTTTAAGCGGCATTGCGGACTTTTTCTGAATTTATTTCTGATTGAACTATTATTTGCCTAGACTTCAGGGATTACCTGATTTGATAAATGGACTATAATGATAATTTTGGAACGAACTTCTGACTTGTTTACGATTTTCTGTTTCAGATCAGCGTAAGACTCAGTGATATAAGAATCCTGAGTGTGGAGACGTCAGAGGTATCGGTGAGTGGATTCAGAACTCATCATTTGATTTAGTTGTAACTATTTGGTTACAACGAGTAAACGTAGATGTGTATTAGACTGTTTAGTCTTGATTATTGATTATTGATCTACGTGATGTGCGAAGCAATGTGCTGTATGTGATTGAGGTCAACGTGTAGTTGGACTTCTGGTTATTATGTGTATTACACAGGTTTTGATTCATTTGTTGTGTTTGAGACCTGTGTATGGGTTTAATAACCATTAGTTATCGGTCTATTCTGTATTGGCCATACAGATTGTGGGTAAGTGTTCTTGGGGGAATCCCCGGGTATTATGATATCCCCAGAGCCACCGATCCTCATTGAAATTATGTGTGTTTACGATTATTTGGTGTAAACAACTAGTTATGCTAAGTTGAATGGAGTGTGATGAATCTATTCACTTAGCTTCGTGCTAATCCCTCATGTTTACTTCCTGCAGGATTTATTTTGATTGAATGTGGGTGCAGGGAGTGATGATTTAATCGTGAATGTTTGACTGCGCTCTTGAACTCTGATATGGTTTTGTAATAAACCTTGTTTGTGAATTTTTATAATACCCCGCCTTTTGTAGTTTAAAAGTTTGAAATTGGTGTAATTTAGGAATTGTAAACTGTTTAATGTATTTTAAATTCATGCTTCCGTGTTTATTAATATAATAATCGGTATTAGAAAGAGGGGTGTTATACTAGATACTTTGTGACGTGATGGTAAGGTAAACTTTCCATTTAAAGCACTAGTGTATTCAACAAAAGCTTCATGTTCTACTAGTTTAAATGGTAATTCAGCAACAACAAACATGTCTAGTAAAGCCTTTTTAATTCTAACCTCGTCATGCTTCCATGTTTGCACACTACATTCCTTACTAGCTTCCTTTTTAAGCTCTAAGGTTCTTTGTGACAAATTAGCAATATTTTCAGGATTTTTTTACAAACGCTTAAGTGTTTATTGAGACCAGAAGTACCGTTTCTTGTTGCATCAGCTCTTATGAAACTCTCACAAAACTTGCACTTTCCATATTTCCGTTTTACTCCATCTTCTTCCGTTCGAAACACCCGTTCATAATGTTTCCAACACTCTACCCTCTCCTTCCCATTACCTTCTTCATCGTCTTCTACTTGCACTTTTTGAACTTTGCTACGCAGTTCTTTTCCTTTGTTTACGTGTTTTCTTTTACCATTTTTATCTCCATTGTCCACTTTGTCACTTGACTCATTATCCGAACCCGAATCCGATTCAATGATCTCATAAGGTGTTTCCTCAACAATTGTATCTCCCTAAACATACACATAATATAACCCTTAGATAATCATTAATTAACAAATATAAATCACAATATAACTAACAAGATATAATTTATATACTTTGTACTGCAAAGTTAATTTTCACTTTTCACATATTACAAATGAATGAATGACCAAGTTCTTATTAATATTAATGTTCTTCTTCTTATATTTCCTAAACATTTATCTAGATGTTTATGTAATCAAAATGTGTCTCAAAAATTTTATATAATTAATTAATTTATAGTATAATTTATAATCAAAATGAGTCTCAACCTCAAACATGTGTTCTGATATAAAAGTTCAGGAGCTTAATAATGTTTTCATGGGCAAGAAAAACAAGAAAATAGTATAGTGTCACATAGAAACAATTTTTATTGGTCGTTTGTCATTGTATAACTCACTTTCCAAGTAACAGTAAATTCTTGAACCACACCATTAAACAGAAAAGTAATAAAATTAAAATGCAATTCAAAGATAAAAGAAAGTTCAACGTAATTGTCATAAATGAAGAATCTTCTTTTCACACCGTTTGTCTATAACTTGTAACTTCAACGAAAAGGGTCTATGACCTGTAAGTTCAATTTCTCAACATCAAACACGTCACAACTATAACTTGCAAACCGCTAAACCAATCGTTGGTGATAAATTAATCAATATATAAAACACATGCATAAACAACATATAAACTAAGACTAATCATTAAAAAATTTAAAGCAAAAAATAAATAAAAAGAAATTGATCTTACTACCATTTTTTTTTTAAGGATGATGAAGGTAGGGTTTAAGAAACAGTTGATTTTTTTGTCAAATAAAAAGAAAATAAAGTTGACATATATATCTTGAGATCAATGTAAATTGGGAAAAATTGTTTTAGAGAAGTAGATGGGCTGCCATATGGGCTTGGTCCAGATTTTTGTCAGCAATCAAACTAACACTAAGGTTTAATGTTGCTTTCGGGTTCGGTACAAAACCAAGTAAAATACCGGTACCGTACCGCTAAATACCGAATCCCGAATTCACCTAAAATGAGAACCGAATCCCGGACCGTTTATTTTCGGTTGGTACCGGTTCGATATGGTACCGGTGCGGTTTCGGGATTTCGGTGCACATGCTCATCCCTGGTCTATACTAACTCTGACTAGTTACATGTATGGAACTATCTTCTAAATTCGTCAATCTCGCACTTTAAGCAACTTCCTTTTCTTTGCCACTAGGTCCAGTTACATCATTGCCTAAGGACACATGTCACACACACGGGGTTAGCTAATAAGCCTTGTGAGTACACGGGTTTATCACAGAAATCTCAACATTAGTACTATAAAACTGTTTAATTAAACAAGAGCTAAAACTTTAAATAACATTTCTATTACCAATGTTTGCCCTGTAAGTAGGGAAGCTCACACACGCATTCTAGTCCGGTAGGGGAGGCCCACATATGCTACAAACATGCTAACACATATGCAATGGATCCATGCAATCTAAACAACATAACTAAGTCATACTAAGCACTCACAAACAACAACAAGTTGACAAAAACATATAACTAAATGATATTATCAACTTGTCATGCTTGAAAGTAATTAGTACACTAATATTGGATCGCACTAAATGCACTCAAGTATCAAAAAGTTCACAACAATGATAACTAGAGTAGTTGTAAACTTTCCGTACTTAATTGCACTTAGTACTACCAAAACAATATATATATTTAACGAACATTTAAATAAAATAGTTAAAAAATACATTTTGATATATGTCCCCGTTTGGAAAAGAAATCGTGTAGCTCACCTTGAAACTCCTTTGCTATTTGTTGAGTTGTACCAAATGCTAAACCTACTTACCTCACCTGAAACTATGGTGCTTCGCCGGAAAATGATAGATCTCAACAGAGAACGATTCACCACTTCTTTTTCTTTGTTTCAAGACACTCACTTATGTTCTCGTTCTTTGCTTTCCTCTCTAGCTATGTTCATGCACACATGGAAGAACGTTTGATAACTAAGCGGGTTTTGAGGGTGTGTGTTTGGCCGGAAAATAGTACCGGAAAATGGCTGCCGGAATATCGGCAGGAAAATAGCTGTTGGGATATATGGGAGCAGCCACCAACAACCCTGCAATCCATATATTTATTTCTTTTATACTAGAATGTGTTAGGGTTTCTAGAGTATAGCTAGTTAGTCTAAATTGACAACTTTACCCTTCACTTAGTGGTGTTATGACAATAAGTACCATTCCCTTTAAATTAAATTTGTAGTCTTTTATTTAATATGTCCAACACCCAAATCAACTTAAATAAATTTATTTAACAAGTCTTAAAACATAAAATAACTACAGACGATCAAATTAACTATAGAGATTTGCTAAAGTGACTCGTTTGCGTTAAACTCATAATTATCAATCAACTGCACTTATCAATCAAACTTCATTCTTGTATTATTAGTTTCTTTATTCAATCAAAGTTAGTGATCTTTCTGAAAGTATTCACTTATACTACCACACTATAAATTTGTTTAATTCAATTATTAAACTTCTTAGATTACAATATGTTAGTTATTTAACTTATATATATATATATATATTTATATACTAGCAAATTACTTGAACAATGCAGCGGTATGAAAAAGTTATAGTGGTAGCTGATGATGATAGACAATAGTGGGATGAAGTAGTTTAAGATGTAGTGATATTTGTTGATGATTATTAATATTATTGATCAATTGATGACCAGTAGTTTTTGTTATTTTATCTTGAGTAATTAATTTTAGTTCGACGTACTTTTTAAACTTCATGTATACGATGATGTTTTTTAAATTGGTAAAATAGTTAATGAGCATATATAAATGTTTGATGGTACCTGAATGCAAGAATCGTTGCTAATTCTTTAATGAAAGTGATTTTTTTTATAATACTTTAATGTGATATAAAAGAAGAAATAATATATTTAAAGGTATTATGCGAGATATGGTATAAATTGAATGATTTATATATTTAATAAGTGAAGAGATAAAATGGTGATTTTCGATCTCCATATTTAAGGATTAAGGAAAAGATTTTTAAACCATTTATAAGGGTTTTAGATATATATATATATATATATATTTATATATAGAGGGAATCTCCAATCTTGAGGGAAGGGGAGAAGTGTTGATCGTTTGATTTCATCATTTAAAAACTCCAGCATATGTTCTCTGTTTCATGTTCTTATTTATTATATTTATAGGGACGAGGGTAGTTTGGTCATTTTATATTCTATTTTTAATTCAATTAAATATTATTTGTATTATTAATGTAAATACACGTATAAAGTAATTTCCGTCTGTTCTTAGCTCAATTCCCATAAACATTCAATCACATATACTCAATATCATTTTCAGTTCTAGTACACTCAATTCCTAGTTGTTGTGCTAATGATTGAATTACTTTTCAATTATAATTTCAGTTGTTCATGATTGTGATTTTTCATAGATTTCACTACTTTTTCATAGATTTCACTACTTTTTTATTTTTATTCTGTTTCCTTCGATTTTCATTATACATACGATTTTGATTCCTATTTATCGATTTTTATCATTCGTGTTTAGGTTTAATTAGTATATACATTCGTTATTCTTCTTCGCGATTAATTGATTCATTCAAGCATATGCAATTTAGTTATCAATTTTAGGTAAGTGATTCGCTAATTTCTAGTGTATAATTTCAATTTTGATTTTAATTGTTTGTTGTCTTGATATTTCATCGATTTCACTTGGCTTTTGTTTCTGTTTTGATTCTTTCGATTTCGATTGTACATACGTTTTTGATTTTTTTTAATTGATTCGTATCCTATGTGTTTAAATTTTATTCAATATTTATGTTCATTGTTCAGTTTTTTAGGTTTTAACTTGTAATTGTGTTATTTCAACTGTTGTGATGAATTCTGGTTCTAATGTTCTGTTATAGTTGAATTCACATCTTCCTCATTTAACCGGTAAGCTATTCTCAAAGTAAATTTTTGAGGTTGTAACATGATGCTGATCTTAGATAATGATAATATTACCATTAATGAATGTTATATATTTTAATAGTTTTGTGTATTTAATTAGTGCTTGGATGTTTATAATGATGTTTTAGTAGTTTATGTGATGTCTTATAGTTCTGATGTTCATTTGAAGAATTGTATGATTGATTGGTAGTTATGGATTGAATTACTATTAATTTCAAAATTAGGGCTATTAGGGTTATATACTCATGAGTGGATTTGTATTAATTTGGCATGGTTTGGAGTTTAACATGCTATTGCTATATGCTTAAGTGCTTTGATATTTCAATCATTTTACCTTAATTAATACAAGAATATGAATATCTTTCCTATAGTTACAATTACTTGTTAGTGATGCCTGAGAGATACAGACAATTTCTAAAAGAAAATGCTGCAATGATGTTTCTCTCCTTGTGAGCAATTAAGGTTGGATCATTTTAGTTATGTTTTAACATTCATCATGATAAATGTTAACTAATATAAATCGATACATTTGAATATTAAGCATATTTGACAAAAATTATATAAAGGTTATAACAACAGTTGATAAATCTTTGATCCAAACTCGTTAACATTCATCGTGGTAACTGTTATTTAACATTCAGTCTGATAAATGTTAAATTATAAATATATATCAAGTAATATTTTGATTTAAATGTTAACTAGCAGAAGTCGATAATTTCTTCTAATGTTAATTTATTTTTAGTGTAATTTTTAATGTTTCAAATTATATTTTCATGATTTTATATGAAATAATGTTAACATTGCTCATGATGAATGTTAAGATATAACATTGTATGAATGCTAAGATGTCACTTAGTATTCATATGCATGGATGCTAAGATATAACATTCATCAGTACATATTAACATTCTTCATGAAGAATGTTAATATGTACTGATGAATGTTAAGACTAACATAATTTTTTTTTTCAAGTGTGGTATATTAATATCAAAACTTATAAACATACAAGAATTCTAATAGTTGGCGAGGACATTTCCTAATCAACTAACAATACAAAAACATCAATACGAAAGTGTATTACAACAGTGTTCGATGAATATTAACTAACATTGTTTGATGAATGTGAAAATTATATTAATCTCAAACTTATAAACATATAAGAATTCAAACAGTTGACTGAGGACATTTCCTAATCAACTAACAATATAAAAACATCAATACTTGCATTACAACAGTGACAATTACTACTCAAATGAACACCTATCTAATTTGTTTAAGCACATCTTTCAATGGAATTTGTTTCATGAAAGTAGTCACATCTTTCATGACTCACTTAACCAAACAACAAATCAATCTCCACCACATTATATCTACCATTACTTTATGTTAAATACATTGCAAGTGTCTACATAAATACCAAAAACCTTTCTGTTCATGATCATGCATCGAATTGTAAAATCTTCATGTATTCAGACTTACTTCGCCACACATGTCTTTATACCAAATTACCCATTCTTGTATCCAACATCTCTTGCAGATCAGACTCGAGTCTCACTTTCCTATAACAACCTATTGGCTCAATAGTTAACAATCAGTTGGTTCCAGCTTAGTACTCCTTTCCATAGTCTTTTTGTGACCCATTAAAGCTACTTAGTGGGATTCCTTGTAACAATACTAAGTTCTTCAATGTAAGACTACAAAAACGGATAATTTATATGTTATTTGGACATAAGAGTCAACACATAAAATATAATTCATAGCAAAGTGGGGACAAAATACAAACAAATGGACTATTAAATAAATATTGTTTTGTAATACATTCACTAGCTATTTTGTAAATATCATTTTACAACTACAAGAGTCATCATCATAACAACAATACAATCTTATAATACATATATGAGCAATAACACAATTCATTAGCTAATTTCAATATCGTAGTACATATAAGATTCATCTTATATAATATTAACATTCATCATCTTCAATTCATTATCTAAGCACCAACACAATCATATTAATGAATACAAGACTCAAAAATAAATTATAGAAATATTTGATTTGTGTATTTCTTACCAATTTGATCTTCATGGACTTTTGAGTGATGCTTCATCAACTTTTGACCGACATTCAAATTTTTCTTCAGTTTTTCTCATCTTTCATGATACAATTGTACCTTCAACCCTTACTTTGGTTAAATCGACGTATTCATAATGAATCTCGTTCACTAATCAACGTTATGTTTGGTTTTGTTGATCGGATTTTGATTTATGAAGCCCTAATTTTGCTGAAATTGAGGATTTTGATGATGCTTAACTTTTTCCTTTATCAATTGAAGCTTCCGTCATTACTAACGATTGATTTCATGACGAATGATGAATACGCTGCTTTTGAAATGAGTATTTCGTAATCTTTTTCTGAATTTGAAGCCTTAATTTCTCAATTGGAATTGGCAGTATTCATCCCCCTTCTCTTTATTTTAGTAATATTATTTTTTTAATTAAATTAATTACTAAATTACCATAATGTCTCTCCGTGTTTTTTTTAAATGAATGATTTATTGGGTGAAATTCATTTCACCGTTTCCCCAGATCATCACTTTCCTATTAATCACTCCCCTATGTATATATATATTACACGCAAATCAATTTATTTAATTTGTGAATTTAATTTAGTAATTTAATCGAACAAATTAAAAATTTAATAATCTAATTAAATATTTTTTTGTAAGTGGAGTAACCTATTCTATCTATTAACCCCTAGTAATGTATATAGTGTGTAACAATATACATTTGGTCAATTAGATCGTAACTTGATGCATCAAACGCCGACATTAGGCATAATTCTGATTTTTAAAGACAGTTAATGTATAAATTATATTAAAATTATATTGTTGGGTGTGAGTGCTTCTACAATGAAAATGAAAACGATTATTTTATAGATATTTGAAACTCACAAATTTAAAAAACTATAAACAATGTTCTGTTCTTTTTTGTGTATTTGGAATAAGAAATACAATGCATAACTTATAACATTTTCATATTAAGAGCTAAAGAAGTGTGATCTATTGAATATCACATTTTTTTTAAGAAAACCATAACTTTGTTCGTTTTTCGAAATATAGTATGTATCTGATCACTGAGAATTTGATTGCCCATGTGTGTGATTTAATTATGCATCATTATGTTGCTACCTTCTCTTTTGAATTAGCGCAGTTGCTCTGCGAATATGAACTGATCAAGTTCCATTACAAATCTAAAATAAATATTTACAACCGTATATATAAACTAGACACTTGAAATTCATGTTTTCGAAATACAATCCGGTACAATTTGGAAATAATACTTAGTCTCCTTTTAAAATGATATATATTGTTAAGTAAAGTGTGAAATCAGAAAATTTCTTTCACAACACTACACTATACGATTGACCTAAATCTTGAGAGCATGTTGATCCATACAAAGAAAGATCATCACTATAGTATCCTTCATCGAAATTTAGTGAGTAACTAAAAGCATCGTATCGGAAAGTTACATGCTTCGATGATCCTTATTTGATTTTCTTGCTTTCGTACGAAAACTTCCTCAGTAGTTTCTTCCACTTCCTACTTTTGCTTGCACCGTTGTTTATAATCTTTACACGTACTTTGCGCTCAGATTAATAATTTGACTAGGATTATCATGGAAAGAGTGCTACGATGTATATATATATATATATATCAAAAACATTAATTTCTCTTTTCTCTTACGAGTATTTATTATTGATTTTTCATCTCAATTATATATATGAATAATCATAAATCGATTTATACATGAAACAAATTAATCATAACAATAAGTCATATATCAATAATCATAAAATAGTTTGTTAGAAAGGTATGGAGAGACCTCAGGTGTCGGTCTAAAGTCAGGAATATGGTGTGGGGTTGTTGGTGCTTGCTATGAAATTGATCAGTTAGGGCTGCCTTTTAGTCAATTTTTTGTTAGAAAGGTTTTAGATGGTTCATCTACTACATTTTGGGAAGATGAGTTGTGTAACTCGGGTGGCCGGTTTAAAGATCGTTTCCCTCGTCTCTATACTCTTGAATCTCGTAAAGATTGTTTCAGTAGTGAGAGATGGGTGTTTCAAAATTGGTCTTGGGAAGGAAATTGGGATTTGAGGTCTTCCCCTAGAGAGAGGACACTGGATGTTTTTAATAACTTAATTTCTTGTCTTGGCAATTTTTCTCTTTCTACAGGTTCTTCTTATGATGAGTAGAGATGGAATTTATCTCATTCTGATAGTTTATCTCTGCTTATTCAAGATCAACTATTGGGAGATGGTTAAACGCGATACATTCAAAGATGGAACTCATGGATTCGAGAAAAGTAATCATTCTCGTTTGGCAGGCTGCTCTTGATCGTCTTCCAACTCGCTTGAATCTTCAATCTAGTGGTGTTGATTTAAGCTCTACGTTATGTCCTTTATGTGCTCTTGAGGCGTTATCTATAAATCATTGTTTACTAGAGTGCTAGAAGGTTGATGCTATTTGGTGCAAAGTTTGGAGCCAGTGGGGTCTTGGTAGTCCCAAATCATTGTCTATTAAGGAGATTGCTCTTAGTTCAATTTGAAAACTTGGTACACTTGTTTTGGATAAAAATTTTCATGGAGTTTGTTTAACCTCCATTCGGGCTATTTGGGCTTGGAAAAGTCATTTGGTTCATTCTGATTTTTCCTCCACTCAATCTATACAAAACGAAGATCTGTTTCCTTTTATTCAACGGGCTTGCGGCAATTAATTGAGAGTCGGTGTTCTAATTCTAGGTTGAATTGGTCTTGCTGGTTATCTAGTCCATACAACATGCTTCTAGACTGATTATCAACGTGTTTTCTTGGATTTGTTGTTTTGATTTTTTTTTGGTTCCCGTTTGCTTCTTGTAGTCTTCAGCTTGTTCATGGCATAGGCATATTTGTTTTGTCTGCAGGTCCTTGTATACTTCTTGTATATGTTTGGTGGATTCTATATAATCTTTGCTCTTTAAAAAATAATCAGAAAACAGTATATGTTTGTATTAATCATGAATTGTTGTTATTTTGTGCTAATCTATCATTGTATTTGGGTTGAATTTAAGAAAAGCCAACCATCATCACTATTTGTATTGTGCAAATTGTTAGTAAGCACATAACACAATCACTAATCACTAATGCGTATGATTCATAAAACATAACAATATGGTCTTACGCTTAAAAAGCTAACGACAACATGACATCGTACCTAATACAATAGCTTTCGTGCTCTTGATCGTTATTACTACATAGACGTCAAATTCTTATCTTATTACGTCAACTTAATTTACAAAAGCATAAGTGAAAATGCTTATTTGTCACTAATTTCTAAGATACATGGACGTGTTTACCATTATCCATTCTCATATACGAAAAGTTGCAAAGGACACACATGCTTTGAACATCACGATCCTAATACAATAACACATAAAAGTAAAAGAGCTATGATATTGGGCTGTTAGGAACTTCGTGTATCCCACCATCCATTCTCTTGCTAGGAAAGTTGGAAAAGACTACATATCATCTCGTCATCATTTTGTCAGGACATCAATTTGGGAAAAGTTGTTTGTTGAAATTTGGATAATTGGATATTTAGTTATCATTGCATATTTGCAATGAAAACTAAAAAATGTTATCAACCCTAAAACCCGAAAACCTATTTAGGTTTTAAGGTGGAGCTTAGGTCAAAGTTATTGAAATGAATTGGTTGACCCTTTAACTGAAAAATAACCTATTAAATTTGACCAATTCGACCCGAAACCAATACAAGTAAAGAGTAATTTGAAATCCGGTTTGACCTGTTTACTTAAACAGAGGTTTTAAAGATTTGTTGGATTGGCCCGTCAATTCATTCATCTAATCAGTTTCGGTTCGCATTGGGTACGTACTTTGTATTTGGACCCCATAATTATTTACTCATAGTCATGATGATTAGTTTTATGAATTAAGTAACATAAATGATTAAGGTAATACTAAAAAAATACTCTCTTTGCGTTACTTATATTTTCTTTCTCATTCTCATTAGTCATTCCCTATTTTGAACCACACGCACACTTAATTTATGACATTTTCCAAGTATAACTAAATGTTCTAAATCATAGTTCAGGGAACCATATAATTTACACATAAGTAGTTCATGTGATATTATCTATGTACCGAAAATGTAAGTAATTGAGTCATTATTTCTTTTATCCCCTTGGTTGGTATTTGGCCAAAGGAAGAGACCGGTAATGGTTTTTTGAATTCAGTTTGTTGCATTGAAGTTTCTGGAATTTTTCATTGAAGACTTTTTCCTGTTATGTAAAAGAGTAAAATGTCATTTATCATCACCTGAGTATGTTACTAGGAGGGCTAGGAATGTGGCGGTAAATTCTCTCATCAAATTAATCAATTCTACTTTAAGTACTAAAGTATAATATATGAACGGCTCTTGGTGGAGACGTATGGAGCAGACGAGGTTAATCATCCTCGCATGTGATTTGAAGCTATGGAAGCAAGCGTGTGGAGGGATACGAAGAGGAAGATTGTTTGGATTTGCAGTACCCAAGGATCCACCTTTGGCCTTGACGGGAACACCTTCCGCTCCTGGTACTACCACCTCCCATCACCAAGTGTGCCATCTATTGCTGAGGTAAGTATCTACTTGCTTACTCGTATTAGGTAACATATCATTTTAGTGGGTTAAAACATGTCATAAGCATATAAGACTCACTGTAATCCATTGCTACGCCATATTAAAGTTAAGATCCATTATGACCGATTAGGAGTAGTTACCACCCATTATGATCTACTAGCGTAGCACCCGCGCAATGCGACGGTAAAACCAATCATAATTTTAGAGATTGATTGTATACTTCTATAAATTTTGTGTTGATTATTTATTTATATAAGGTAATAGATTGAAATTTGATTTATATATACTATTAGATAATAATAGTAATAAATTATTAATTAAAAGTAAAATTGTTGAGATAATTGAAATATTGTATTAATTAGATAGGGGCAATGTAGTCATTTCTCATGTTTGAATTGATTTTAGGACAAAATGCTAAATGTATTATATACTAGTATATATTATAAACAATTAAGACCCGTTATGATCTATTATATTTGAACCGAATATGACCTGTTATGACTCACATCTAAAATGACTTAATATAGCCTCTGATAATTGAATACAACCCATTAAGATCAGTTATGATCATTGTTAACTCGTCGATGACTATAGTTTCTTTTTGTATCAATGGGCACATACTGTAGCAGCTACTGGTATAACTTTATAGAATATGAACTATCAACCATAGCTTTAGAGTTTCTCTTTTTAGGCTAAGTGGCAACAAGGGCAGAATGAGAACATGTAGTTTCTTTTGTATTAGGGTAATGATATTGTTTTGTTTGACCTCTTCCTTACGCTCATATGCTATGTCAAGAGCATCCCACATTTTCTGGGTAGAAGGTAGTATGTATCATAGTTATACACAGAATTTGGAAGTGAAATAACGATTTGAGTTCTTGCTTTAGCATCTAATCCTATCTTCTTCTTTTTTGTCTTCATCGGACCATAAGTATTATGCCTTAACTGCATCCCTAGAGTTTGTAGGTGTAGTCCAAAAGTAGGGGCATCAATTGAGGTTGTTGGAACAAATGGTCCATTTAAAACAATGTTTGGCATTAGTGGGTCAACTGATTCAAATTGAAATTCTTTTTACACGGTCTAGATGTAAAACCATTTTTCAAATATTGTTTGAACTATCGGTCGCCATCTTAACAGATATAAGATTAGAACAATCTTAACTGCTCTAATACCAATTGTTGGTCCCAAAATAACAACAAAAGCTATAGGAAGGGGGGGGTGGTGAATATAGTTTTTTGTTATTAATCTTTGTGGAATATATGTTAATTTGCAAGTAAGAATGAGAACATGTAGTATCTTTCAATATAATTCTTTTATTCGAATAAATAAAAGAATTACAAGTTAGTTGCGGAATAACTAAGTTAATTGAATACAAACAAAATACTTCTCATCAGCTGAGGACAAACTCAAAATTGGTTACAAATGAATGATATTTCTACTAAATGCTCTCCTATTTCACTCTGTATTCACACACACTTGACTTCATTGTTGAAGTCTAGTATTTATAGGCGAGCACGTCTTCCTTGTAACCTTTTCAACCAATAAGAATCTTCCAGATGTCCTCTTCTTCATTTGATAATTCTGGACATGTTTATTTGAGTGCTCTAACATGTACTGCTAGACAGTGTCTGCTGTCTGCACAAAATGTCATAAAAACAAAACTCTACATTGTTGTTTTATTGCTTGACATTGAAAACGGAATAACATATATACAAACAACCATGTTTAGCAGGTGTGTACATTTGTACAACCTCTAAAGATGCCATTTGGATAGGAATGTTAGTGCCATAGTGTTGGTGAATCATCAACTTGGATCTACAATAAGTATGATGATCTTCATTCTCTGTGCTAGCTTCAAGTAAACTTCATTCCCACTACTTGGTCTTCATTTTTTATATTCAACTTCATCTTTGACTTAGTTGAGTGTATTGAAGGATAGATAACACAAGAAACAACTTTCATTATGATGAAACATGAAAGTTGTCCAAGGGTTTACTTCCTTGTGCTGATTGCACATCACATTTTTTGCGTTGGGTGAACGTACACCGAAACCCTTTGGACTCAGCTCACAAAACACACTTGTAAGCTATCTGAACTAACTTTTAAGATTTCAATCCTTGTTGTACATAAGATTACTTTAATGCTAAAAATAAGTTATTCTCATCGTAAAAGTTGGAGAATCGTATATATATATTTGTGTATATATATATTTCAAGGAACCATATATTCATAAAACTTATGCGTCAGTTCTTGATGTGATATTGTCTATAAATGAGTCATTAGTTACGTTATAGTTGGCTTTAATTGGAACCTTATCGATCTGTCTAGTTAATTAGAAGTCATTACTCAATCATATACTCCTAGAGTAGTTATTAGTATTTGGTCAAAGGAGCCAAGACTTTTTATTATGAGAGGAAGAGAGCGAAGATGATGCATGGATCACACTTTTTTTCTGTTGCATTTAAGTTTTTTGAATATTTTTTATGCATCATTAACGTATCATGCATCCACTAGACGTGTTAATCTTGTATTTATGACTGTTGATGTTGTTTTCGGTAACCGTACTCAAGAATAAAATGCAAAGTGATTTCCCTTAATATACGAGAGTACTTTTGTATCCATATGTTTCGAGATTATCTTCGTTATAATTCGATATCGAAAATGAAACACTCTTTTAAACATAATATATAATATATATATATATATAATATAAATTGCAGGGTAAAGTGTAAAAATCTCTAAATTTCATTACTCAAATAAAGTACATACTAACGATCTAAATTATATAATTCTCAACACATACTATATGATTCAGCTAAAACCTTAGAGCATCTGGATCCATACAAATAGTGATCATCATTACAATTTCCTTCATCAAAATTTAGTGAATAACTTACAGCATCGTATTGGAATGTTAAAGGCTTGGATGATCCATATATGCTTTTCTTGCTTTCTTTGACCAACTTCTTCAATAGCTTCTTCCACTTCCTACTTTTAGTTACACTGTTGTTTACTCGTGAGTAGTCTTCTTGGTCCGAAACAGATGATGAAGAAGACGAACATTCAGAGAAGTTAGATAACCGTCCTTCAATGATGGTACTGGTGCAGTTGATGTCACTTGTGCCTGTGGTCGCCATTTTTTTTTCACTAGAGGGAGATATATGACTTGTCGTTTGCTGAGATAATGAATGGTAATGAATTTTGAGTTGATGAAGTGCACATTTTATAGATGATCGATAAAGGAAGGGTTATTAGTAATTTACATAAAATAATTAGAGTATACATGTGCTCTTTGATCTATGGTGTAAAGGGGTTTTTAGATGGTCCTCTTGCAATTTTTACACATAAGAAGTGGGTCATATTATATTTCGAGTACAAATTAATCGTCATTTTGCAATCTTTACACATAAGAAATGGCCCATACAAATCGTCATTTTGCAACCTTTATGCACAAGAAATGAGTCATATTATTTTTTGACTACAAATCGTCATTTACAATCTTTACACGTACTTCGCTGAGTCATATAAATTTTTTGACTAATGTCATGCATGATTAAAAGAGTGATGATGTGTGTAGGTTCAAGACATTAATTAATGGAAAATGCTCGATGTGCTTAATTAAATAGTCATACAACTAGACTTACAAGATTGATTGAAATATATGTAAATATGAATGGTGAATATAAAAAGAGCGAATGTATAAATGTATGGCGTTAGAAATAAACAAAAACTACATTTTTAGAAAACATTAATACACATCATCACAATTTATAAATACAATCACAAGTGTGTACAAGAAAACGTTACAATGTAATGATCTTACTGTATAAAGTGTCCAATGAGAACATGGGATCATTTAGCATTCTATCATAAACTACCTTATTTTAGTTAAAGAGTTTGAAAGACCAATCTCCCTCTAAAAAATACCATTACTTTTTTCATGCACTTGAATCTTTATTACTCGAAAACAATTTATACAAAAGAATAAGAAAGATAATAAACCTATTTGTCTTCGGTTTGTGAGATTGACGTGTTTTCCATTATCCGTTGTCATATACGAAAAGCTGCCAAGTAAACAATGGTTTAACTATACATCGTTTTATTGTTGGATACAGGTCATAACGACTCTTATCCTAATCCATATACTTTAGAAAAAGCACTTAAAAGTAAACAAATCATAAGATTTGGTTGTTAGGATCTTCATGTATCCCACTATCCATTTTCATGCATGCAAGAAAAGTTTAAAAACAGACTACACTTTAACATCATGGTCTTGTCATGACATCAATTTGGGAAATGTTTGTTCAAATTTGGATAATTTGATAGGTAGAACAAGCTTCTTTCAGAAACACTTATTGTTTCATTTTAGAGAATTCAATATGAAACGCTTGCGACAAAAATCATATGTGATAAAAGGAGATATAGAAATAAACTCTACTAGATGCTCAACATGTGATGATGTTCAAGAAATTAAATTTCATTTTTTTGGATAATGTCGAGTGGCTAAAGACGTCTTTACGGATTTTTTTTGTATGGAGGTCTCTGGATGAAGTTACATCCGCCAGTATTCAAGATGTGATCACGTGCTCGGACCTTATTCCAATTTCAAACAAAAGATCGTGTGTTGTCGTGCAATTATTGTTTGGATCATGTGACTCATTTATTTCCCTTGGATATCTAGTAGAATGAAGAAGTTAAATATAAAATGGATAAATAGATTGAATTTACAGTCCAAAATGTATGTGATACATCTGTGCGAAAATTCTCTAAAGCTATTAACAATCTTACTTTTTATCTACATTCGTTTTACACATTTATAGATTAGTATGCAACAAGTAGAAATTTTTTTTGTTCTTGATGAAGAGAACATTCTTTTAAAACATGCTAACATATACGGAATAGTTAATTAGAGGTGAGCAAAACTGGTCTATGGTCAAATCGTACCGGTTTTAAAACTGGATCGGTTTGGATCAATCAGAGTCAAAATTGGTTCGGTTTTAAACCGGTTCGAACTGGAGAAGGTCCGATCTGGTCCAAACCGGTTAGGAACCCAATTTGGGTGGAACCAGTTTCCAACCAAGTTTTTCTCTCGGCAAAAAGACTATGAAATGTAAAATGTACAAAACACATTTTTTGAAGTTATTTTTTTATTTATTCTCATTCAAATTAATATTGGGAAATACATCTTCAAACATAAAACAAAATCAAGAGAGATTTGAGCTGTTATTTGTTGAGATCATAAAAATGCCATGAAAGTTTGAGTTGATGAAAAGGAGGTTTAATAGATGGTCCATAAAGGGTCATTAGGTTATTTACATCAACTTAGTATACGTGCCTTTTGATGTTATTTACCTCAACTTAGAATACGTGCCTTTTGATGCATGGTGTAAAGGGGTTCTTAGATCGTACGTCATCGAGCAATCTTAACACATAATAAGTGGGTCCTATGATATTTCGACTAGTAATCATTATTTTGAAATCTTTACACGTACCTTGCGGGTCTTATAATAATTTGACTAATTAAGGTCAAGATTAAAAGAATGGTGATGTATTTTAACTTGGTGCAAAATCTATACACTGTATCAAAGTTAGATTATTTTATCATATTTGGTGTAAAATCTACATATCGTATACCACAGGTGAAATGATTTTAAAAATCTATTTTAATTTGGTTTAAAATATTGTATATTGTATGTATCAAAATTTAAATTGTTCATATCATGTATATAAATTTTTTTAATACTTTTCTGGGATAATTACTTAGATATACAAAATTGGTTAAGAATTTTACATATTATGAACTCAAATTTCTTTTCATAAAATACCACCTCATTTCGTAAGCATGAAGAAATTCGCAAGATCGAGATTTAATTTGCAATATTTATTTCGCAAAATCACAATAGCAATTTTTAGTATCTGTCTTGCAATATTTGAAGTTAAAATAAGTCTGAGTTATAATCTTAAGTCGACTGCACTGTTACAAAAGAATATAAAGTAGATAAACTTATTAGTCTCAAGTTTGTTAGGTGGATCTGTTTTCCATCATCCGTAGGATCTCGTTACTCATATATGAAAAGTTACAAAGTAAACAACGCC
Organism: Logfia minima; assembly: GCA_963921325.1. Taxonomy (NCBI): domain Eukaryota; kingdom Viridiplantae; phylum Streptophyta; class Magnoliopsida; order Asterales; family Asteraceae; genus Logfia; species Logfia minima. The sequence continues at coordinate 20,196,045 of OY992774.1, read as the reverse complement.
TTAACTATATATACATCATTGTGTGTAGGATACAGTAATAACGACTCTTATCCTAATGCATATACTTTAGAAAAAGCACATAAAAGTAAAAAATATATATAGTATTGGGTTGTTAGGATATTCATGTATGCCACTATCGATTTTCATGCAAGAAAAGTTAGAAAATAAACTCCACTTTTATGTGATGACATCTTATAAGGGAAAAGTTATTTGTTGAAATATGGATAACTGATCAAAGTCTTCGTATCATGTATTTGAAAAACAAAAAAGAGGTATTAGTTATTTGTTAAAGCAGTAAATTTGAGATGTCTACTCCAAATAGTGTGTTGTCAGTTCTTAAGATTGACAATTGGACATTTGGACTAATTGTATATAATCAATATAACCAAATACGATTAAGATTGACAAAAACACATGTCTGATTCGAGAAGGATCAAAGGCTGAGTATTACCATGATTGAACTTATGATTAGGAAAATAGGTACACTGTAAAGTGTAATATGATTAGGAGAATGCGTGACCATCGAATGAAGAAAACAAGAAGTAGATGGTGGTGAAGGAGATTGTGATGGTATAAAAAGATGAAGATGGTTGTGATATTGTTGAAAAAATACAAGTAGAAGATAAGGAGAAAGAGAAGACAAATAAGACGCAGATAATGGAAAAGGTTGATATATTTTCTATTAAGGTATGCTTATTAACATCCCAAACAAACTCCATAACTAGTACACTTTTATGTTAGAATTCTACAGAGTACGAAATTTGCATAACCAATATTTAATACTTCCTTCCCTCTTAAATATAACTGAGAGTTTTGTAGTACAACCCCAATCATATATGTATCACCAAATCATCAAATCAAATCATCAAATGTAAATTATGATAACAAATGTGAAATCATTAGATTGCAGAGAGTACGACCACCTAATCTATATCTAAATAATCTATTAATTGCAGAGTAAAATGTGAAATCATTAGATTTCATTAACTAACCTAATACATATATATATATATATATATATATATTCAAATCACTAAAGTATTTACATAACAAATAACACACATTAAATTTGTTGTACACGACGATTCGGCTCGATTGATCTCAAGATAAATCACTCAAAACTTGAGAGCATCAAGATCCATACATAGAATTTCCTTCATCAAAATTCAGCGCATAACTAATAGCATCGTAGCTAAAGTTCAATGGCTTCGATGATCCGTATATGCTTCTTTTGCTTCCTTCAACCATTTTCGTCATCAGCTTCTTCCACTTCATACTCTTACTTACACCGCCACTTATTCGTGAGTAGTCTTCGTTATCCGAGAAGGACGATGAAGAGGACGAACATTCAGATAATTTAGATGGATACCGTCCTCCGGTGATGGTGGTGATGTTGAGGTTAGCTCTATTGGCCATCTTTGTTTTCGTTATTTTAGTAGAAATATGAGTTTGTTTTGTTCAATTTGAGTAATAGTGAGTAAGGAAGTTGGATGGATGAAGTGCATATTTATAGACAGTTGGTGTATGAGGGCTATTTGGAGAGCGAGTTGACAGTGTTAAGTGCGTGTGAAGATTCATTAGGATCCTTAGTTTACCTTCTTTCCACATGGAAGTGGGTCTTGTTAAGTAGTCGATGACACACAGAAATATTCTAATTCAATAAGGTTATTCTTCTTAAGGAGAAATAAAACCTTGTGTTTTTATTTGTAGTATTATAAATTTGACTAGAAACCAAATTCTAACATTGATTAATTATAAGTCCTAATAAATTTCTAAAAAACTTTTAAATTGAGAAAAATGTCATTTAGAGAGCATTAATGTTTCTAAATGACTAGAATTGATCAAATATTCTAGCGAAGTGAAAAATTTTACATCATAGTACAATTGGCTTTAATTTCAACTCTACAAATAAGAATAATTTGAGCTTTAATTTCATCAAAAGTGTGTTGGAATTGTAAATGGAAAGCAACATTTAGTGCACTTGAATATCTGTGTTCTTTAAAGTGCATTTTTTAAAGAAGCACCACAAAATCAAAAACGGATATCCACAAAATACTTGGTCGACTCTTTTTGAGTGACATGTTGTGGGCTCAAGTGATTTTGGACATTGATGTAGGATTAGTAATAAAAAGAATTAAATTGAAAAATAGTAACAAATGTATAGCAATAAATAAACATAAAAATAAAAGGAGATGAACACGTTGAGGTGTGTGCTTAACACATATTCGTTCCTTTCACCGTGTCAGAGACTTGTAGACGTCTATCTCCCAGGATACAAAAACAAATGAATTAAGCAGCACGACTAATGCATCTTAACGAATACAATTGCGTCTTCCCTCCATTACCAAAAGCGAAAGCCTATAACTAGAGTATGTATGTAGGAGTAGAGTATGTAGGAGGAGAGCAAAAAATAGACAAAACCAAGAGTCATTATATAAAAATGAGAGAACACACTCTCACTTATGAAAAAGGATTTGAGGGATATGTAAGGTTGTGTTTAATGACAATTAATATATACTTAAATATCATAAACCCATAAGTTAATTATCACAATTAACTTTTCTAAATGCTCATAATATCTTGTTTAGTCAATTGTCATTCATGACAATCGCCCACATGAATGGAATTTATAAGTGAAACAAGATCAATGAATCAATGTGGTAATAGATTTCTACAATCTATATTTGCATAGGATAAATTGGTGTCAACCCGTGAACCTCCCTTGTGAAAGTATATTTACTTTTCTGGTTAACAATGGAAGGCGATGTCCTTGAATTGTTCTATCGTTTGTGAAAATGATGATATACTTCTCACAAATACTTCTTTGACACAATTTTGGTTCTCATAGTTGTGTTTATTATGGTCCTGAACACTAGTCTGGTTCTACAAGAGCTCTTAGGAACTTAAATCCCATCAAAGCGACCCCGCTTCTCTTTTACATATGTGATTCCTTAGAGATCTCTAACAACCTTGTGCTTATATCTTTATGTTTATAATTATCCTCAAATTCAGATATGTTTAAACTGAATTCCATACTAATAATGGAAACAATCCCACATCATTATTGTCATACCAAATCCTTTATTACTTTATGTAATACTAATTTTTTCTTTATATAAATTCCACACAATGGGACATACGTTGTTAATTGATTTTTACAGATGATCATAATTAACAAGTCTAAGTCTAGCATACCATAGACTTCAAGACCTAAGAATAAGAATAGAAGATGCATCATCCTAATTCTTCATAGCTTTCTTCTAATAAGGAATATAACACCATGTCCCTTGTTAGTAATGATTCTTATTCAGAAAAAATCGACTTTTGTTACTCATTCATATATTTCTAGTATCATAGAACAATTTCCTTTGATCTCTAAAGTTTCATCAATTGCCCCATAACGAGGACTTAACCCAAAGTGCATGGGTAAAAGTCAATTTATCACCACAATTGTGACAAAGGTGTTAACATATATGATGATTTCTCAAGGGATATACACACCTTCCTTGTTGTATATTGACACCATATTGTCAAATTCTTTTATAATGTAGTCCTGATAATCTATTAGACCATTGAGGATCATATAATTATCTACCAACCGGGAAATGAATCTTGCTAGATTATGTATCTTAGAGTCACATCTTAAGTTCACAATTTTTTTCAATAAAATTTCACATTATAACATATCCGTAAGTCATATCTTTCACATTGACATGCTCTTCAATTTCATAAGTTTGAGACCGCATTCTAGTTTGATGTGTTCAAATTTATCTTCATTGTCTTAAAGCTTAATTCGAGCCATACAATGACTTATTTAATTTTATCTTTCAATTATTATCATGGCCCACAACTTAGAAACAAAAAAAAAATCCTCATATTCTTTACGAAGTCACTTTTTGTAACTTTCTGTTAAATGCTATTATAAGAAATTGATTAAAAAATCTCTATCTTTAAAGTCTCTCATTGGAAAAGTGGTGTGCTTATAACTTGATGGAAAAATATATTCATCATAAGTATATTCCATCACAAATAATTTTAACGAATACATAGACAGTTCCCATGACAAACTATTAGAGAAAGTCATGCATTGTTAGTGCCCTCGTCGCTTTCACCGGAGATATATCAATTGTCGTTATCCCCTTCAAGTGATATCAAAACAATCCTCCAATACTAGTTCCAAAGCAAGGAACGAAAGGGGTATTTTCTCTTTTGTAATCATGAGTTCATCACTAAGATGTATATTATATTCATCTAGTTCCCATTACGGCTCCTTCTAGAATGCACTTTGGTTTCCGAGTTGGAGCTCCCAACCTTCAAGACCTCGTATTCATATTTCATTAAGAAACTAAACACTTAGAATAATCAACAAATAAGTTCTATCATTTTCCCTTAAAATAGCTTATAAACTACACCATTATTGAGTAGTAGGCCATTTTTGCGTTAACTATTAGTAGAGAAAGTATTCAACCAAATAGGTACTTAACTATACGTTTTCAATAAAAATTATATTCCAAAACAACATAGTTGCTAAAACTTACATTTTGAATGAAGTTATATATGTTTTATTCCAAAACAATGTGTTTGATTTCTCTTTCTCAAACTAGAACTTGTAATCCATGATATAAAGTCATTTTAACAAACACACAACTTGTAAACATTTTTACAAATTATGTTTACCAATTCCAATTGATACAAGTATAAGTTTCTTAAAACTTGTTTGAAACAAGATCTTCATAAATAACTAGTTATTTACTAATCAAAGAGTTATACTAAAAAGCTTTAAAAGTATGTTTTAAACCATTCTAACAAAACACGTATGTTTTGTGTCTCGATTTAATTATACTTGGCACATGACATCGTTTTCTCCAATTCTACTCATATAACCGTTTTGTCAAAATGTACTATCGTTATGAAATTTTTTGGACTATCGTTATGAATTTTTTTCCAAAAACAATCTCATGTGTAGAGGCAAACTTTGAACAAACAATCATTTTGTCCAAAGACTAAACTTATTATCAATCTCGTATGTATAAGCAAACTCTACGCAAATGATCAACTTGTCGAAAGGCTAAACTTATAGTCAATCTTCTATGTAGAAACAAACTCTACACAAATGAAATGTTTTTCATACTTTACACCAATAAATGTTTCTTTAAGAACATTAAACCTTATATGTAGAAATAAACTCTACACAAAGAAAGGTTTCTCAAATAAACATGTGTATAGAAATATGAATAGAAAATTTTCTAAAAGTTGCTAAAAGTGGGTTCAAAACAAGCGAATTAGAGAGTAACAATTACAATGTCACATGTAAATTCGTACATGTAATTCAAAGGTCAAAATTGTTATAAATAGCTATACTTTATGTGACAACCGTCAAAAATCTCAAGTCATTAACGCACTTAAATTCCTAGTCTATCTAATTTCGTTTACAACACTCTAAAATCCTAGTGAAAAGTCTAGGTTATGACTCCTTAAGTACCGAAACCGTAAGTTACCGAAATCACGTAATGTCTTAGAAAATTGCTTAGCGAACTTTAAGACCTTGAGGAACATTAAATTAGGTTACAAAGTGCCAAAGAAAACTAATGGAATTAAATTTCATATGTCATCACAAAATATTTATCATATAGCAAAATCGGAATTTAACTTGAAATTCCGTAACTCAGTAAACGCAACCGGAAATCGGTTAATTAACTCGCGAATGTCAATTGTAAAAGAATCAAATGTATTTTGATGTGAATTATAAACTTAGAAAATAAAATTTTATAACTCCCATTTCAACCATTAAAACATCACAATTAAACATTTCAATATGTACAAACTTATACTAAAGCAATATGTAACATTTAAACCTTTAATTACTTAACATTTAAAAAAAAAAAAAAAAAATTTATTTTACTCCCTCCTCACCCCAAAAACGGCCAGCCACCCCACCCCCCTTTTGACCACTAACAACCTCCACTAACTCTATTTTGATTCCATGCAAAGGCTTATACACTCCCACACTCTTTCCCCTAATCATTTCTCTCATTTCCACTTTCAAAAACACTCTCAATTCTCTCTCAATTTTCTCTCAAGAACACAAAACTTTCCAGCCCTCTTTCAACCAAAAATCATCAATCTTAAAGTGTTCTTACACAAAAACACAACATCAAAGGTATAACCAACTATCTCTAGCTTCATTTTCTTCCTTTTTCTTTCTTTAAATCTTGTAAAACATGGATTTTATGCCTTTTCATGGCTAAAATTCTCATACAAGGTTTGATGGTTTGTAGGTTCCCTTACACTTGTTTAAGTGTTAAAACAAAAGTGCAAGCTATGATCAAACCGAAAATCAAACCGAAAAGTCAACTTTTTGATGTTATAGAGTTTATTTACATGTTCTTGCTAGAATAAATGGTTTAAAATGTTAAAATATGTTTATGTTTATGTAAAACACATGTACATGCATAAAAGACAAGGCTTCAATCATTGGATGAGGTCTAAAAATCGTTGGTAGTGAAAAACACACCAAAATGATCACCATTGTCTTATATGTAATCTGTCCAGATTTTGACCTCACTTGAAACGACCATAACTCAGTGAATAATGGTCCAAAAATCTTGATTTTTCTTCTAGAATTTAGCTTCATGTCTTACCTTTAAAACCCTACTGGTCTCACTCAAATCCATTGAGTATTCGACCTCCAAATGTATCACACAAAACTGATGCACAAAGAGTAACTTTTCTGTGAGCACCTTGTTGTGATACTTGTTCATGGGTCTTAAGGTGTTCTATAAATCTAAGAAAAATTATTTTAGACTCCTAACATGTATATCTCAGTAGAAAATGCATGAACATCATGCATTGTTGTAATCTTGTAAATTGCAAATACTTGTGTTGTGATGATTCAAAAATATATAAGTGCTAGATAAAACGTCTTAAAATTTTGAGGATTATGTTTCTCAGTAACTATATCATGAAAAGAGTCTTGAAAATAAAAATGGGAATTTTTGGAAAAACATAAGTATTTTTCCTAAATTAATGCAAATAAAGCCTACAAAATGTGAAATAATGATGAAAAATACTTTTGGACATAAAATAATTATGGGAAAGTTTCAGTGTCATTTTCCTCAGAAAATGACACCATCCTCAAAATTTCACACTCTTTGGAAGTGTTTTGATATGTTTTCCGATTTACGTCTCGTTAAAACGCATAATGTTGGGAACCAAAGTTTCAGTGCTCAAAACGTCTTGAAAATTTTACAAAAACTTAAAAATTGGTAGAAAATGATCTGGTAAAAATTCCAGAATTTGTAGTGAATAATTACTATTTTTCCCATAATTATCCCACTTTTTAGACATAAAATAATTATAAATAATCCATAAGTCTAAAAATCCCCAAATTTTCACAGAAAATTTGTGAACTATATTTCATATTTCATACCAAGTTTGGTAAATTTTAGATGTTGTATTCATATATTTCCATTATTTTGTTCCCAACTCGAACAATTACCGACATCGTAAATTAAATGGAAATTCAAACTTTTACGGCACTTTGTAATTTAAATAGCTAGCTAAGCAATCCTAACAAACCGTATTAGTCGAGAACTAATTAGAAACCTTGTGTTCTTAGGAAATGGATAGGAGTCAAACCCGGTCGGCACGCGCATTACATCCATCCGTACGCTCACGCTCAATAGTGAGTTATACAGCACCTCTTTTTAACGTTTTACTTAAATGTTTTGGGGTGAAAAGCATGCCTATATGATTTAAATTCTATATTTGCTTTACAAATACTATGCAATACTTGATTTACGAATGCTATGCTTATGCTATGCTCGTTTTACAAATGCTATCCTTGATTTACAAATACTATGCTCATGCTATGCTATTGTTATGCTTATTTTGAATACTTGACAAGGTTAAGATGTCATATTGATTACAAATAACGTCTTGAAGGTTTACCGTTTATACGAACGTGATTATATGCTTGTTTTCTATCGTATCTAAAGTCCCCGGTATATCTACACGACCATTAACTCTATATGAGCCAAATGATGCATATGAATAGTACTATTTGGGAGCGATACCACCTCCCCACTCACGCGGCCACGTGAGTGCATCCCATCATCCTAAATGCCAACGATAGGGCATCTCTCTTTGGGGCAAAGGTTTATCGGTTGTAGGTTTGGTTGTGGACTCAAGCATAATAATTCATTGTGACTATAGAGAAAAATGCGATAGCATAGAAATTCATAAGCGACTATAAACGTATGACGTTTTGTCATTTGAAACGATATTTCTTTAAAACTATAAACTTTACGACCCGAGCTTTACAATGACTTTGTCATTTGACATGATATCTCTTTTAAACTATAAACTTTACGACCCGAGCTTTGCAATGACTTTGACATCTGAACGATATTTCTTTGAAATTATAAACTTACGACCCGAGCTTTACAAAGACGTTGTCATTTGAAACGATATTTCTTTAAAACTATACTTCTTTAAAACCATAAATTTAAAACTTGAGTTTTACACTATAAATCATTGTGGTTGTGGACAATGATAGACGTGGTTTCATAACAACGCTTCGCATTCTTATGAACTTCGACATAATAAACCGTTGAGATTATAAACGTTTTGATATTGATTTGATGATCCATTGACTTTATAAACGTAACCTGAATCTATTAAATGCTACAATATGAGTTTTATAAACATAACTTGAACTTATTAAGCACTATATCTTGAGTTTTATAAAAGTGAATTGAACATTTCTTTGAAAATATGAGCGTGGCGTTATGAACGAATTACGACTTTTAATTGAGTTCCAAAGGGAATCACTCCTAAATGAATCTTGTACTTAAATAAACCTCTTTTGCAAACAAAACATCGATTCACAAATGAATCTAACTATCAAATGGGTATCGCTCTTAAATGAGCCTTATGCAATACATATAAAATGCAGCAACACACATCAAAATAGTGTAAACAACGTTAAAAACGTAAAAAAATGCAAAAACAATAAAAAAAACGTAAAAAACCTGTGAAAAAAACATTAAAAAACGTAAAAAAACAAAAAGAAAACAAACAAACTAATAAAAAAACGTATAAAAAATAGTAAAAAATGAAATGAAAATGAAAATATGAAAAAAAAACCGCAAACAAAAAGGAAAATAAAATGAAAAAACGAATAAAAACGTAATAAAACGAAAAACCGAATAAATACGTAAAAAAAATAATATTCTGAAAACAAAAGTTTTTAAATTTTTTTTTTTTTGAAAAGGAAAGTTGGATAAAGGTGGAACGGCTGTCTAACTAGGGTTAATAGACAGATAGAGTATGAAACTTTATTCAAATGTCCAGTTACATTGAACTATCTTCATTTCGATTCGATAGATGATTTAATTTCTAAAATTATTCAACAACATAACTCATATAATGAAATTTATTCATCAAGATAAACTATCTTAATGAAAATTTTCATTTACATGAACGTGACCAATCATTTAAGTGAACATTTTAGAAGTTTGTTCTTTAATTAAATCGAAATGAAGATTGTTCATGTAAGTAAACATTTGAGCAAAGTTTGATGCCGCATCCATCTATTAACTCTTTTAACTAATTACAAAAATGCCACAATTATTAACCATTGATTAAAAAATGGATGGCTAGGATAATTTGCTCACTTTTCTCTCCATTTGACCCTTTCTCTTTTGATCCTAACTCATATATGTATGTTTACAAAAATCCGTTGAATGCTTTTGTCACTTATATAAAAGCATTCATATATAACAAAATCATCCCCACTTATACTATCATTTCCAGAAAGACAAATACATGAATATATGTATTTGACAAGTTCTCTAGTACCATTTAGGGATAATCACCAAATAAAATAAAAATTATGCCAAATCACAATCCATGCAAAAGATTATAATTAAATAAAATCATAAATCACATACCCTTTTAAGTAACTCTTTGATAAGCAATTTGTTTGAAAACCTTCATGATTGATTCACTAGCAAATAAAATTAGTGTTCGGTCACTGGTCGCTGAATAACTTAGTCACTAGAGTACATCATTGTAAATGGTGAAGTCAAAACTCCTAAACTATAAGTTGTATCACTAATTGTTGGTCCATCTAGTCACTGCTATTCAAGATAGTGACTAATTCTTATTACATAAGAAAAAGATCACTGCTAAGTAAATAATCTCAACTATGTATTATGCTCCCTAGTGTGCAAAAGAGATTTATTTAGTTATGCAATCAATAAAAAGTTGTTGCTGAAGAATCAAAGGTAGTCATAGGAAGATAACAAGTCAAGTCACTCTACAAGGGGATGTTAGCTCGCAATGAGTGAGGAAGTATATTACTTGACACAGAGTATCCTTTAAGAAGTTGAGTCATAGGTGCATGTGTGAGCATTCGTTCAAGGTTGGAAAGCAAGAGGTGAAGTAATCTCCAAAGGCTAAGAAATCGTCCATGAATACCTCCATGCATTGTGCGATCATATCATGGAATATTGCTACCTTACACCTCTGGAATGTTGCAGGTGCATTACATAGCCCGAAAGGCATACGTCGGTAAGACAATGTTCCTTAAGGACATGTGAATTTTGTCTTTTCTTGGTCCTTTAGGTCGGGAGGGATTTGAAAATAGCCAAAGAAACCATCGAGGAAACAATAGAAATAATTTCCTGATAAACTCTCCAACATCTGATCAATGAACGACTGAGGGAAATGTTCTTTTCGAGTGGCCTCATTTAGCTTACGATATTCGATACAAATTCTTCAACCGGTGATGGTTCTTGTTGGAATAAGTTCGTTGTTTTTGTTCTTGATTTCTGTCATCCCTCCTTTCTTGGGAGAAGTTAAACTGGGTTGACCCACGGGGAATCTGAAATTAGGTATATCAGGCCAGCATCCAAGAGTTTGATAACCTCCTTTTAAACCACGTCTTGATCTTCGGGTTGACTCTCCTCTATCTCTGAGTGGAAGGTCTAAAGTAGTTCTCCTCTGGGATCGTATGTGGGTGGTAGTTAGGACTGATCCCTTGTATGTCAGAGATCTTCCATGCAATCGCCATCTTGTGTGACTTCAACACTTGGATGAGCTTTAATTTTTCCTTAGGCTTCAGATCTTTTGCAATTATGACTAGTAAGTGCGAGGTCCCTTTGAGAAAAGCATACTCCAGATAAGAGGGTAGTTCCTTTAGTTCCAATTTGGGTAGTTCTTCAGTAGAACGCTTCATTCCTGAATCTCATCTCTTCTTAGTTCATCATACTATGTTTGAAACTCTAGTTCATTCGGAGATGATTCTGATGCGGCAATTGATGCTATTTCAATCCGTTATGTCTTCTGGAATTGTGCTGATGTGCTTATGGTGGGTTCAGTATTTGATGTTGGTAGAACACAACCTTTAACCAGTTGTGGCTTAGGTGGTGGAGAATCTCTTTAATAGAGTTATTGGAGTGCCTTGGCCAAGAGGAACATCAAGGAAGGATTTTTTCGTAAAGGTGCTATTAGGCTGTGTGCTGGAATTTTCTTTCTTGGATTAAGGAAATAGCAACTCCCCTGGTTGGTCAAAGATGGCTGAGCAGAGACTGAGATCATCTATACAAAGGCTTCAGGTGGTGATGATTGTGTTAGGAAAGAGGTCATTAGTGCTCAATGCTAAGATCTCTTCTAGATGCTCATCGAATATCTTCTGCAAGGAATCTACGAGACCAATGTCCTCTCCCATAGGTAGTATCATTAACTTATCGACATTAAATGTGACTTCCTTCGTTCAATCCCCTAGTTTTAAAGATTTTTCTTTACGTCAATAATAACATTGGCAATGTTTAGGAAAGGTATGCCAAGGATGAGTGGAACGTGGGTGTCTTCTTCGATGTCCATAATGACAAAGTCAACAGGGTAGACAAATTAGTCTACTCGAACCAGAACATCTTCAGCAATCCCCCGAGGGATTTTAACTGATCTGTCAGCAAGTTGGATGGTCATTCGAGTGGGCGATAGGTCATCTAATCCTAACTTCTTATAGAGAGAGTATGGCATAAGGTTAACTATAGTACCTACGTCAGCTAAGGCATTACTAATCTGAATATCTTGAAGGTAACAGGGGATAGTGAAACGGCCAGTGTCTCCTAATTTTGGTGGAAGTGCTTGTTGCATAATCAAACAACATTCTGCATTGTAGGTTCCTGGGGACTAGATCCACGAGGAAAACTAGTATATTCGAGTGCGGAATTCTCAAATAGACACAATGATAATAAACAAGTTAACACGAATATGTAAAGAACACTTTTATTGAACATAAACTTGATTACATTCAACCTAAGATACAAACCTTAAGAAACTCACGAACTTGCTGTTATCTCAGCCTGTTCGTCTGTTTCAGAACCCTTTTAGATACACTACTTCCGGACTTGTGTATTTATAGCCACCTAAGTTCGTACCTACATCTAAGTTCGTACGAACCTTTTGACTAACAAACATTTAGATACACTACTTCCAGCGATTTGGACTAACAACTCAAAACGTGATCTATAAGAAACCTTAGGTCAGCTAGATTATCGTGTGAGAACTTCCCCCTTAGTCGCTACATCATCTGCTGAACTTGTAGCCTCTGAAAAACTTGCCTCTCCCCGATCATGTGCCTTGAGCAATCGCTATCAACATACCATCAGTTAATAGCCATACCAGTCAACTCCTGCACATGCATAAAAAATAAAAAATATTAGTTATTACGGGGGACCCAAGCCACCACGGACTTGGGTCGGCCATTCCCATCAATAAATGTAAATTCCTTCAGATATCCATCTCGCCTGTCAGGTTACTTGGATACTTCGGAATTCTCACGTGTTGGTGAATGGGCAGAACAGCCACTAGGCCTTCTATCCGAAGACTTTTGGAAAAGTCTCTGATTGACTGGCATTTGGTTTGAAGTATATATAACCCTATATTTATAGTTATAATTTGAATTATGAAAATTCCTATTACTACTACTCTGGTTAGAAAAACTTTTGTTGGGGTTTTGAGCATGTTGTGGAGTTCTCGACTGATTTGAGCTTCCTGTTTCAGGAGAACTGCTCCTTAAACTATCATTGGTCAAAACTCTAGATTTCTTAGTTGGACACATACTTGCTACATGTCCTTTTGATGGCACATGAAGCACGAACGTTTCTCCCTGGTTTTCTTATGTGCCTTGAGATTCGTTTGGTGTTCCATTTTTGTGGACTTGACTCTTCTTTGATACCTGACTCAGGTTTCTCTAAATTGGTCTCGTCCTGAACTTGCCTCTTTTCTGCATCAATTGTGGCCATGAATGCTGGAGGTTCTTCAGCCTTTGTATTCCAATCAGATGAACCGTCTTGTGTTCGAACAATCAAAGCTCTGGAATGTGCACTATTCCCTGAGTTTTGATCTCTTGTAGACGTCCCTTGATATGAGTAGCTCTGCCTTCCCTAGTTTGAAGTTTTTTTTTTCGGTCTTTGACATTCCCTGGTGAAGTGCCTGAAACCATCGCAGTTATAGCACTTAATCGTTTCTTGCCAAATCCAACATTTCCTCCTACAAACTTCCTACCCGTTCGATTAATGAACCTCTGCACCCTCTTTGTAAGCATGGCCAGTTGCCATTGCAAGTCCATCTCTTCGAGATCATCTCTTCGAGATCATCTCTTCATAATCCTCATTAATTTGGCAGGATCCGTGACCTTTCCCTGAATGAAGTTCTCATGAGATGCCATAAATGATGCAAGCATTGCCATATGATCTTCTTCTGACTTCATGCTCATAGACATCGATTTTAACCAATTAACAATCCCAGATTGTGAGTTTCTATCCCTGCCTGAATCTCCGGTTGATGCAACGTTACAGACCTTGCCTTCAGTATCTATGATCGCATTGTCTGTCTCGGACTTCCCAGTGAAGAATGTTGTGACTCCATTACTTGTAGATATACTAGGGTCTTGAACCTGATCAGATCCCGTCTCTTTCTTCTGCATATTCAAGTTGTAGACCCGCAACTTTCCTACAACTTCTTCAAGCGTTAGTGTCTTATAATCTTTGCTTTCTTTGATTAACAGAGTGTATATATCCCACTTTTGTGGTAACGCCTCTAGAAGCTTGTTGTTTCTCACTGTGTCAGTAAACGATAGTCCATTGTTGTCTATCTCAGTCATTATATGATAATATCGAGTGATAATATCTTCCAATGACTTGCCCGTCATGTTTTGTAAGCAAGTCAGCCTTACTCTCCTTGATCTGATTGTTACCGTCAAATCTCTTCTCCAAAGCTAACCATAACTCTCTAGAAGTGTTGTAAAGTTTAAAGGTATGTTTGATCTCTTGAGGTAGACACATGGTGATAGCAGACAACGCCTTGTTCTCTGCTTCATACATCTTTTTGTCTCCCTCTTTAATCGTTGAATATGAATAAAGCTTAAGTTTCCCTTTGAATTCATAAGTAGGTGCATCATACTTTTCACTTATACAGATCCACATTTTGATGTCATTAAATTTTGCAAATGATTCAATTCTATCTTTCCACCCGAAGTAGTCTTCAGCCTTTAGAAGTTTTGGTGGTGAAGTAGCTTTACCTACTTTATGATCCATCTCAATCAGCTTATTCAAATTTGACATCGTAATTAGAGAGTGATACGAATTTGAGGTATGTTCGTATTAGAAAGCAACTAACGTCAAGTTCACTCAAAACACAAACTTTCCCTCCAAAATTCTCGAAACTTTTTCGAGTAAAATTTAAATTTTCTCAAACCAAAATTAGTCAATCGTAAGCTCGAAGATGGTCAGACAAACTTTGGAAATTTCGAAGATAGGTAAGTTCGTACGAACTTAGGAATGTTCGAACAACAAGTAAGTTCGAAGATGCTACTAAGTTCGAAGGGGGGTCAATGAACTTGACTAACCAAGTTCGTACGAACTTTGTTCTAAGTTCGAATGACAGGCTGTAAGTTCTAATGAAAGGCTGTAAGTTCGTACGAATTTAAGGTAAGCTAGTACGATACTTTCTAAGTTCGTACGACGAACTGACGAAGTAACTCAGATATGAAATTTCAAATCTGGGCTCTTTTCAACTGCCTTTTTCGAATACCCTTGTATCTGCAATGATCTTTAACACTTTAGAATGTAAAAACCTCTGTTTAAACGTCAAAGTCTTTCGTATTCTCTCGTTTCTTTATTGTGTAATACCCTAACCTTAAACGAATGATTTGTTTATAGCTCTGATACCACTTGTAGGTTCACGGGGACCGGATCCACGAGGTAAACTAGTATATTCGAGTGCGGAGTCCTCAAATATACACAATGATAATAAACAAGTTAGCACGAATTGTAAAGAACACTTTTATTGAACGTAAACTTGATTACCTTCAACCTAAGATACAAAGCTTAAGAAACTCACGAACTTGCTGTTATCTCAGCTTGTTCTTCTATTTCAGAACCCCTTTAGATACAATATTTCTGGACTTGTGTATTTATAGTCACCTAAGTTCGTACCTACATCTAAGTTCTTACGAACCTACAAAAATGTGACAACCCTTGAAAACCGGTAAATTCTGTACACCCTAAATCATGCATTCTTACGCTAATTCCCTTTTAATGAAATCAAACTCGATTTAAACTGAGATAAGTCTAGCACAAGCCCACGTTGCACATTTTGGTGCTCACTAATTTAATACATGATGCATTACGTTTACGTAATTATTGAGAATTTGAACAATATAAATCGGATGATTTCCGATAAACACGAACGTTGGTGATACGCAATCCCTAAATAACGTAAAACTATTCAATAGTAGTTATTTACCTATACTATTATGATAGGGCTTAAGGCATAACCTTTCAAAAGATTTAGATCAAGTATATACGTTTTAAATCAAACACAACCATGAAAGGTAATACGAGATTCACTAAACGAAACATCGATAATTTATGAATGATTTGGAATTAGCTAACAATGTTCCAACCTCCTTCAATCTCCCTGATTAACCTTGATTAGCTAACCTACACCTAATTAAGGTCCTAAACATGTAACTAGTGCGTTAAGTAGGTCAAGACTTGGAAATTAATTCCAAGCTAGCAAGCAACTAGGTCACCAAAGTCAAAGGAGTAGATTTCTCCTTTCCCTCCACTCTTCTTGCATACGTTTCCAAATTTCCAACTCTTTTCTCATCCACACAATCCTCCTCTCTACTTGCTTGCTTGCACACATCAACTCTTCCATCAATCTTTCATGCTAGAAATAATCAACCCACTTGCTTCATACTTAAGTAGTCAAGCTACTTGCAAGAGCAACACATATACACGTACACTTCACCTTTCACTCTTCAAATCTGCACACACACACTCAATTTCTCTCTCACTTTCCACCACCATTTCATCATCTTCATCATTCTTCAAAAAACCACCACCTTACAACCACCACAAACCACCATGAACCACCATGAACCACCACCTTTATACACCATTTTCACCATCTTTTAAGCTCTTCATCATCATTGGGTTCTTGTGATATCATAAACTTGAGAATCACCTCATCATTAAGGAAAGCTTATAGATTTGTGTTTTAAAAGGATTTTTGTGGAAGCTTTCAAGTTCTCTTCTTTTTCTTTCCATTTTATCCAAGAGCATTGTAAGGAAACTCTTCCTTTTGATCTTGTCATTTCCTACATTTTGAATACACACATGCTAGAAGTTTACTCTTGTGTTAAAATCAACTAAATGTATGTTAAAACATTGATTCATAAAACAATATCTCCAAAACAAGCTAAAACATGTTTAAAATGATCAAGAACAAGTTTATGTTAAAAAGAGTACCGACATGTATGATTTGGTAATGTATGTATACTATGAGATGTTTTGGATATCTTTACATGGAATGATAGTAAAAAGGGTGAAAGGTTTGGTTAAACACTTGATGTTAATGACATGTAACATGGATGATTTGAAAGTGTTAAAACAAGATTTTAGTTCAAATGGTAAACAAGTTGATAAAAGAGCGGGAAACGGCTTTTAAAATGAGTAACGAAACGAGTGCTTTGAAACAAGAAGCGAAAGCCAGAAATGTCACATTTTGGACTAGAAACATGTTACATCTTGTTAAAATGCTAAAAAGTTGGTTTGGAATGTCAAAAATCGTGTTTGAAGTCATTTTCTTAAAAACAGGGAAAATGCCAGATTTTGGCCTTACCAAGACGGGTGAGCTTTCTCCCGGACGGGTAAAGCCAAATTTAAGCCTTACTGAGACGGGTGAACTTTCACCCGGACGGGTGAATTAAAGTACCTTGAGTTCTATTGGCTGATCACCCGGACGGGTGACATGTCACATGGTTCGGTTAAACCTTACCCGTACTAGTAAGCCTTATTTATGTTTTTTTTTTTAAAAACAATTAGTTTGAGTAATTTGGAGGGAAAATTTATTGATTACCAAAATTTAAATTTAAGCTTACCATTGACTAATTTTAGTTTGAGAAAAATTTCGTTTTACTCAATAGATTTTTGGAACAATTTTGGAAGGAAAAGCTAAAACAAAAACGATCGAATAGTTTAAAAGATACGCTTTGAGGGCGATAAAGAGTGTAAGTATATAAAAACGAAATCACAATACTATCGAGAAACATACACGTATATACAAAACTATCACCAACTGGTCGTACACTTTTTGAAAACGGAACACTTTTTCACCCTACTAGTATAGTGAACAACTAACATAGATGTGCGGGTAGCCATCTACTTATACAAACCTAGGTGTGCTGGTTGGCACCTACTAATACGGAAATAGATGTGCGGGTAGCCATCTACTTTTACAAACCTAGATACGCGGTTAGTTATCTACTTACATAAACGACCTCATGCGTTTAAGGCGCTAGGAGGCTAATTTGGGCAAACACCCTTTTTAAAAACGTTAGCACTCGCACTGCTCACCAGGGGAGTTCACAGCCCCTATTTTACTGCTTTCCAAATTTGGGGTGAAAAGCATATGTACTGTCTACATACAAACTGTTTTCATGCGATGATTGAAAACCAGACAACGAATCCTTGTGCGAAACTATGTTAAGCTAGTTGTAGTGCATAGAAGTCCTCATGACTACATACTGAAACCATTTGCTAGATGACGCTAGCTACCGAATATACGAATAGTACTATTGGGATGACGTCCCTCCCACTTTTGTTAGTCATGCTAACTGCTGACATTATGTCGAGATGAGGAGCATATATCTTAATTGTCCCAGGCAAAAACAATAAAAGTCGTGGTTTGGTTATAGGCCTAGGTGTCGGCACTTTAACTCGTAAGGTCTGGCTAACCTTCGAGGGATCACCATCAGCTATTTATTATTCTAAATTGTATATCATCGTACTACTTGCCATGGATGGCACAAATGACTTGTGAAACATTTACTAAACGGTTGGTTTAAATGTTGATGTCTTAAACTTGTGTATTTCACTCAAAAAAATTTTGGATCCTTTTAACTATGTTTTTCAAGGAATTAGCAGCGACGTAAGATACTGCATGCATATTTTGGGACCCTTGCTCACCACGATGAATAGGATGCCATTTATTTTGATAACATTGAAACTATGATTTTATGATTAAAATGTTAATCATATTGTTTTACTAAACATCTATCGTTCTTGTGAACACGATGAACATGTAACTGTTGAATTTAAATTATTTATGGCATTCTAAGTTTATGTTTGAGATAATCGATCCGCGTCACGCCCCGTGCTTCCGCATTGCTTAAACGTGACATGATTTTATTGGAATGTGACAAAAAATACACATACAAACTAAAGTTAATAATTACAATGATTAATTACTAAGACTAATTACAAACTAGATGTTATTGTCACACAAGATGCACCAACATGCAATTAAGGGTAAAGTAACAATTTGCCTTAAGTTTTCTTTGGTCGAGATAAGTTCCTTAAGTGATTGGACAACTATGCATCTCAACTAAAACATATAATAATTTAACATTTAAGTGTAGGCTTTTAAACATTTTCAAATATTTATCAAATTGAGCTTCCTGTTTTTCTTCCTAAGCCTAACAGGAAATGGTATACGAATTCGTGGATAAACTTTTGGGGCTTTAGAAGGTTTTAGGTTTGGGGTAGTGACAGGTAGGGGTGAGTGTTTGGACTGAACCGGCCAGAACTAGAACTGGCTTTGGGCAAATCTATGGACTGAGGATCGGACCGGATAGAGGTATGCCGGTTCCAATACCGGTTCCGCCGGTTCTTGGACCAGTACAAGTCACGATGCATGTGGTATATTTCGAAAAAAAATAGTAAAACTTGTAAACCAATGGAACTTTGGAACAATTATTAATTATATTTTGATCTTGACATATGATTCGTAATGACTTGTTCATTCACAACTACACACTCCTCAAAGTCGATATCTATTAGATAACAATCATGAAATAGCATAAACTTTAAAATCACCAAAATGTAATTGTCGTAACACCAAAATTCGTAGTTTAAACTTTAAAATCACTTCACAAAAAAGCTTTTAGAATTAGATTTGAGGTCTATATATAATCACACATGCATCTAATAAAGAAAACAAACAACATATAGCATTTTTTAGTTTTAATATTCCATATATAAACCGGTCCAAAATCGGGAACTAGTGGACCGAACCGGTCCTAGAACCGGACCCGATTTTATGCTAATTTAAAAACCAAGAACCAGTCCAGTCGGTCCAAACGGTCACCCCTAGTGACAGGAGTGGAAGCTTCATTTGGAGGAATATAAGGGGGGTTGCTCAACTGTGGTTTCCCTGCCTCTTCTAGTTACTACTAAGATGTCATTAGAGTTATCAATTGCGATTTTCCTTTGTTTCTCATCAATTTTGGAAAATAATTGGTTAAGACTAATTTCCATGTTTTTAATCATATCTTCGGATATTCTGACTAAATCTTCAATTCGATTTTGAAAAGTTATTACTTGTTTATTGATATTATTTTGTTCAATGATGATGTTAGTCAAAATTTCGTTGTTTGTTTGATGATATATTTTAGGAGAATCAGATTGAGTATAACGCATATTGAAATCTAAAGGTTGAGTAGGTTGTTGGTTGGTTGTCCACTTACTGAAAAATCTAGAATGAAAGATTTGCTCAGGGTTTTGTAGTTGTGACAAGAATTTCTTCTTTGTGGTATCTACCTCTACAAGGGGGAGAACTACAGGGTTCTTTCCCTCGTATAGGTTTAGAAGATTCTTGTAAGTCCTTGAAGACTTCAGTAATAGATTCAAGTTGAAATATGTAAAGGCTTCAAAGGGTTGGTTAGAAGTGCTTCCCACTTCTTGAGTTGGTTCTCTAGACTCCCAGTCATGTTGGCGCATCGTCATCGTCTCAATAAGCTCCCATACTTCGTCTATAGTGTGTAACATTAAGTTTCGAGGGTTGACTTTTAGTGAGGATTTAAACCATTATAGAATGTGCAAATTTGATGTGTCTTAGCTAACTGATGGTTAAGCGGGTGGTTACTGTTAAATCCGTATATGCTATTTAGGGTTAGTTATTTTAATTAGTGCTTTAGTTATGTTGATAGACCAAGGGATGACAGACAAGCTTGAAAGAACAAACGATACTCCACAAAGTATTAGACTACCGGCTTTTTCCGTGGCTTCCACAATTGTACTACACATAGTGGTATTTCCATTGCTATACCAAGGACTCAGCAAGTTAATACGTTGCTTCGTTAGAAGATTCCTTGTCTTCCCTTATGTGATTTTCTATCTATGTCCTAATGAGCCATAACTCATATCCTATTACTTACCTAAAGTAGAGGTGTCCACAGTCAGAAAACAATATGTCACATGGATAAAAGCTATGAAGTGTACACTACACCAGAAGTTGCCCTAAATGTAGCGACCAATTTAATCGACAAAAATTCTCAAGTCTCATTCCCTAATCTCGAAGTATTTAGATAAATGGATAAGTCACAAATGTTTCAAAAGTTCTCGCTAAAACATTTGACAAATAAAGATAAATCTAATATATCTCTAATCCTAGGCTCCGTGTCTCCCTCCGACATATTTCAATCAGGAGAACAACGGTCGTGTCGAGTTCATCGATCATCAGACACAGATAACGGAGGAACATATGTTAGTCCATGTAGTTAGGATCTAATTCCAATCGAACAAGTTAAACGTGCGGAATCCGATTTAACTAATTATTATGTGAATGTGATTACTTCAAATGACTTCTTGTATTGATATTCAATATGAATTACAGAAGTACTTTAACAATATTATATCAAGTCTCTTAACTAAACTCAGAAATCAATTCAAAACAGCTTACCTGAAAAATTTAAAAGAAAAGCTTAACGGCACTAATGTATATATACTGTTCCAACACAGCAACAGGCGACACTACTAAGTGTCGCTTTAGGCGACACTAGCAAGTGTCGCTAAAATACAAACAATGTCATTTTTTCTAAACAAACTGATTACCACACACGAATATGTATCAACAACATACATATAGGTTGGCCAAATTCACTAGTAGGTCTTAATCACAACATATGTTGGATAGATAAACATTCTAGATTTATTAAATAATTTCAAACATAATTTAATTCCATATGGTAGAGTAACGACGTAGATTATAGCATAACTACCTTAGCATAATGTCTATCATTGCAACCACATATTTGTTTAGCCTAGCGTAATCATAAATCTAGCATGCATTTCTAAATAATCGTGGTAATAACACAACATATTTAAAAATAACGAACATAGAATAAATAAGAAAACCTGGCGAGGCATTACAACAAATCTTGCTTAATCATAGTCTCGGAGCACCTCCGTACAATTAGAGCTCTAAGCTCTCTATTAACTACTAATTAATTAACTATTAATCTAGAGTGAGAAAGTAAAGAGAGAGGTGTGTGTTGGTGAAGGTGAATGTAGTGTGTGTAGAATGGTGTGTTGAGGTGTTTGGAATGAGGTTGAGGGAGGTGGTATTTATAGGCCAAGGCATGCTCACAATACACCCACTCTTCATTCCTCCCGTATGAGGGTGTCGTATAAAAATGTCATCTTTAAGCTAAAATTTGATAACCCACATTGACACCTTTGACCATTGGGGGTAAGCACAAGGCAAAACAGGAGCTAAAATACACCCATATTCTAGAATAAACCCGTATGGGGGAGCCGTATATGGTCCCCTTGGCCGTATACGGGTGCCTGTGTGTGCCCGTGTGCGGGATCGTGCATTCTTATATCTTCGTTTGGTCGTAACTTGTTTGTTTCTTATTCATTTTGCACGATTCTTTCACCCATGTTCTCGTAATTACCTGAGAAACATTATGAAGTTAATTAAAATTAAGTTCCCATTTTGGAACATAAAGGTGCTTAAGAACTCTTGTGAATCGTTTGTGTTTGTTTTAGCTCTATTTTATATGTTATTTGAGCCTTTTTGTTCATTTTTGAACAATGTGTAAATTTTATCCCTCTTGATGAACTATGGTCATAAAACCTTAAAATCGTGAATATATATCAAGATTAGGGTTTAAATAGGGTAAATAATGTGTGAAAAAAACATGACTTTTTATGTCACATCACATTGCAACACTTTACCTTTGGTGGTTGCTTACACAATTTGATCAGGGACCTCATACTAGCAAGTTGTAACTTTTCGAGGCTTTTATCCTTTATTGTTGAATTCTATGGAGGAGTAATTATTTTCCTCACTTACTACGAGCTAACGTGCTTGATGTGCCATCAATCGGTCGGTCACGGTAAGCATTGTTAGTGGGAATACAGAACAATGACGGGACGACGAATCAGGGGTTGTTTTATATTTATAATTAGTTGGGCCTTAAATTATATGTACTACCTAGTTTTTATTTGAAACGAGCAAGCGGTAAGTAGAACTTAAGGTCGTTCTTAAAATCGCTAGGAATTGAAATGAATGTGAGGCTTTAGATAAGCAATAAGATAATTCTTTCAGATTTATAGACTAGGTAGGTTTGATATTTTGGTTTTTCCAAATTTAAATAAGCAATAAAAATAAAGGAGCAAACAAACTAAGGATAAAGTAGATAGATGTAGAACGTGATTGTCATAATTTCAACAATTAGGGTTTTCGGATGATGATCAATATAATGTTAAATAGGGACAACCTTAAATACTGGATTAACTGATATTGGTGTAAACATTAGAACCCTACCAGATTAGTGTAGACTGTAAGTTAGTCTGTCACTAGAAACTAGGTTATCTTGATTCTGACCGAAGAGGCTTGCTCAACTCTCAACACTTGTTCTTATATAGAACAAGCAACCCTTATTGGTTGTAATGCTAATGGCATGAGTAGAGCGTTAGACTGATTTAAAGATTGGTCCTTCTTAACACCGATATGATTTTATCGTTCTTTAAATGTGTAACTAATTATTAACTTTGCTTGTCTAAACTATCAGTTAAGTAAAATCTAGGGTTTTAAGTATTCTAAGTCACTTGGACTTTTACTTTATTTGTTATACTCTTTTTATATTTTAAATGCTCAATTTACATATGTCGTAACCTAAAACTCTCATTTGCAAATAGTTATACATCGTTGGATTATTCACCATGTTTTGCATTGCTTCATACACAAACCATATACTTCAGTGATCTACAATGTATTTTACTGCCTTCCAGTTTTTACGTTGTTTCTTACATCAACCATGCCTAAGTCGGATAATTTACTAAGTGATTGACCGTGATTTCGTAGTTATTTACGATGTGTTACATGGTGTTCTAGTAACTTCTTAATCCTTATCATGGTTTTAACGCATATAACTACTGACGACAATTAGACTTGATCAATCTCCAATATCTAGGTTAGAGTCACGTGGATAACTAGAAAAAGTAATTCATAAACTAGATTTAAAGTTATAAAAGTTAGGACAAAACCAAGTTTAATACTTCCTGTTTAAATAATTGTAAAAATCAATCAATCTTCACCCTACTTCTACTTATTTATATTCTAACAATCACCATAATAACTACCCAGTTCATGGCAATAAACAAATCACATACAAGACAATCATGTATAATAATAAACGTAATATAAGTATATGGAAATGATATCATCCGTAAAACTAGATACTGATACTATTAGCGAATACTTGAATTCTTTAGTAAGAGAGTACACTGAATATTCTTGAATACAAGTTAGTTTCCACTATTCTAACACTACTAAAGCATGTTTGAGCCCGTATTAGAAGAAATAAAGAAATAAAGAAAGAAAAGTGAAGAATGAGGTGTTTTTGATTTGTTGATCCAGTTGGATATATATATATATATATATAAAGCATGTTGGAGCCTGTATTTTGACTAGTCAAATCGTCAAAGAAAACACGAAAACATGGTCATATGGACACAACCGTCCTAAGACGCACGGTTTACTTCGATATGGGAAAACCTGGCCATATACTGCTTGGGTTTTGGTCGTACACGACCTGTACTCACCCGTATACATCTTGCACAAGATCGTATATGTTTAGTACAAGGTCGTATAGGGATTGTACAACTGTATACGGTTGACACACTCACCCGTATATGGATGAGTGTTCCGTGTGTGCTAGGTTGTTGAGTCGTGTGCACGGGATCGTAACTTGTTTCTTTGTTTTCGCTCTAAAATCTTCGTTATTCATCCATTTTGGTTGATTTTTCTTGCATCGTCTTGGTAATTTCCTAATTAGAAAATAACACAAATAAATGTAATATTTGACTTTTTTATGCGTTACCAATGCTCTTGTAGACTGACTTGTCTTGTTATCTTCTAATGAACTCCCTTTATTCTTTAGCAGTAACTACTCTGTTTATTGAATGTAAGTGAATAAATCACTTCTACATCACTAGTGAGTAGAATACATATAGTTGAGATTCATTCACTTAGCAGTGTTTTTCTTCTTCTTCTTCTGTAATGAGAGCTCGTCTTTATCTTCAATGGCAGCGACTAAATTATTCAGCAATCAGTGACCTAACTAAGAGTTTAGTAGTTTTGACTTCATCATTTCTAATGATAGTTTCTCCAGTGACTAAGTTGGTCAATGACCAGTGACCAAACAATCTCCCCCTAAATGATGATAATAAAAACTCTTTAGACATACTTATTACATAAGAAGAAATCACAGGGACTTCACACGAAGAGTTTAGAATTAAACACTATTGAAAATATTAATTACTTGATCCGTATGATATTTCTTTTTTGATTCTTTTTGAAATTTTTCTCATGTTCTTTTCAAAATTGACTTTTCATATATAACATGTTTTAAAGATACAAATATCCTATTCAATTATAAGTCATTCAATCAATTTAATCCCTCTTCTTCTCGGTTCACTTCTCCTAGCAACTTAATGATCTCATATTTTTCTTCAAATGGTTGGAACATCATATGCTTAGCCAGTGCTTCATCCTTCACTGCCTTTTTCATCTTTGAATCATTTAGGAGGCAACTTACGTTCTGAATCTTGTTTTGTAACACCAGCAGGACGCCCCAAGTTTAAAATCCTTGTGTTTGGTACTATGTACATGATTTCCATGGGACTAGTTAAGAATCCTTCTCTTTCACCTCAAATGATAACGATGTCATCATCTCTTAACAACCACAGCCTTGCAATTTTCTAAAGTAATCAATTGATTTCATTAAGAACATTTTCGTTTGTAGCGCTAGTGAAGTGACTGACAACAAGTCTTATCTCACTTCATTCTTATCTATGTAATTTACACACTTGATCTAGAGAATCAGACTTTGACTTCTTGAGAAGCACTGATGTCGCACCGAAGGGTCAGTTTTATCGTGGCGTGTCGTCGTCGGTTGGGATCGCCAGACGGTGACCGAACGGGAAGTGATCCATAGGTTGTTTTATATTTGTATTTTTCGGGGCCTACACCTCCGAACTAGCTATTAGATACTAGTACGTCGTAACGATGATCAGGTGCGTCTATATGACGGTCGAATTTGAAATGGAGCTCGTTTGAACAATTCAGTATTCAAGATAGGGTTTTGATAGTTGGATAGTTGGATAAGATTTTGGTTTTTATCTTATAAACTACTAAAACAATAAAATAGAATAAGCTAGCATGCAAGGAACAACTAAGGAGAGAGAAGACGTGGTTTGCCATGATTTAGTATAGTGTCGGGATGATGTTTATTATGAAGACATTCCTTAAAATAATAGATAGATATACATTGGTGTAAACACTAAATTGGTATGTCACTAGGAACTAGGTTACTATGGTGATGGCCCAATAAGTCTGCTTGAC
The DNA here is from genome assembly GCA_963921325.1 of Logfia minima. Classification (NCBI taxonomy): domain Eukaryota; kingdom Viridiplantae; phylum Streptophyta; class Magnoliopsida; order Asterales; family Asteraceae; genus Logfia; species Logfia minima. The sequence continues at coordinate 20,169,771 of OY992774.1, read as the reverse complement.
TCTTAACAGGATTCTTATGTAGAATCCAGTGACCTATTTAGATTGTAACCCTAGGTAAATGAATAATAAAAGAAAAAGATACATTGCTAAGATAACTACTACCACTAACTAATACATAATTTATTTCCTAATCCCTTACTTATTTCTCCCTAAATTAATTAAATTAATCTAGAGAGAGAAAGTAGAGAGAGGAAGAAACTAGAGAGAAAATTGAAGTAAAATTGAGTGGTAGGGATAGATTGGGATGATTTGGTTGAAGGATGAGTTGGATATATATAGGAGATGCCATATAGGAGTTGGAATGGGATGATTTGGTTATACATTCCGTATCGCGCGAACCGGATCAAGCACACACATTTACGCATATACGGTTCATTTGAACCGTATACGACTCATTTGGCCCGTATCCGGGTCACTTGGGCCATATACGATTCATCTAAGCCAGATTTGAGGGGTCGTAAGTCGTTTGTGCGAGATTGTAATTCTTCGTTTGCTTGTCCGTTTTTAGCGATTCTTGAACCCGTGCGATCGTAATAACATGATCTATAACTTACGGTTGATCAAAGATAATTTCCATAAAATTATCAAAAAGATGATGCAAACGCGAGCGAATCGTCTCATGTTGACTTTGCTCGTTTTTCGCCCGTTTTTGGAAATTTTGCAGCATCGTTTTTGTAATTAAGTAAGATGCAACATCGTCTTAGACTAACTGTTGATCCTAATAATCACTTATTAGTTAAGTAAATTGGAGTCACAATGTATAACTTGAATTGTAAAGGGGGGGTGAATACAACTTAACAATTAATTATTGTATTTTAAAACTTTTAATAGATTATTAAATAGTTTAAAAACACTTTTTCAATTAATAGAGTATGGATTATAAGTATGTAAGCTAATAACAAAGAGTACAAGGTTCAATAACTTGAATAACGAATTTATTTATCACAAATTACACCAAAGTATCGAATGTTGAATAATCTAGTCAAGGCTAAGATTAATTCAATACAAATTACAAGTTACTGGAGTACTCGCTAAGATATTAGAATAAGTGACATACAAGTTAAACTATCACTTGCTGAAAGAATATTGCACTTAGACAAACTTTATTTATTACTGACATACTAGTGATAGACGCAAATCAGTTAAAACTTTAAGTATAATATGTTACTCTATTAATAGCCAAGATATCCTATAAATATCTAAAGAATTCTCGAACAAATAGAATAACACATATCGTTGTGTGATTGGCTTCGTTTATAACAAATAAACGGTTATGAAGGAAAATTATGTGGTCCCCATTTCTGATCATGCTTCTTACTTGTGTTGCATTTTCTCCAATCACAATCAAGGTTGATGTCATGCATTCCATCACTTTATTTGTGGAGGTTGCTGAGGCAATTTGATCAGGGACCTCACACTAGCAAGTTTTAACTTGTCGAGGCTTTATTCTTTAAGTCTCTAGAGGAGTATTAAGCTTCCTCACTCACTACGAGCTAACATGCTCTTGTAGAGTGACTTGTCTTGTTATCTTTCATTGACTTCCCTTTAATCTTCAGCAGCGACTAATATGTTTATTGAACGTAAGTGAGTAACTTTTGTTGGTATCAATGAGTAGAATACACATAGTTGAGATTCATTCACTTAGCAATGATCTTTTGCTTCTGTGATGAAAGTTTGTCTTTATCTTCAATAGTAGTGACTAGTTTGACCAATGACAATGACTCAACTAAAAGCTTAGAAGTTTTGACTTCATCGATAACAACAAATAAACTTAGCAAAACGACCAAGGAATTTCAACTAATCCAATTGTGTCTTCCCTCAATTGCTAAAGGAGAAAGCCTATAACTAGGTGATGTATATATGATGAGAGCAATGCACAAAACCAAAAATTTTATAAAAATGAGAAACACACTCTCACTTATAAAAAGGAAGCCAAAAATAGGTAACGTTTTATTTAATGACAATTAACATATACATAAGTATCATAAACCTATAAATTAGTTATCACAATTAACTTTTTTAAATACCGATAATATCTTGACTAATCCATTGCCATACATAATCGTTACAGATCATTATCTAACGATGAATCTAGGAACTTGTTCGTATTTTTAATATAAAATCCATAGAAAGACATGTTTGTGTCGATACTTGTCTTATCTTTGCGGATAAAATAGCATAAAAACCATGCCGTTTTAGATATTTATATGTGATTAAAAATAAAGCGTATTTCGTAAAATTTAACAACGTCACATGTCAAAGTCTTATCCTCCCGCTTTCAACTTTTAAAAGGGAAGCAAAAAAGTGTTATTGACTTGTGGAGGTCCACTTGTTGTCCCATTGGTCATTAACTTCCTGGCTAGTTGGCTACATGGCAATTTTTGATTCATATATTGAAATTTAAAATTATTAGCTTCAATTAGTTATTAGCATTTTAAGCAAGGTATGTTGTTTTCCTTTTCATTTTTTTTTATCTTGAAACATTAATGTTCAATTAATTTCGTTTACTATTGCACCAAATAAGCAAAAACAATACAATTGAAACCAAAATGTTAAATTTCAAATCAAGGATGATTATGTATGCACAAGATCTTTTGAATGCAGTTAAATTCGATTTAATCAATAAGAACATGGAATCAATGCAAGTACACTTTTAGTGTAAGTGTGTAGTTTAAGTTCGAATTGAATAAATCATCATTCAAAGCTTAAAAAATACATGAAATTATTCCTACAATTAAGCAGGCTTTGACAAGATAAACTTAAACTAACAAAGTCGCCTTTCTAATTGAACGGACAATTTGATTCAAAATGTCTTTATGATTAGATCGTAAACAATTAATCTTATCTTATAGTAATTTTTACTTTTACAAAAGTAAAATGAAGTCTTATTCAACAACAGTGGTAACAATGTTCAGGATGTTCAGGAATTTCTTTTTGATTTTTTTATTTATCAGAAAATTTAAATCATGTAATAAATGTATATAAATAAAAAATTAATTTAAACAAAATAAATAACTTCATTAAAAATAAAAATAAAAAATTACAAGTCCTAAAACTTAAAAGTTAATTAAAAATAAAAATAACGATTACAAGTCCTAAAAATATAAAACAAAGATCACAAGTCCTAAAGATTAAAATAAAAATTACAAGTCCTAAAAATTAAAATAAAGAACATGTACTACAAATAAAAATCAATCGTCTCCCAAACTAGTGTCCTCCGGTGCCTCGTCCGCCGGTTCGTCGAAATCCAACTTTGCCCGAATCTTCGCCTTTTGTTTTTCTATTATTTGTTTGTCTCGTCCCGACAAGTGGTCCGTCGACATAGTCAAGATTCGAAGTTGTGTTTCCAAATATTTATTCTGATAGTAGGCTTGTTTGTCGGAACCGATGTCTTCAAAGGTACCGGCGAGAGACTCGTCAAATGAATAGCGAGTAGAAGAGTTAGAACCAGATGTCGTCTTCTGGGATTTTGCTTTCCTAGCTTTTCCCCGTGGACGTTGGAATGCATCACTACCGAATAGCGCGACATTCGGATTGTCCTCCGGTTCCTCGTCCAAGTTAACCGTCTCGCGGCGTTTTGGAACGTTTCGCTGTCCGATTACAACGGGATCGGGAGTTAACCACTTTTGGCAGTCCTTTAAGAAGTTTCACTCTTGAAAACTTCTAAAAGTTTTAAACGTTTCATTCTTAAATTGCGCCTCCACCCGGATCCGAAAGTCGTCGTCATCTTCGCCGCTTCTTCGTTGTGAGTTGAGCCGGTTCCATATGCCTCCCCACTTTTGACAATCGGCGCTGAGTTTCTTCCATTTTGATGTCAACGCATCTTTGGTGTGGGTAAAGGGAGGGTTGCGGTCGTGGTACTCATTCATAACAAAATACCAAAAAGAGTCGCCCATTTGCATGTTTACTCGGTTTGAATCTTCAGAAACGGCAACCCAACTTTGGGCCAGCCGAAGCTCATTCGCGGGTTCCCAACCGGACACGTTGGTGTAAACCTCTTTTGATCTCGGTTGTGATGATTCCGCCACCACTTGTTTTCCTTTTTTGGTTCTACTTCTACGAGATGTGGGTGTCAGGACCTCGTCTTCAACCGATTGTTGGGTGATGGGTGTCTGTTGTTGTTGTTGGGTGACGGGTGTTTGTTGTTGTTGTTGTTGTTGCCACATTATTAAGGTTTGAAATTGTTCGGATGAAAATTGAGGTGTTTGTGAGGATGATGATTGATACGGAGTGACAAAAGTGGGTGTATATGGAGTGCCAAAAGTAGGTAAGTCGGATTGCGGGTTTGGTGATGAATATTTTTGAAAAGGGTTCCTTCGAGATTGTAGGTTGAATGGATTGTTTTGGTTGTTCGACATGGTGATGAATTATATAGAATGGTAGAGTTTTTGAGTATTTAAGAGTGTTGTAGATGAGAAAGAGTTGAATTATATAGAATGGTAGAATTTTTATGAGTATTTGAGTGTATTGTAGATGAGAAAGAGTATTTTGATGTGTTTAAAATTGTGTTGAAAGTGTTGTATTTATAAATAAAAAATAGGGTTTAAAAGAAAATTTGAAAAAATGGCTATATATCAGTTATTTTTGAAATTTTTCTTTTTACTAGCCGTTGAAACATAAATTTGAAAAAGAAAAAAAAAAAAAAAAAAAGGAAATGGCGGAACACAACGTCAACGTCTAGGGGGGACGTTGTGCCGGGAACTCTGCTGGGAACGCTGTCAAGGAGTAGGGGAATGGCGTTCCCGACGACATTCCGATCAGGAAACTTGCGCGTTACGACTCACTTCGTGTGCTCTTATAGTAATTTCAAACGTCTTTATTAATACTCTTAAGGTTCTTGCATGTGTACTAATTAATTTTGTGTAGCAAATTAATTCATTCCCATATGCAGAAAGTTGGAAGAATCTGTGTTGTCGGTTCATATCGTCTAGATTATACGTATTTTATGCAGCGATATCTTCAAATTTAAAAGGTAATATTGGCTTGATCCATGACTTAGATACTTAATTTTATTATTTTTCATTTCCGGACACGAGATGTGGGCTAAGTTAAAAATGAAGTGGATTTGAAGAGGAAATTGAAGAAATCATGGATGCTAGGGATTGGCAGAAAAATACATGGTTATGTATCTTATATTTGCATAGCCATGTATTCTTGATGACCCAAGATATTATGTAAGCAAAAACATGGCTCATCAATTCTAATAGTCATGTTTTTGCTTTTGTTTTCACTTGGCTATGCTTTTCAGCTTCATGTAAAATCAAATTTACTCAGCATTTCATGTGGTCATGCTTTTAATGTTTACACAACCATGTTTTCAGACAACCACGTCAATTTTAAGAAATCATGGCTATACTTTCGGCTTTTAAGAAATCATGGCTATACTTTCGGCATTTGCATAGCTACGTAAAGTGTTCAGATCTTACCCTATATAAAGCAACATTTTTAGGGTTTAGAATTTATCTTTGAGAAGGAAAAGAAATTGAAAATGGACAAAGTGAAAACTAAAAGATCACGAAGTAATGCACAAGTCCACTCCCCATATACACCTCAAGTAAACCTTACCAACCACCAATTCCATATCCGGGTCGCTTGAAGAAACAACTCCTTGAAGAGCAATATGGTAAGTTCCTAGAGATCTTTAAGCAACTACATGTCAACCTACCATTGGACCTTTTGCTTTTACTTTTCATTTCCACCCTAAATCCTAGTTGAATTTTGAGCCTCTAGCAACTCAAACTTTGTAATTCGTTATTTTGAGCCTCTGGCAACTTGCTGATGTGCTTCCTTAATGTCATTATGCCGTTAAAAAAAATGATTTAGAAGTCGCCCAAAACGTTACACTATATAACCTGGCCAGGCCATACATTGCGGCAAATTAATGTTTCATGGAGTTCTTACTAATTAGGCGCAACGTACCAAGAAACACACATTAACCACTATTGACATGAACATGACAAATATCCTATCCTGAGAAAGCAACATACGAAATCAAACGAATACTAGCTGGTTTAACAACGGAACTAATGTCTCTATATGATCAATGGACCCGATCTAAAAAAACCTTTCACTACAAGATTGAATTAATAATGTGGATGTATGAATATATAATGTCTATTATGAAAAAGACATAGATAAACAATTATTGTTTGTTTTATATGCTAAATAAATCGACTGGATAACTAACAATTACCAATTTAATCTTCTACATGAGGTAGTTGAAAGGAAAGTTATATTAAATGTTTTGAAAAAGTCATGAATTAATATGGAAATTCACATTTTTAGGATTTAAATTATTGAGACATGTATTTTTTATTAAGTCAATAACAAACACACCTAAATACCTAGATAACCTACTCAATTAAGTTCTATATTCATCGAAGTTAAAAACAAACATGCCCTTACTTAAAGTAAGACAATTGGAATACCTTTCAATCCTATAAACCTGCTTATATCCAACAATATTAGCTCTTGGAGGAGCAAGAACTATATAAACCGTACCCAGGTAGATTTAAGTGAAGTGAATCGATTTCTGTTTGCATCATATCCCACCGTGCAGGCAATTTTTGAGTTTGAGCATGTGGAAGGATCTGTATCAAGCATGAGTAAAAGCCTGATAGAACTTACGATTAATAAAAATGAGAGGTTTGTTACTACAACCCTTTTGTTTCTGTACCACCAAATCATCAATCAACCAAATGTATAATATGTTAATAAACAACCATTATAGTTCACATCTTTATAAGTAGTGCTCATATACATTTAAATAGCAAATTTGTATTTACGAGCTAAATGAGTAAATGCCATTCGAGAGAGTAACATACACATTTACGGATACATAACCTAATCTAATCTAAGTATATATCTATATATATATATATATTAAAGGAGAATAAAATATTACTCCATATTTTATCACACAGACATAATGATACGTGACGGCTTCTCATAATTTAAAAATAAATAATTATTTAATTTAAAAGATAAATTAAAAAATAGATTTAGATAGAGTGAGGCAATATTTGAATGTAATAATAATTAATTAAAAAATCTATGAATCCTATTCAAATACTAATTGAAAAATAATATTAAACTATTAAACTTATAAAAATTATAAAAATTATAAATATAAAAATTGCTTAACTTAAATTGCTGTGCATCGCACGGTTTAAATCTAGTAAATATATATATATATATATATATGTGGTTTCAAGGGTAAAGAAAAATTGGTGGAGAAGTGGGAGAATAGCTTTTTAACCCTTCGATTAAGTAAAATAACTCTTTGATTATTTGATTCAGTTTGAAATCATATTTATTTTTTATTGAATCATAGTTGCTTTTTGCTGAATCATAGTTTTAAATATATATTTATACCCCTTCTCCCCTAAAATTTTCTGTTTTTTAGATCTTGGTACTATATATATATATATATATGTATAAATAGAACCAAATAAAATGTGAGAACTGCGAGAACTACTAAATTACATATTTTTTCACATGTGACTTCATTCATTTGTGAACATTCATGTACATTTGATAAAGAAAAAGAAGCTAAAAACCCAAAAATTACATATTAAAACACATTTAACCGATTTGTTCACATTGTATGTGAACATATATTTCTTATTTTGTGTTTTGAGATATAATTTTAGAGTTTTTTTAGCTTTTTTTCTTTATAAATCAAATGTAAATGAATGTTCACAAATGAATGAAGTCAATCACATGTGAAAAAATGTGTAATTTAATAGTTCTCGCGATTCTCACATTTTATTTGGTTCTCATTTGAACCTAAACCATATATATATAGATATATAATATAAATTACGGAATAAAATGTGAAATCATTATATTTCATTTGACTCACCTACTATATATGTACAACGGTAAAATGATTTACATAAACAATAACACACATTAACTTTGTTGTACACGATTATGTGATCTCAAGATAAATCACCTAAAAATGGAGAGCATCGAGATCCATACATATAATGTTCATCACAATAATTTCCTTCATCGAAATTCAGGGAGTAACTAATAGCGTCATAGCTAAAGTTCATAGACTTCGATGATCCATATATGCTCTTTATGCTTCCTTCAACCATTTTCGTCATCAGCTTCTTCCACTTCCTACTCTTGCTTACACCGCCACTTATCCGTGAGTAGTTTTCATTATCCGAGAAGGATGATGAAGACGACGAACATTCAGATAAGTTAGATGATCGTCCTTCTGTGACAGTAGTGATGTTGAGGTAAGATCTATTGGCCATCTTTCTTTTAGTAGAGCTATGAGTTTGTTGTGCTGTTTTGAGTGATAATGAGTATGGAAGTTTGAACGGATGAAGTGCACATTTATAGATAGTTGGTGTATGAGGGCTATTTGGTTAATATTTACTAGTTTGAAGAGCGGGTCGATAGTGTTAAGTACGTGTGAAGGTTCATCACGATACCTTCTTTACACGTAAGTAGTGGTCTAGTGAATTCTTTTACTATCTTGACTGAAATCATCTTTAAAGAAAAATTAAAAAGTATTACTTTGAAAGAATAATTCATTAGCAGTTAGCAAGTGTTAGAGAAATAATTACATAATTTGATCGAGTAAACACAAAAACAAACACAATAAATCTTAACTAAAGCAATTAAAGAATACACAGAATAAAATATGGTTATAAAGCGGTTCACTCGCATTCTAATCATCTATTTGATAATTTTATGAAAAATTTATCCTTCATCAACCTCAAATTAAAGATCGTAAGATTACGATCGTGTGGCTTCAAGAATCGCGAAAAGTGGACAAGAACGAAGAAGTTACAGCGAAAACAAACAACGAAGAAATTACAATCCCGCACATGAGCTCATGACGCCGCGCATACGGGCGACACCACCCGTATACGATTTTTTTTTGGGTAAAAGGTTTTTACACCTGGTAAATATATTACTCCAAAGAACGATTAAGAACAAAGGATGTGAGTGAATTCCCATATCTCAACCCGTTACATAGGCGGTAAAGCTTACATAACAAAGACACAACTACCTCCATTAAGAAGGGATCACACCTAACCATTAAAATAGATACAGTTCATGTAGTTAGTTAACTAATTATGAGATAATGTTACGCTATTTAATCAGAAACGTAGTGTTTTAATTATGCTTTCTATTTATGATTTTAAACCTTATTATAAATAGCACATTTCTGCCTATGAACGTGATTACAACTTTGATATTAAGGCCTCACGAAACACTATGTAACCATCGTAAGAGTACATCGTAGATGACTATGAAATACTACAAGTGAATTACATCGTAACTACTATGGAAAATACCATGAGAGACATCTTGAAGTACTTAAGCAATAAAAGAACTATGGTCTAGATTACGACACGATGTGTTCACCGTAACAGTACATCATAAGATTACTATGGAAACACCAATAGTACATAGAAACTATTATGGAATATTTTGTGAACAACATCATGTAAGTACCTAAAGAAATAAAAGAACTAACGAATAATAGAATTACATTGTCAACAACCATATGACGTTTTCTAAACATGGTCTAAGCTTGAATCTATGGAATTACCGACAATAGATTACCTAGCCAAAAGCTTAGGGATCCCTTCATATATTTTGGAAAGATTGTTTTAAATCATAAATATAGCTTTCAAAGTTTTAAAATACAAACTGGATCTATAAATCTAAAACGAAAGACCAAAAATCAACAAGCATTCTATTTTTCGATCTATCACCTTTAGATTTTACCAATGCTAGGAAAGCTAATAAAAACACCAGACTTTAAGGTTATATTGATTGTTATGCGGTACTAAGAATGATCGGATATAAGAAGGGTTCTTGCTACTTTATTCATACACCTTGGAACGTTCATGTTCAGAGAAGGGTCATTGTTTTCGTAACTAGGCAATGTTGAAAGTTGAGCAACACCTTTCCGATCGGAATCATTATGACCGAATTCCTGGTGACATGCTAATCGATTAGTAGGGAATTTAGTGTTTACAGTAATGGCTTTCAATATAACCAAGAAAATAAATAACTTGATAAATGAATTCGTTAAATAGAACTCGAAATACATCATCCCATCATACAACTAACGAAATCATAACGAACACTACTTCTTTATTAACTGCATTTATATTACTTTTTCATTTGATTTGCTTTAATATAATTAAAACCCAAAACTTTCCTGACTTTTGATAAACCCCCTCACTAGTTAGAACACATTCGCCTGAAACATCTCAGTTTCAATTCAGCTAGTCTTTAAGAACGGAACCTAAGTCATACTAACCACTTATAGCCCTAGTACGTTGTAAGTAATTTAGGATATCTAACACTACAAATATAAAACACCCATTGATTCTCTCAACCTGTCACCGTCTAGTAATAACTATATCCCACAACGACATGCCGCGATAAACCGACTGTTTGAGTGACATCAGTAAGTTTCTCCACCTTCAGACCATGACTCTCAATCAAAGCATATAACGACATGCACTTCTTAATAACTTCAGACATTGACATATATTCAGCTTCTGTAGTTGACAAAGCCACGATTGGTTGCAAAGTTGCCTTCCAACTAACCGAACATCCAAACAAGGTAGAAATATAGCATGTCAATGATCTTCTTTTCAGAAGATCATGCAACCGTCAAAATCTCAGGTCAATACCGAACTTAAATTCCCAGAACCTCAATTTACGTTTACAGCATTCTTAAAATCCTACTATAAATTCTAGGTTACGACTCCTTAAGTTTACTGAAATCGTATAACGTCTTAGAGATTTCTTAGCGAACCCTAAGTCTATGAGAATTACTTAATTAGTTTACGAAGTGCCAAAGAATCAAAGAAAAATTTAATTTCTTATGTCATCACAAAATTTCTATTGTATCGCAAAAATAGGAATTAATCGGAATTCCGTAACTCGTTAACGAAACTCGAATCGGACAAACTAATACTTGAACACCCATCATACACAATCTAAATACAATTTGAAGTATTTTAGAAATTAATAACCTCAATTTTTATAACCCAAATATTAAGCATTAAAACATCACAATTTAAAGCCTTAAAATGTACAAGACTTGTGCAATTTGTGCAATTTTGATACAAATAAATAACACAACTAATACATATAATATTTTAACAAAAAAATAAATTAACACCCTCCTTTTTGACCCAAAAACCAGACCTCCCCTCCCCTCTACTTGAATCCTTTCTTTTTCTTACACAACTCACTTCACACTTGACTCCATTTCACAGTCTTTTAAACCCACTTTCTCTCTCAAGAAACACACACTCTTTTTCTCTTAAAAAGCCTCTCAAGAATCAGCCTATCATCGTCATCATTTCCTGAATCTGTAAGTGTTTTTGAGCTATTTCAAGAACATCTAGGTAAGTAACAACAATCTCTAACCTTATCTTTCATTTTTAGCTTCAAAATTTATGTTTTTGCTTGCAAAATGTGGATTTAATGCCTATTATGGTTAGATATCCTTTAAAAATGTTCTTAATGTTTGTAGATCATCCTTTTTGTAGGTTTCTGTACGGATCTCGATTCGAATCAATTGACTCAACGTGCAGAATCCGATTAACTCAACTTTTTATATGATTGGGATTGTGATTGCGATTTAATCAAATGGATAACTTCTTGTATATTAATATTCAGTAACGATTATAGAAGCATATAAACTCTCTTAACTAAATCTATTTTGAAGAATCTCTCTATCAAAAGCTCAAAAACATAACATCGAAACTTACTCAGTGCTGATATATATATATATATATAATTTCAGCGACCTATGACAGTTCATAGCGACAAGTCCAAACTGTTGCATTTTGCAATTGTCGCACTATAAGATATTGTCGCAGCAAGTGTTGCAAAAACACAAAAAATGTTGTTCGTTCAATCTAAGATTTCTACACATTGATTGTCACACCAATATGCACCAACAAACTCCCCTTTGAACACAGCTTGTAGAAATCTTCTAATCTTCAACCTTAGCTTGATGAGAGAGAGTTGTCTTCCATTTATTGGATTTATCTTTGTCTTTTGTTCAACCTTTGCTCCCCTTGGTCTTCTAATTCAGGCAACAATTTTAGGAACCCATTTGAGCACAATGCCAATGGGAATTCCCTTTTTCAAAAACCATTTATAACTTGTGTCAATATAATCCAAAGACATTGAGTTGCATCTGAAATTGAAACGCGATGTTTCATATCTAAAAACTTTTCGTGGAACCGATGTTGGTAGAATTATTCTTAAAGGAAAAGGAACAAAATCTTTTTCATATCTAAAGATGTGGATAAAACAATGTTATTGTTAAAAATGAGTTCATCTTTGGAAAAATTATGTGCATACATGTGAATCTAGGCTTAAGTCAATGATTAAGGCCTAGGGATTGATTTGGTAGTCTAAACACTCCAAAACCTAAAACATACCTTGCATGCAATCTGTCCAGAATTTTAACCCGACTTCAACAGACCATAACTAATTAAATAATGGTCCAAAATTTGATTTTTCTTCTAGGATTTATCCCTGTGTCTTAACTTTCAAAACCAAGTGGTCTCACTAAAAAACATGGAGTACTCGACCTCCAAACATGTCACACAAATCTGGTGCGCAAACAGGAAGTTTTCTGTAACCACTAGATTGTGATGCATGTTCAAGGGTTCTAAAGTGTTCCATAAATAAATAAATAAAAAAAATTTAGTTCCCTAACATGTTTTTCTCAGTAGGATAAAAATATAGTATTTTGTTGTGATGATATTGTATATTTAGAAAACTCATGAACACAAAACATGAAAAATGCTTTGAAATATGAAAGATATGTGTTTGTGATATACAAAAAACCAAAAATGGATGAAAAATCGTGTTAAAACTATGAGAACTATTTTTCTCAGTAACATGTATGCGAGAAGAGTCGTGAAAATTAAATTTGGAATTTTTGGAAAAATATATGTATTTTTCTTAAAATAATGCAAATTATGACTATAACAAGTGAATAAATCATGAAAAAATAGATATGAGTCTCAAATAATTATGGGAATTTTTATGTCTCATTTTTCTCATAAAATGACACTACACTCCAAATTTCATATCTTTTGGATGACTTATAATATGTCTTTCGGTTTGTGTTTTGTTAATCATAATTTTTTGAGAACCAACATTGTAGTGCTCAAAACGACTTGAACATTTTACAGAAGCTTAATATTTAGTAGAAACTGACCTAGTAAAAATTTCAGAATTTTTCATGGTTATTTACTATATTTTCCAAATTTCCATCACATATTAGATATAAATTAATTATAAATAATCTATAATTCTAAATATTCCTAAGTTTTCACATAAAATTTGTGAACTATATATTATGATGTATACAACGTTTGGTAATTTTTGGATGTTGTGTTCTCATGTTTCCATTATTTTGTTCACAACTCGAATATTAAACGTTAACGAAATTCTAAGGGAATTCAACTTATTGTCACTTTGTAATTTAATTAACTAGCTAAACAATTCTAAAAAACCGAATTAGCCGACAAACTAATTAGAACCCTCGTGTTCATAGGACTTGGTAGGAGGCGTACCCGAAAAGCACGCACATCACATCCAACCATTACGATCACTCTCGATTGTGAGTATTCACAACCCCTCTTTTTAATGTTTTATTAAATGTTTTGGGGTGAAAAGCATGTGGTTCTTATTGCAAATGTTGTTCTTGTGCAAGTACTTATTTTGTATGCGTTCATTTACTATTTATACGCTCGTGTTATGTGCTTTATTTAACTATCGTATGTGAAATCCCCGATGACTCGTTCTTTCTCACAACCCATCAACTCATTTGAGCCGGCAGTTATTATGGATAGAGCTATTTGGGATTGACACTCCCACCCCACTCCGCTCGTTTCTCGCAGGGGCATAAGACTATGTATAATGTCTCATTCCACTCGTTTCTCGCGGGGACATAAGACCATGTACTTAAATCATGTTAGCGATAGGCATGATTTGTTTCGGGGTGTCGTCAGAGGTTTGGTTGTGGACTCAAGCATTATAAACACTGTTCTTAAATCAACACCGTTCTTGAATGTATTTGGCTATGCGTATAAATGACTTCTCACGTAGCGACGTGAATCTTTTAAACTTGGTTTCTTAAACTTTTAAACGGCTTTTGAAACTTGAAACCTGTGAACTCACCAACTATGTTTTATAGTTGACCCAGTTTTTTTACATACTTTTCAGGAAACGGTCAGTAATAGTGGGTTTAAGCCACATCTTAGCTGTTTTAATAATGATGTCTTGTTCTTTACATTATGTATGCTCTAGTAGTAGTGTTTTTGAACGGTGAACTTTTGTATCTTTCGATTATGAATTTATTGTACTGTTAGATCTCGTGTTTCCGCTTTAGCGGGGTGTGACAGATCACCACCATCATCATAATCTACATAACGACTAAACCACCAATATATCTGTTAAGCCCGAATCTCGGACATAAACCAGTACTACCACTACTTCCCAGTGAGCTTTACCCGGGTAACTCATAAACCACACTAACTGAATGAGCTAAGTCAATTCTTGTACAAACTATAACATAAATAAGACTACCAACCGCACTTAAGTATGGAACCTTCTTCTTATACTCTTTCTCATCATTAGTCCTTGGTAAAGTACATCTATCAAGTTTACAATGTGCGGCTAAAGGAGTACTTACAACTTTGGATTGATCCACCCGCAAAATGCTTCAAGAACTTTCTCCACATACTTCTCTTGAGAGATGTACAAGAGACCTTCTTCTCCATTCCTCCAAATCTCCATACCCAAAATCTTCTTAGCTAACCCCAAATCTATCATCTCAAACTCACTCTTCAACAAAACTTTCAACTCATCAATTTCAGTTTTGCTCTTTAAAGTAATCAGCATATCATCCATATATAGCAACAGATAATTAAAAGAACCAAAAAATAAGCCCTTAAAGTAGACACAATTATCAAATTGGTTACGCAATTAACCATGGGAAATCTTAATTGAATCAAGTCTTTTATACTACTGTCTTAGAGACGACTTAAAACCATATAGTGATTTTTCAGCAAACAAACATGGTCTGCTTTTCCAAGTTGAATGAATCCCTTAGGTTGCGACATGTAAATATTCTCATTTAAGCTACCATGTAAAAATGTCATTTTGACATCAAGTTGTTATAGCTCGAAATCAAATGCACTCCTAGTAGCCAAAAGGACCCAAATCGTCTTATGTTTCACGACCGGTGAAAACACCTCGTGATAGTCAATTCCCTCATTCTGTGAGAAACCCATAGCCACTACCTAGCTTTGAACCTCAGTGGTTCAACTCCTGGAATTCCCTCCTTCTTGAACACTCATTTGCAGACCACATGTTTAACTTTCTCTGGTAATGCTACAAGAACCCACGGTTGGTTCTTTTCAAGTGATTTCATCTCCTCTTTTATTGCAACTAACCAATTTTTCACATCTTGTATAAAAGTTAGTTTCATCTAAGTGAACGTCTTCTCCCACTACAAGTGCCTATGCTACATATTCAAACCAAGTAACGTTCGAATACCTTTTCGACTTTTGATCATTCCTCTCTTCCTTCATTGTGCTATAGGTAAATCATTCATCCCTTGAGTATCCTTCCCAGATTAACCTAGTTCGAATGCCACACTCCCAGACAGACCCTATTCAGTTGTACCTTCCACACTACCCTATGAACTCGGCTAACCTATACGTTAGGAACTATTGTTGGGACATGTTATTGTGACAATAGATCTAGCTTGTAATAGGACTAGTGTATTTATTATCAAACTTGTATAAATTGGTTTAGACTTGTAAATATATGATATTAACTTGTTATTATTATTTGTTAAATGTTATTAGACAAATATCGATTTTAAGTTAAAGTCTGAATCGCGAATTGAGAAGTCAACTCGCAGGTCAACAGACTTGCGAGTTGAGATCTCAACTCGCAGTCCAATCTGGACTCGCAGCTCTCAGCTGCGAGTTGAGATCTGGGCTCGCAATAAATCTGGACTCGCAGGCCCATGGGCTGCGAGTTGAGTCAACTTGCAAGGCCCATGGCCTGTGAGTTGAACCAGATATAAATATTTTAATGCTGCTCATTATTAGATGGTGATCTGGAAATCCGTGCCATAATTACACACACCAAATATTTAAGTATTCTCTCCTCGAAATTCGTGCTAATATAAAGGCTATCATTGAATAGGCTCGGTTTTGATTGTTTAACACTAGTTGATATCAAAACGAAGCTTGTTAATTGATAGATTAGTTATATAAGCCTAAAACCTTAAGTATTGAGGGATTCCGCACCTCAATACCTAAAAGATAATTCGTTATCGCTAACCAAGATCTAGAGACTTACAATTGGTATCAGAGCTTTCGGGCTTAGAAACGTTGTGGTTACAAGGTTTTTGGTTATATAACATCTTTAGGGTCGTTTTTCGAACGAAATCTACGGATTTATTCGTAAAATACCAAAAAGTTTCAGTTCCCAGATTTCGTGGCGCCGTTTTGCGAGTTGAGATTAGGGTTACTGTTATTTGCGAGTTGAGAGTTGGTTGACTTACCTGTTGGAGAATATCCAATTGGAACTAGATGGGTATTTAAGTGCAAGAAAGACGATCGAGGAATCGTGATTCGCAATAAAGCTCGTCTAGTTGTCCAAGGTTTCAATCAACAAGAGGGGATTGATTACAATGAAGTGTTTGCGCCTGTGGCTAGGCTTGAAGCAATTAGGTTATTCTTAGCATTTGCAGCCTCTAAGAAAATAAAAGTATTTCAGCTGGATGTTAAAAGTGCCTTCTTGTATGGCAAAGTCAAAGAAACGGTGTATGTTTCTCAACCACCGGGATTTACTGATCCAAAGTATCCAGATAGAGTATATCGTCTCGATAAGGCTCTGTATGGATTACATCAAGCTCCGAGAGCGTGGTATGAAACACTGTCTACTTATCTTCTTGAGAATGGTTTTACAAGAGGAAAAATTGACAGTACACTCTTTGTCAAATGGAAGAAGAGAGACTTTCTACTTGTTCAAGTATATGTGGATGACATCATCTTTGGGTCATCCGACGAAAAGATGTGTAGTGAATTTGAACGAGTTATGAAGAACAAGTTTGAAATGTCAGCGATGGGTGAATTGACATTTTTCTTAGGATTGCAAGTCGATCAAAAGAAAGATGGATATTTCATTCATCAGACTAAGTATACGAATGAGCTTCTAGAACGATTCAAAATGGAAGAATCTAGAATTTTTCATACTCCCATTCCAGAAGCTCATGGTATTGGGCCAGATACATCGAGTGATAGAGATGTGGATCCTACTCTTTATAGGGCCATGATTGGATCACTAATGTATCTTACAGCTTCTAGGCCTGATATAATGTTTGCAGTATGTGTCTGTGCAAGATATCAAGCTACTCCTAAAGAGTCTCACATGCAAGCTGTGAAACGAATTCTTCGTTACCTCAAAGGGAAACCGAAGCTGGGACTTTGGTATCCGACTGATGGAGACTTAGATTTTGTGGCTTACACTGATTCTGATTACGGAGGATGCAATCAGAATAGAAAGTCTACAACCGGTGGATGTCAATTCCTAGGAGGTAGACTGGTCTCTTGGCAATGCAAGAAGCAAACCTCAGTAGCCATTTCTACATGTGAAGCTGAGTATGTTGCAGCTGGCAGCTGTTGTTCCCAAGTTCTGTGGATACAACAACAATTGCTTGACTATGGGTTGAGTATAACAAATACTCCTATGATGATTGATAATGAATCAACGATCTCAATAACTAATAATCCGGTCAAGCACAGTAAAACTAAACATATTGATATTCGACATCACTTTATTAGAGACTGTGCTGAGAAGAACCTGATAAAGTTAGCTAAGGTTCCATCTGTAGATAATTTAGCATACTTATACACCAAAGCGTTCGACAGAGCTCGATTCGAGAAATTGGTGCAACTAAATGGAATGAGAAATCCAGAGGATTAGTCTTCCATAGAGTTATTTTGTAATAATTAGCTGTTCTTATTTATTAGTTTATGCCTATTTTTTTTTTTTTTTTAAAAAAAAAAAAAAGGGGAAAGGGGGTAAGGCGTATGGCATTCATTTGCTTGTTACCATTGGGGAATCGCCTCCGATAAAGGTTAAGTCTTTATCAACTGGGAAATGATAGTAAATTAGAGGAATTGGCTTAATAAATGTAGGTAAAAGTCTTAAGTTAGATGTGTTAGTAGATTCAAATTTGTTACATGAACTTTACATCTTTAAAACCAGGCCTTCACTTATCTTTATTTTAGTATACTCCTCTCTCCACACGATATAATCTGCTTGAAAAACTTTAGATCTAAACAGCTTCAGTATATGATGTACTGGTAGGCTATTTCTGCTTTGATTTCTGAGCATATAATAAGCTATAAATCTTCTGTGTGTTATCTCGTGTGATTTACTATATGACGTATGACATAAGTCTTAATTGATGAAAGATAGTCTGACCATACACTGTTATCAAGAATCTATGAAAATATGTCAAGACAAATAATAAGAATTATGGCTGTTAGTGAAATTACTGGTGTCTTTATTGTACTAAGTACAGACCTGACTCCTTTAGTTTTGCCAATAGTTTCAAGCTTGGTTTGTCTATACTAAGGGATCTTCTGTTGTACTAAGTACAGAACTAGAACCACTAGTATCTACAAAACGAGTTTGATATTTGTCACATTTACTCTAGGGTATGTCATATGCTTCGCAAAGAACATTATTTAGTGACCTCTACCTTGAAAGAGAAAGATACGGTGTTATGTGTTATCCTTGATTTCTCAGTATGTCATTTTTGAATCACATTAGGTAATACACATTCAAACAATAAAAGGTTTGCTTGGAAATCAGTGTAGACTTTGTTTATATGGATTATAATACCGGTAATCATCTTGAACTGTCTATGATATTTAAATCACTTCATTTTGATGAGAATATTATATTTTGTGGAAATAGGTAACCAAGTTATACTCTTATAAATGTAAGTTGATAAATGGTTAAGTTGTGAGTTCTTATGTAACTTATTGTGACTTTCATGAGGTATGCATACTAACAATCTTCTTAGATCAGTACTCAACAATTGATTCAGCTATTTCTTTCTAATATGATCCCGCTGTCGATAATTTCTTAATGCCCTCAATTAGGATTTATTTTACTTTATTTTATTGTAATTTTATTTTAGTCAAAGTGCTTCATTAATACAAGGGTTGTTAATACCAATGTTTACTATGAATCATTGTATTGTTATTTATTTCATTTTATCTTATTTATCTTTCTCTTATTTTTATTTTTATTTTATTTATCTTTGTATCGTTCGTGTTATCGCATGATTGGATCACAAGTGAAAGAATCTCTGATTTTAGACTTGTGCGCGTTCTCCTAAGTCTCACAAGTGAAAAATATTTTATTTTAGACTTGTACACCTTTCCATGAGAAAAACAAGTGAAAGATACGTTTATCTTAGACTTGTTTATTTTTGGGAACTTAAAAATTACGTTTTATAATTAAAATGTATTTTTTAGACAAAACTTGTGAATCCATAACAGTGTTGCGGGTTGAACTCAACTCTGCGAGTTGAGTTCTGCGAGCCGAGTTCAAAGGGTGTAAAAGGGGACTGCGAGTTCAGTTTTACACACACTTGCGAATCCAAACTCACTTGCGAACCCACACACACTGCGAACCGAATCCACTTTCCACTTTTTTTTTAAAATTTTTGTTAGAGGATCGGATCTTTGACCTCGTAGATATTATTCACTTTTCGATTGTGATTCTTTTGAGGTATATATCATCTAATTCCACCGGCTAATTAACTCAGAAATTGACATTTTCTTAAAATGAGGATTTTTGATTTTTTGATTACTAAAATCTTTAATGTACTACTCAAATGAACAAGAATCCTTAGGGTTTATGATCATCGGAGTATATTGAACACAATGGCATACTTTAATTATGTTAAAACTTGCAAAATTTGAAATTTAATTATGATGTCATATTGGCAGTTCATGCTGCGAGTTGAGATCCAGACTCAACTCGCAGCCCGCTCCTGCGAGTCCAACTTATGTTGACCTGCGAGTTGAACTTGCGAGTTGACTTATGTTGACCTGCGAGTTGAACTTGCGAGTTGAGTTATGTTGACCTGCGAGTTGAACTTGTTTCTGCGAGTTGAACTTGCGAGTTGACTTTGGTTGACCTGCGAGTTGAACTTGTTTTTGCGAGTTGAACTTGCGAGTTGACTTTGGTTGACCTGCGAGTTGAACTTGTTTCTGCGAGTTGAACTAACTTGCGAGTTGACATATTCTATTTTGAAATTTTTGTAATTTAATTTACAAACTCTAGATTTTTATTAATTAAGAGTTATAAATTATTTAACAATTAGACGTGTAGACTTAAATGAAAACACGTAAAATTGTACACTTTAAATTTAAAAAGCTTACGACTTTGAGTAATAAACAGTATTACTTTTAAACGGACATTCGAGCATAAGACTTATTGATTTTATATATAATGAACGACTATAATTGTTAATTAAGTTTCATAACTTAATAGTTCAATTGTAGTTCGTCGATTATATAGGTCTTTCAATATTTGTTAAACTGTTTGTCTAACATTAGTGTGATATGTTGTTGTTATTACAGAAATGGTTCGAAAATTTGCTGCTCAGCACAATGTGCTCGTCGATCTGGATATCAATGCACGAGGTGCATCCAGGATAGCTCGGATTCTTACTTTTCTGAGTCGATCAAGGATTCAATTTGCAATCACCGATTCACCTGCTTTGTCTCAAGATATACTTACCCAATTTTGGGCAAATATTGTATATGATACATCGGTGAATCCTCCGGTCATCCAGACAAGGATAAATGATCGTCCGGTTATCTTTTCTGCTTCAGATCTTAGGAACATTTTACAGTTGGGAACTGTGGAGCAGGAAGATGGACCAACTGAGTTTCCGTCGGACTTTATCGAGGGAGCTTTAGGACGTATGGGGTATGTTGGACCCAAGAGAGGCCGTCAGTTTCTGAAAGCCCTCGTGTTCGGAGAATGGAGATTTTTACTCCATGTCTTGGTCACGATCTTTGGGCCAAAGAAAGGAGGATATGATGAGCTTAGCTCTTCTATTATCAGCTGCACTGTCACTGGTTTACAATAAACCATACAGTTTTTCAGACTATGTTTTTTGAGATGCAACCACAGCCGACAGAGCTGTTTGGGTTCTTGATCCATCCCGATTATGTGACGCCACCAAATCATGGTTGGCTAGATGTTGATGTGGCCGAGGGTGCTCCTGAGCCACAAGAACTGATTGAGGAGGTTCTTATTCAAGCAAATCAGCAAGAGCAACAAGTTGATGTTGACATTGCAGCTGAAGTGGTGCAGCAAGTACTGGCTGAGAACGATGATGCCAATGATCCCATCATGCAGGATCTGGATCAGTATGTTGCTGAGGCACCAAGGTTTGAAGAACCATCCACAGAGGCACCTGATGCTGCTGGACCATCAGGAAGAGATGAAGAAGCTGCTCCGGCTTCTGAATCTGATTCTGATGATGATGATGATGACTCTGGACCTCCTGGGTTTGTCTCTGGGATTCCAGAAGGGATGATTCGAAAAGGATCAAGACTGATTATGGATCCGGCGCTGAAATTAAAGAGGAAAGCCGTTGATCAGGATCCTGATTTTGTTTTTGTCAAAGAAGATGAGGATGAAGAAGAAGAGGAGGAGGTGCTTATTACTCGACCTCAAAAGCTGCTCAGACAAACAGCTTCAACCTCTGCAGCTCATCTACAATCAAGTTCTACGCCCTCAGAGGCTGAAATGATTGCTGCCTTGGTTCGCCCGTCTTCGCACCCAACCACCAAATCAAGCAGGGTTGCCGCACGTCTATTAACCGATGTTGCTACCGAGATAGCGAAGAAAATGCAACCGCCCGCTCCCACGCCACCAACCACCACTACTGCTGCTCCATCCACCTCCTCTGCGACTGATTCTGATCGTATTAATAGCTTAGAGTCCAGAGTTCGAGAGTTGGAAGAAACCGTCAAATTCTTGATTTCTCAAATGCTGTCTATGTCTGATAACATGACTAATCAGACGAATAACAATCTGATAGATGATGTAGCTGACAAGCAGAGGCAAATTGATAGACTTAATCGCCTTGCTCACACCTTTCTGAAGGACGTGCCATCTCAGGGGGAGATTAAGGCCTTCCAAGAGTCTTGTAAAGAAGATGAGCTTGCGAAGAAAAAGAAGAATGATGAAGACAATGATCCCTCAGCTGAAAAGGAAAGTGAGCTGGCTGGTCCTTCAACGACTGGTCAGCAGACTACATTTCAGGGGGAGTCTGCTGAAGCAAGTGGTAGTGGAGCTGGTGCTGGTACTGCGAAGGGTGGAGCTGAAGAAGGTGACACTTGTATTAATATAGACTGATTGTAATTATTAATACATTGTAACTTTGAATTATTTTGTAATATAATTCTGTAATTAAGATGTTTAAACTTGAATGTTTAAAATGTTATAATTATGATGTTCGCATATTATAAGACTTATTCAAATTTTAGATCGATTATCATAATCGATGAAAGATTTGAATAAGTATATATATATAATATATTTTAAATACACAAAGGGATTAATAAGAAAAATCTTAGATTGATTCAGGGAAATCAATGAAAGAACTTATGATAGTAATCTATTTGTGTATGTATTTCTATAGGTCATGAAATGTTGAACTTATCAGATTCTGAAGGCGACATGCCAGATGAATTAGATGAGGACACTGACTTTGACCTTGAGGAAGGAGAGTTTGTACCTCCTGAAGATTGGACTTTCATTGTTAATGATGGGGCAGACGAATGTGTAGATCTTGACGCTGATGTTGTTGAACACATTGTAAGACCATCTACAACTAAAGTGGTCATCCAGGAAGAAGATGGAGAAAGGGTTGTTGATTTAGATGAAAATCTAGATGAATCAACCAGTTCTGAATCAGAAGATGACCTTCCAGAAAAACTCAGAAATAATCCCATGTTTAGACCTCTAAAAAGGAGAAAGCAAAAGGTTGGGATGTCTGAAGTAGATATAACTGGAAAGAAAGTTCCAAGAAAGGGGATCATCGGCTGGTATTTTGATTCTGACTTGAAACTTTTCGCTATCAAAAGGTTTGACGGAGTTCAATATTTTGATAAGAAGCTCAAAGTATTCAGTTCGCTTCCTCGATTTGAAATCCGAGACTTGGCACACCTAGAACTGATAAATCCCAGTAATGATCCCTACGCAACTTATGTTGAGAGAATCATTCGGACTGAGGGTAGATCAATGAAGTTTGAGAAAATTAAGCCAAGAGTTGGAAAGATAATCAAATTAAAGTAACGCAGTCAGAGAACTGGCCGAAGATTAAGGAAAAAGACTTATCCAGCTGTCAAGTGTGCACAGCAGATACCGTTGAAGACAATGCCACAGAATATTCTGGGAAATCTTCTGAATTGGCACGTGGACTCAGAGACTGGTGAAGCTGTCATGGTTGAAGCTGATGAAGAAGTCGAAGGAGGAGAAAGAGTAATTCTAACAGTCTATGACCATCGACACCTGATGAATCTGTCGAAGAAGGACCTGTTGAAGTTAAACGAAAACAGGATCTTGACGACTAAAGCATGGGGTGATCTTGCAAGAGATTATCAATTAATGGTGAAGACTTGTATTAGAATGAAGATTCATATGGGCAGTAGTATTTACAAGTAAAGACCAAAGACAAAGTTGAAGATAACGACACTAGAGCTATTGTCAAGGGGGAGTCTGTTGGGACATGTTATTGTGACAATAGATCTAGCTTGTAATAGGACTAGTGTATTTATTATCAAACTTGTATAAATTGGTTTAGACTTGTAAATATATGATATTAACTTGTTATTATTATTTGTTAAATGTTATTAGACAAATATCGATTTTAAGTTAAAGTCTGAATCGCGAATTGAGAAGTCAACTCGCAGGTCAACAGACTTGCGAGTTGAGATCTCAACTCGCAGTCCAATCTGGACTCGCAGCTCTCAGCTGCGAGTTGAGATCTGGGCTCGCAATAAATCTGGACTCGCAGGCCCATGGGCTGCGAGTTGAGTCAACTCGCAAGGCCCATGGCCTGCGAGTTGAACCAGATATAAATATTTTAATGCTGCTCATTATTAGATGGTGATCTGGAAATCCGTGCCATAATTACACACACCAAATATTTAAGTATTCTCTCCTCGAAATTCGTGCTGATATAAAGGCTATCATTGAATAGGCTCGGTTTTGATTGTTTAACACTAGTTGATATCAAAACGAAGCTTGTTAATTGATAGATTAGTTATATAAGCCTAAAACCTTAAGTATTGAGGGATTCCGCACCTCAATACCTAAAAGATAATTCGTTATCGCTAACTAAGATCTAGAGACTTACAACTATCTCAGCTACTTTCTCATGCTTGCCTACCATAACTCTATCAGGAGTACTAAACTTCACCTTCCGATTAGCACCCTGATCTTTACCTTCTTGATCCCCCAAGTCTCCTCTCTAATCTAACATAGCATCTCATGAGAGGTAACAACTCTACAACTAATAAACTTCATAGTCCTGTCTTTCTCTGTACACCCCAATGGATAACCTTTAACCCTGTCCACGTACCCTAGAAATACGCACTTCCTTGCCCTCGGCTCAACCTTACCATCATTCACATGAACATAAGTAGGAGAACCAGATATCCTCAGACCAGAATAATCACATGCAGACTTGGTCAACATCTCTTGGGGAGTCCTCAAATCAATTGTAGTTGATGGAAACCTATCAATATATATAACAAGCAGTATTAACTGCTTCAGCCCAAAAATGCTTCAGTAGATCAACATAAACCCACATGTATCGTGCATGGTATAACAATTTTTGGTTCATCCGTTCTGCCACCCTGTTCTGTGTGGTGTTTGTCGTAAAGTGTGATGCCTCACTATACCTTCTACTTTACAGAAGTTATCAAACAGTGCATTACAAAATTCCAATCCATTGTCCGTCCTCAAAGTCTCTACCTTTTCAGACCATTTTTCAACCATGATCTTCTACTCCTTGAACTTACCAGACACTTCATCTCTTGACTTCTGAAAATAGAACCAAACCTTCTTCGAGTAATCTTCAATGTAAGAACATCCTCTACATGACTTAACCGGATAAGGACCTTACAGATGAAACCATGTGTTTCTTACCTTTAACACAAGCCTCGCATAAACCCACTCTAGTTGTTGCATCACCACCCAATAATCCTCGTCTACTCAGAATTGTCAACCCTTTCTCGCTCATATAATACAACCTGCGATGCACCAACTCTGCCATAAAAAATATACATGTTGATTTTATTCATCTTTTCTTTCATTATAAGCAAACATCACTCGAGCACTTTCACGTGTTCACCCTCACTATTATATTTTAACCCATGTCGAGCTAGCAAACCCAAAGAAATAGATTTTTTCCTAAAATCATGAACATACCAACAATCAAGGGACCTGAAAATACCATCGTGTGTCTTAATCTGAACTAGACTCAAGCCCTTGATACTTTTCCGCCTATCATCACCGATTTTCACACTACCACTTTATTCCTTAAAAGAAATGAATATATCACGCGAGAAAACCATACAATGAGATGCCCCATTGTCTATCACCCAAGTACGTATCGATTCAGACCCACTACTAACAAGTAATGCTTCCTGAGTAGTTAGTACCTCACCATAATCTCCATCTTCACAGATTCCGTGTCACAGATGCACTGCCTCTATTGTTCTCCCCATTATAACTCTTTGAAGTGACCCTTCTCATAGCAACCATAATAAATAGTATGTTGGTCCATCGAAACTAGAGCTATTGTCAAGGGGGAGTCTGTTGGTGCATATTGTGTGACAACAACTTCTAGTTTGTAATAGTTAGGTTTAGAAGTCATTTTGTTAATCATTTTAATCGTTAACTTAAGTTTTGCATGTGTATTGTGTAGGTTCGTTCGAACTTATAGGTTCGTACGAACTTAGAAGGTGTCTAAGTTCGTACAAACTTAGATGCCTATATATACACAAGTCCGAAAATTTTAGTAAAGAGGTTTTTCAGAGTTGTAAGTTTGAATACTCTGTGTTAGTTCGAATGTAACCTTGTTTACATTCAATAAAGTGATATTTACACATTTGTTATTACTCGTTTGTTATCGTTTAGTATAATTGAGGATTCCGCACTCGATTATATCATATTACCTCGTAGATCCGAAACTACGGGAACCTACATAGTACTTGCATGAGCTTTTTGATTTCGAACATGCCTTTCCCTAATCCTTGCCTTTCTTACCCTGCTCTGTTGGTCTACCCCTTTCAATTGATAACCCTGCCTAGAACTATCATTACTTACGGAAACCTATCATTTTACTTCCTTAAACTGTAAAGCATCTTTAACATCCCCTACAGTTATCTCAGTTCTAGCATACAACCTAGTATCCACAAAGTTTTCATTTGACCCAGGTAACGAACAAAGAAAAATCATAGCTTGATCTTCATCATCAACGTTAACATCAATAGTTAGAAAATCTAAAATAATACGATTGAAGTTATCAAGATGATCTTTTACCGGTGTATTTTCTGTCATCCGGAGGTTGTACAAACGCTACTTCTAAAATAACCTATTTGTCAAGGAACTGTTCTGATAACGTTCACACAGCATCTGCCAAATTCCTGCAGCCGTTGTCTCAACCACCATGTCTGTCAAAGCTTCATCTGCCAAACACAACAAAATAGCACTATGTGCTTTTCCATTAATCAAATTCTTCTGATCTCCAATCGTTTCCTCATTACCCTTGATGAACCAGAAGCGCCCTCATCTTCATCTTCCATAAGGTGAAATCATTTGACCCTATGGACTTCTCAATCTCGAAATTCCGAGACAACATTTTCCCTATCAATCAACTTGTTGAATAATAAAATCAATAACCCAGAAGCTTTGATACTAATTGTTGAGAAATAATGACCGGATTTGATTGAGCAACACAAGAACAAATGTAATAAACCTTAATGAAAGCAATTAAAGAACACGGATAATTAATGTGGTTATATCCGATTGGTGTGACTGGTTTAATGCACGTGCAAGAACCGAGTAATCTTCTTTATTGACAATGACACCAAAAAAAGTTTTTGGCTTAGGGTTACAATGGATTAGGGGATAACTCTATATAAGATTAGATAAATTTGGAAACTTAATAAAAAAAACCCCAAATTGTTCGACTGACAGATCCCCTTAGAATGGCTTCGGATTCTCCATGATTGTTCAACGACATCTCCGAGGAATCTTAACAATCCTTTAGGAATCATAAATACAAGTCATCAAATCCAACAACATTTATTTACAAGCTATTATTATACATCACATTATATATAGATACTGTGTGTGTCTTCATTGAGACTAGTTGAGGGTTACCTACATATCTCTAGACCAATAACTCGTTATAAATTACAAGCACTATGTATCATGTGAACTGTGAAGTTATGAAGTCATATATTAACGATGTAGTCTGCTTTTTGGCTTAGCTGAAAGCAAAGTTGTATTCAAAGTTGAAGGCAAAGTAGTATTCAAACTTGTGCCAAATGGTTAAGTTGAAAACAAAGTTGTATTAAGAAGTGTATTGAGTTGCAAATGGAAACCAACCTTTAATGCACTTGAAAATCTTTGTTCTTTAAAGTGTATCTTTTAAAGAAGCACCACATAAATCAAAAGGGATATCCACAAAATGTATGGTCGACTCTTTTAGAGTAACATGTCGTGGGCTCAAGTGACTTTGGACATAAATGTAGAAACTTTTTTGTATTTATTATATATAAAATACATAAAAGAGTTGAGTTCATTCAAGTATGAGTTTTTTGAAAGTATGAGAATACCAATAAGAATGCGCCATTTGGCAAAAACCCCACTTTCTCCCACTTTCCCTTACTTTTTTTTTTAAATTTAGATATCTCAAAAACCGTTAATCAAAAAATTATAAAAATTGCACCATAAAAACCAGTATTTTTTCGTCTTCGATTTAAGATCCCAAAAGGTATTCTCATACCGGCGACTATCACATGTGTTCGTACCGACTATCGCTTGTAACACATGTGATTGTCCTTGGTAACACATGTGATAGTCTTTGTTAACACATGTGATAGCCGCAGGTAACACTTTTGTTAGTCAATCTTAACACATGTGTTAACCCATAAAAAATGAAGACGAAAAAATCACATGTGGGTAACATTTATTATCAATTTTCAAAACCCACTAAAAAATAAAAATAAAAAATTTCGTTGAAAGTATGTCATGTGGGATCTTACAGACTGACAGTTGCTTTGACATAGTCAAACCCAGAAAGTCAAGACCGTTGCATAATCAAATATTCAAATTTGATTTTTGATTTAGTCTTCCTTAGATCAAGTTGTAGCATTAACTCATATTCAATCCTTATACATGTATAAATAGGTGATTGATTGTTCATAGAAAATGTTGATTACTTAGCTTATTTAGTTTTATACTTAGAAATTCCCTGTGAATTTATAAGGGTGGATGTAACATCTTAGGGTTTGATGAAGCGTCTTACGCCTTATGGTTGGATGAAACGCCTTACCCCTTATGGTTGGATGAAACATCTTAGAGTTGGATGTAACACCTTAGGGTTTGATGAAACGCTTAAGGGTTGGATGAAACGTATTAGGGTTGGATGTAACGCCTTAGGGTTGGATGAAACGCCTTAGGATTGGATGAAACGCCTTAGGGTTAGATGAAACGTCTTACGCCTTAGGGTTGGATATTGGATGTAATGCCTTAGGGTTGGATGAAATGCGTTACACCTTAGGGTTTGATGAAGAGCCTTAGGGTTGGATGAAACGCCTTACGCCTTAAGGTTGGATGAAACGCCTTAGGGAAGGATGTAACGCCTAGGGTTTGGATGAAACGTCTTAGGGTTGGATGTGACGCCTTAGGGTTTGATGAAATGTTTTACACCTTAGGGTTGGATGAAACGCCTTACCCTTTAGGGTTGGATGAAACGTCTTAGGGTTGGATGTGATGCCTTTGGGTTTGATGAAACACCTTACGCTTTAGAGTTTCTCTCGATCCTTGTAATGTTCAAATAGGGTTGACACCTTAACCCGTAGTGTAAATGTGTTAAGTTTTCTCTCGAACGTTCTAATGTTCAATGATGGTTGACGTCTTCCATGGTGTAAACGCCTTATGGGTTCGATGAACAAATATGGTTGACATACCGCTAAAGGGTTTCACGAACTTGAATTGTCTTTAAGGTCGATTTAATTGGGACGACATTGCAATCACTCAATTGTAATGATGTGATAACGATAACGAGGTTTCCTTAATTGATGATGAAACGTCGTTAAACACTAATTATATTTTTATGTTTAATAATTTGTTAATTAATTAAAAATATTAAAAATTTAAAATAAAAATTAATTTAAAATATAATTTTGCTTAATAATTTTCTTAATTAATTAAAATATATATATAATTTAAAATAAAAATTGATTATGTTTTTAACTGGTTTTTCGTTTTAAGATATAATTTTGTATTAATTAAAAAACTTAATAAAATATATTAATTAAATGTCAACGCTAAAGACCTTTAGAGACAACATATGCCGTCGCAATAAGTCAGGCGAGAAACTTTTTAGGTTAAGAGCCAAACCAAAAAAAAATGTAAAAATATCTGAAAGTCCCATTGACCTAGATCTACGAGGTAATCACGTTTATATGAGTGCAGAATCCTCACATAAACATAAACGATAACAAACGAGTAATACAAATGTATAAAAATCACCTTTATTAAATGTAAACAAGTATTACATTCGAACAAACACGGAGTATTCGAACTTACAACTGAGTTCGAACTTACAACTCCAAAAAACCTCTTTTCTAAAACTTTTGGACTTGTGTATATATAGGCACCTAAGTTCGTACGAACTTAGGCACCTTCTAAGTTCTAAGTTCGTACGAACTTACTAAGTTCGTAGATAAAGCTGTAGAAAAACTCAGATCTGGGTTCGATTCAACTTGCAACTTCGAATACCTTTTGCACTAAGTGATAATACACAACTTTGAAAGCTAAAAACAACAATCTAACTTCCAAATCTTTTGTAATCTCTCGTTTCCTTAAAGTTTCTTTACCCCGAAACAAATCGAACGAATTCGAAGGCTCTAATACCAATTGAAAGTCCCCTTGAACGGATCCAAATGGGATTGCTATGTGTATTAGAGTGCGGAATCCTTTAATACACCTAAATAACAACTAAACGAGTGTAACGAAAGTGTTTATAAGCTTTTATCAATGTAACTTCGAATGTATTCGAACTAAGCTGAGTTTCACAATGTATTCGAACTTATATTCAATTAAAAAGCGTACAAAATGAATATTTCGAACTTATATTTATATACAGCCAAGTTCGTACGAACTTAGCTGCTCCTAAGTTCGTACTTAAGTTCGTACCTACTCTAAGTTTGTACGAACCTACAAGTTCGTAAGAACCTACAAACACACTTAGCAAAATATTCAATTACATTAAACAACATAAACAAATTACAAACTAACTATTAAAAATATGAAACTGTTGTCACATTTCATGTACCAACAGAGTCCCTCTTGACAATAGCTCTATTTGTCTTCTGTCTTTGTTGTTGCAATCGATCTTGATTCTCGATCAGCTCTGTCGACTTCTTGCCCAAATCCCTTTCTCTATACATACCTTTACCACTTTCTGGTATCTTCTGCCTTCATGCCTCCAACTATCTCTGTACATGATTTTATTTGCATGAAGCTTCATCAGATCATTCTTAGACAAGTTTACCAAATGTAAACTGCCATACACCCTTAGCAGCACCTTTCCCTCACTGTCTTTTATCACTGCTTCGGCAGTCTTACTATCAACATACCCCCACTTGAGATCTTCAAGAATGTTCTATGGCATTTTCTTTAGTGGAATCTTCTTCAAGCACTTGACTGGCATGTAAACCATCTTCATCCAAGGCTTGTTCGTTATTGGATCTATCTTAGTCAAGTCTGGAACTCTCTTTCCTGCTCTCGGCTTCAAGTCAACAAACTTATTCGTTCGCCCTTCATGCCTAACAATTCTTTCCATGGTTGCGGCATAGGGATCTTCTTCAATGTTTGTCAAAATCTAGCCAAGCTAGTTCTTTAAGTTCAATCTTGGGTATCGCTGAAAGTCTTCAACTTATTCTTTAAGTACTGAATCGCATCATATCTTTTTAATATGAACAGCTTCAGATCATTGTCAAAAAACCAACTTATGATGCCTCTTTTCAGCTCACTTGACCCTTTGACCTTGATAGATTCTTTAATTTTCAGCTTTTGTTCCTTCTCAATCTTCTTGAACCGTAAGTCTTTCAATTCAGCCCTAGTAGGCTCTATCGGTTCATCTTCTGAATCAATTTCAGGAGCTAAGTCCTCCTCTAAATTGATCACTTTCTCACCACCACCAGTTTCATCTTCAAACAACGTCTCGGTAATCGGTTGTTTAATCACGATGTGTTTATCAACGTCTGCATCAGTGTCAGGTATGATCTCATCATCGGATTTCCAATCAGTAACCTCCTTACACGAGATTTCTCCTTCCTCTAACTCCAACCCATCACTATCATAATCGTCCTGTCCAAGCAACGCCTCGATAGTAGTCAAGGAAGCGACCATATCAAGTTCTGAACCCTGATCTCTTGACTCGTAACGAGAGCAGTCAAGGAAGCGACCATATCAGCTAAACTCGTGATCCGGCCCTCAAGATATGTAAATTTGTCCGGATCAGATAGACGAGCAGCCGGGTTGGGGATAGACTAGGTAGATTGAGTTGGAGGAGGAGTAGTGGTTGTTGGTGTGACTGATAGTTGTGTTGGTGGTGTAGATGTGGAAGTAACCGGTGGTTCGGTTGGTGTGACAGTGGAAGCCGTCTGAAGACATGCAGTTTGTGGTAATGGATGCGGCTCATCCTCACTATTACGTCGAGAACATGCTTGGGAACCCGTAGGTTCTGAAATAGGAGGTGGTTGTATAGTGGGTGGAGCGACGGGTGGTGGTGTTGGTGTTATGATTTGAGGAGGTGGACCACCCTCGCGGATAACTACTCCAGTTGAGCGCTGGCGTTTACGAGCCGCAACTCAAAACCTTCAGTCTCGGAGTCTTCCTCGTCGCCCCCAGGAACATAGTGTAAGTCTCTAGATCTTGGTTAGCGATAACGAATTATCTTTTAGGTATTGAGGTGCGGAATCCCTCAATACTTAAGGTTTATTGCTTATATAACTTTGCAATTAATTAACAAGCTTCGTTTTGATATTAACTAGTGTTAAACAATCAAAACCGAGCCTATTCAATAAATGCTTTTATATCTGCACAGATTTCGAGGAGAGTAATTAAATATTTGGTGTGTGTGTGTTGAGCACGGATTTCTAGGTCTCTCTATCTAATAATGAGCAGCATTAAAATATTTATATCTAGTTCAACTCGCAGGCCATGGGCCTTGCGAGTTGACTCAATTCGCAGCCCATGGGCCTGCGCGTCCAGATGGACTGCGAGCCCACATCTCAGCTCGCAGGTAGGTCCTGCGAACCGAGAAAGCTGCGAGCCCAAAACTCAACTCGCAGGTAAGACCTGCGAGTCCAGTTTCCAGCGAGCCCAGATCTCAACTCGCAGGTGAGACCTGCGAGTTCAGGTGGTTGCGAGATGAGATCTCAACTCGCAGGTCAAACCTGCGAGTTGACTTCTCAATTCGCGAATTTGACTTTAACTTGAAATCGATACTTGTTCAAATAACATTTAACAAATAATAATAACAAGTTAATATCATATATTACGAGTCTAAACCAATATATACAAGTTTGACACTAGTCCTATTACAAGCTAGATCTGTTGTCACAGTAATATGTCCCAACAGACTCCCCCTTGACAATAGCTCTAGCATCGTTGTCTTCAACTTTGTCTTTGGTCTTTACTTGTAAATACTACTGCCCATATGAATCTTCATTCTAATACAAGTCTTCACCATTAATTGATAATCTCTTGCAAGATCACCCCATGCTTCAGTCGTTAGGATCCTGTTTTCGTTCAACTTCAACAGGTCCTTCTTCGACAGATTCATCAGGTGTCGATGGTCATAGACTGTCAGAATTACTCTTTCTCCTCCTTCAACTTCATCATCAGCTTCAACCATGACAGCTTCACCAGTCTCTGAGTCCACGTGCCAGTTCAGAAGATTTCCCAGAATATTCTGTGGCATTGTCTTCAGTGGTATCTGCTGTATGCACTTGACAGCTGGATAAGTTTTCTTCCTTAATCTTCGGCCAGTTCTCTGACTTCGTTCCTTTAATTTGATCGTCTTTCCGACTCTTGGCTTAATCTTCTCAAACTTCATTGATCTACCCTCAGTCCGAATGATTCTTTCAACATATCTTGCAAATGGATCATTACTGGGGTTTTTCAGATCTACGCGAGCCAAGTCTCGGATTTCAAATCTAGGAAGCGAACTGAATACTTTAAGCTTTTTGTCAAAATATTGAACTCCATCAAACCTTTTGATAGCGAAAAGTTTCAAGTCAGAGTCAAAATACCAGCCGATGATCCCCTTCCTTGGTACTTTCTTTCCAGTGATATCTATCTCAGACATTCCAATCTTCTGCTTTCTCCTCTTTAGAGGTCTAAACATGGAATTGTTTCTGAGTCTTTCAGGAAGTTCATCTTCTGATTCAGAACTGGTTGATTCAACTAGATTTTCATCTAAATCGACAACCCTTTCTCCATCTTCTTCCTGGATGACCACTTTAGTTGTAGATGGACTCACGATATGTTCATCGATGTCTGCATCGAGATCTACATCATCGTCTATCCCCTCATCAATACTGAAAGTCCAATCTTCAGGAGGCACAAACTCTCCTTCTTCCAAGTCATAGTCAATGTCCTCATCAATTTCTTCTGGCATATCGCCTTCAGAATCAGATAAGTCCAACATTTCTAGACCTATAGAAGTATACACAATCATATATTAATATCATAAATCCTTATATTGATTTCCCTGAATCAATCTAAGAATTTTCTTATTAATCCCCTTGTGTATTTAACATATATTATATACACTTATTCAAATCTTTCATCGATTATCATAATCAATCTAAAATTTGAATAAGTCTTATAATATACGAACATCATATATCATATGATCTTATAACTCTTTTATCGATCATAGTCAATCTAGAATTACAAAAGACTTATAATATACAAACATTCATAATTATAACATTTAAACATTAATGTTTTTATACATTCAAGTTCAAACATCTTAATTACAGAATTATATTACAAAATAGTTCAAAGTTACAATGTATTAATATTTACAGTCAGTCTATATTAATATGAGCTTCACCTTCAACAACTCTTTCCTTATCAGCACCAGCACCAACAGCATCACCACTTCCACTACCACTAGCTCCAGCAGACTCCCCCTAAAGTGTAGTCTGCTGACCAGTCATTACAAGACCAGCCAGCTCACTTTCCTTTTCAGCTGAGGGATCATTGTCTTCATCATCCTTCTTCTTCTTTGCCAGCTCATCCTCTTTACACACTTCTTCATAAGCAGCCCTCTCCCCCTGAGTTGGCTGGTTCTGTTCGAGGAAAGTAATCCGTCGAGACAAGCGGTCAATCTGTCTTTGCTTCTCAGCTACATCATCTACCAGTGTAGTGTTGGTCTTGAGTAGTAGTGAGTAAGCATCATTCTGAGCAGTGACATTGTCTGACAGTTGCAGAATCTGTGTGGCAAAGGTGTTAGCAACAAGTTGCAACTCTCGAACCTTAGACTCTAAGCTCATAATGCGTTCAGTATCAGTCTTTGGTGAGGTTGAAGGAATAGCAGCTGTGGTTGATGGAGGTGTCGGAGCAGGCGGTTGCATTTTCTTCGCTATCTCGGTAGCAACATCTGTCAAAAGACGTGCGGCAACCCTGCTAGACTTGGTGGTTGGGTGCGAAGACGGGCGAACCAAAGCAGCAATCATTTCAGCCTCTGAGGGCGTAGAACTTGATTGTAGATGAGCTGCAGAGGTTGAAGCTGTTTGTCTGAGCAGCTTGCGAGGTCGAGTAATAAGCACCTCCTCCTCTTCATCTTCATCCTCATCTTCTTCGACAAGAACAAAATCAGGATCCTGATCAACGGCTTTTCTTTTTAACTTCAATGCCGGATCCATAATCAATTTTGATCCTTGACGAATCATCCCTTCAGGGATACCGGAGACAAACCCTGGTGGTCCAGTCTCATCATCATCATCAGAAGCAGATTCAGAAACCGAAGCAGTTTCTCCATCTCTTCCGGATGGACCGGCAGCCTCTGGTGCCTCAGTGGTGGGTTCTGCAACCCTTGGTGCTTCAGCAACATACTGATCCACATCTTGCATGATGGGATCATTGGCATCATCAGTATCAGCCAGTACTTGTTGCACCACTTCGGCTGCAACATCAGCATTAATCTCTTGCCCAGATTGATGCACCTGAATCAAAACCTCCTCGATCAGTTCTTGTGGCTCAGGAGCACCCTCTGCCACATCAACATCCAGCCAACCATGATTTGGTGGCGTCACATAATCTGGATTAAGCAAAAACCCAAACAGCTCTGTCGGCTGTTGTTGAGACATGTTTTGTGACAACAGATCTAGCTTGTAATAGGAGTAGTGTAATTGTAATCAAGTTTGTACATTGGTTTTGATTTTTATGAAAAATATTGGTTGGAAAACTTTTTAGAGTAAAAAATTGAAATGCTGAAAAATGTTGACCAAGTTTGACCGCGAACCGAGTCAGTTCGCAGGTCAAAATTGGACTGCGAACCGAGTCAGTTCGCTGACCAAGTTTGACCGCGAACCGAGTCAGTTCGCTGACCAAGTTTGACCGCGAACCGAGTCAGTTCGCAGGTCAATATTGGACTGCGAACCGAGTCAGTTCGTTGGGCCAAATTGGGCTGCGAACTGAGTCAGTTCGCAGAAGCCCAAAGCCCGCGAACTGAGACGGTTATATATGAAAATTAGGGTTTAAACCTAATTAACTTTGGCCGAACTTTTGCCCAACTTTTGCTATTTACCTAATACGAATCATCTGAGTTTTCCAGAGCAATTAAACCTTCTAAAGGCTAGGTATTGATCGTTTAACTGAGATTAATAATCAATACGAAGCAAATTAGATACCCGATTCACTATAATTGTGAAACAATTTGTTATAGATCCTATAACTAAGTATTGAGGGATTCCGCACCTTAATACGTTAGATAACCTCGTTATCGATCCGAATAGACACGGACTTACAATTGGTATCAGAGCCTACGGCTAGATACGCGTAGGTTCGAGGTTATTTGGGGTATTAACGATTGTTTAGGGTGAATAACGTTTGATTTAGGGTTGTTTTGCGTACAATTATTGCGTATTTTTGACCAAAATCAGGTTCTGGAAGTTTTTAGGTTCGTGTACGTTCGAAATCTTAGGGTTTAGACGTTCAAAAACCTAAAAATTTACGTTTTTGGGGATTACAGCCGTTTTTGCGAAGTGAGATCTTGTTCTGCGAACTGAGTTTGCAAACTGAACTGGGATTCTGTTTTTGCGAACGGAGTTTCTGAACCTGCGATCTGAGTGACTGCGAACTGAAATTCAGTCCTGCGAACCGAGTTGCTGCAATCTAAGTTCTCACCCTGCGAACTGAGATTGGCTGCGAACTGAGTTCTCACCCTGCGAACTGAATTTCTGTTTTTGTGATTTTTTGAGACTTTTGTGATTTGCAACGATGTCAGACCTAAGTAGAATGATTGAGATGGACCATAAGATTGGAAAATCAAATGTTCCACCTAAATTGCTCCGACTTGAGACAGCAGTTGATGAAGATGTGCTATATATCGACTTAACTGAAGATATGAGTCCAGCTGAGTTTGTCGCACATATGGCTAAGGTTCAAACGGACAAGAAAATAGTATGTCTTAACATTTTTACTCTTGTTGATGTCTGTTATTTAGTTAATAATTTGCAATCTCAGGTTAGTGAATTTGCAAAATCTCATAAAACCTTGACATCTGATCTTGAAATAGCTAACGATGATGTACGAAGGTTAGGTGAGGATAAACTAGCTCTTAAAGAAAAGATTAAGTCTAATATGGCAGATAAGACCGTACTTAGAGATACTATTAATGAACAAGCTATAAGAATAGACGGTCTGTATCTGAACTTGAAAGATTTAAATCAAAGTATTGCTAGTAAAGATAAGGAGTTATCTGAGTCTAAGATGAAGTTGGTTGAGTTAAATCGTAAGTTTGAAAGTTACAGGACATCTTCCTTAACTTTAGATCATATAATTAGTTCTCAACGTAGTGTAAAGGATGTGACTGGTTTAGGCTACAGTGATGTACCCCCACCTTTTAATTCAAATTACACTACTACTTCTATTGACTTAGAAATGCCTGATGTAAACACTGAGCCTGAGGAATTGTTAACTAAAAAGTCTGAAATTTCTGAAACACAGAAGGATGTTGTTAAAGATTCATCATCTGACATTAGTAAGAACAAATCATTCACTAAAGTACATTTTGTCTCGAGTGAAATGATGGTTGATACTAAGGTAAATGATGAGTATATTAAGGAACATGATAATCCACCTTTAGTGTTTTCAGCTCAGACTAAGAAAGAGGGTGAAAAGGGGGTTAAGTCACGTAAGCAGATGTCTTGCTTCAAGTGTCACCAAAAAGGACACGTGGCTTCTTGTTGTCCTAATAAGAAGTTGGAAACACGACATAAGCTCGTGAATAACGATAAGACACCGAATGTCTCTAGCTCGAGTGTAAACAGGTTAGGTACCAAACCGGGATTAGGTAGTAAACCTGTTAATATTCGTAAAACAGATGCTTCTCATAGTGTCTCTCCACCTAAACCTAAACGACCTGATCATTCTATTAATAATCTTAGAAATCAAATACCGTCGAGGTTTAGGATTCCAAGTAGAAACCATATTCATTATGAGAATGGTTCTACTTCACGTACACATGGGATTAACTACAATCGTAACCAACGACAAAAATCCCAAGGTTATGGGTCAGGGAGGTTTACATATCATTCACCTCATAGACCCAAGACCTCCGTTCCTCAACAAGCTCAAACTTCTTCGAGATTGATGAAACAGCGAGTTCATTTCGCTGGTGATGAAGGAGGAGTTTTGATTAGTCTTCCAAAAGGTATTTATAAAATAGTTAGTTTTTGTTAAAAAAAAAAAAAAAAAAAAAAAAAAAAAAAAGGACAAGTGTTTATCTGCTGGGAAATGATAGTACATTAGAATAATATGCTTAATAACAATAAGTAAAAGTCCTAAGTTAGATGTGTTAGTAGATTCCTGTTAGTTACATTAACTTTACATTTTTACAACCAGGCCTTTACTTATATTATTTTAATATACACCTCTCTCCACACGTTATCATTTGCTTAAAAAAAAAACTATTAAATCTAGACAGCTTCAATATATGATGTACTGGTAGGCAAATTCTGCTATGATTTCTGAGCATATAATAAGTAATAATTCTTCTGGGTGTTATCTAGTGTGATCTACTATATGACGTATGACATAAGTCTTAATTGTTGAATGATAGTATATCCATACATTGTTATCAAGATTCTATGAATATCTGTCTAGACAAATAGTTCGAAATATGGCTATTAGCAAACCTACTGGTGACTCTGTTGTACTAAGTACAGACCTGACTCCTTTAGTTTTGCCAATGGTCTCAAACTTGTTTTCTTTATACTAAGGGATCTTATGTTGTACTAAGTACAGATCTAGAACCACTAGTATCTTCAAAACAGGTTTGATATTTGTCAAATTTTAAAAATAACTCAAGGGTATGTTATATGTTTCGAAAAGAACATCATTTAGTAACCTCTACCTTGAATCTGAAATATACAGTGTTATGTGTTATACTTGATTTCTCAGTATGCGTATTTTGGATCACATTAGGTAATATGCATTCCTACAATAAAGGCTTGCTAGGAAATCATTGTAGACTTTGTTTATGTGGATCATAATACCGGTAATCGTCTTGAACTGTCTATGATAATTAAACATTTCATGATTGATGAATCATTCGTTCTCAATTACTGTAAAAGTATGGTTAACGAACGTGTTATATTTTGTGGAGCAAGGTAACCAAGTTATACTTTCATAAATATAAGTTGACAAATGGTTAAGTTGTACATTTTCTGCAACTTATTGTGAATTTCATGAGGTATGTATACTAACAATCTTCTTAGACTTGTTGATAAAAATTGGTCCCGCTTATTCTTTCTAATATGATCCCTCTGCAAATAAATTTTTAACACCCAAAAATATGTTTTGTTTCTTTTATTTGTTTCTTTAATAAAAGGGTACTTGATGCCAATGTTTATTTTGAATATTCATTCGTCATCCTTATGTTATATTTTTATTTTTATTTTTATTTTTATCGTTTTACCCTTTGGCTTTAAATTATTCTTGACTTTCTCTTTCGAGATTGACCTATGGTTACAAAACAAGTGAAAGATACTCTTATTTTAGACTTGTATGTATTACGTGGGATTCAAATTATACTAAGTGCAAAATTTCATGTTTTTGGTCGGCTTGCAAATTGATTTGATATGTAAGTTCAATTTATTTTGCGAATTGACTTGCGAGTTAAATACTGATTTTAACTTACGAACTCACGATTAATAACTTGATTATGAGCTATAAGTTAATATTTTATATGGTTAGTCGTGTGGACTTAAATGTGAACATGTAAAACCATATGCTCGGTATATATGACTTACGACTTTTAGTAATGAGTTATATATTTAACTTGAGACTTTTTGTAACAAGTTAAGAAACCAGTTAGACTTAGTGACTCTATATATATAATTAACGACTATAATTGATAATTAAGTTTCATAACTTAATCGTTCAATTAGGATTCGTAGAATATATACGTTCATCAATATATGTTAAACTAATTGTATGTCCTTTGTGTGATTTCTACATTACAGATCTGGCTAGACTATTATTGACCGAAGCGAAATGACTCAACTCGCAGTCACTTTTTGCGAAGCGAGTTGAGATGTTTGACTTCGGTTAACCTTAGAGAACTTAAAGAGTTATCTATTGTTCGACTTGTTTTCGATTTGAGTACTTTATGTTTACAAATAAATTACAAGTTGGAACTTGTTAGTAATTCGATTTACGTTTCGACTTATGAACTTATATAATTTAGAGAATGTAATTGAAAATTAAGTTGCCTATACTTAATCGTTCAATTAAGTTCAGTAAATTAAGTTATTAGTTAATAGTAAACTTGGATGTTTGGTGATCATTCTTGTTCACAATACATAAAAGCTTAAAATTAACTAATGTTCGATAAGTTTACCTCTTATTGCCCTTTGTAGCCTTCCCAAGGACAAGCCATCTCAGGGGGAGATGTTCTTATATGTGGAATCCTATAGAGATGATGAACTGGCGAAGAAGAGACGAGATGATACAGACGATAATCCCACCGCTCTGAAAGATAGTGAGCTGGCTAGTCCTTCAACGACTTGTTAGTAGGCTATTATTCAAGGGGAGTCCGAACGATAGTGAGTTGGCTGGTCTGTCAACGACTAGTCAGCAGGCTGTTGTTCAGGGGGAGTCTGGTAACTTAGAATTATTTTGTTATATATTCGACTTGAGATTTATAATTACAAGTTAAATATGTTTTAAATAAGTTTTAAGTAATATACAATTAAGATTATGTAAAGTCGTGATCGAAAGTCTTCCGACTTATAAACAGTCGCGTGGCGTGTCCCGATTTAATATCGGCGGTCAAACTTTTATTATAATCTTTGCATTTTAGACTTGAGAATGTTAAAATTGACAAGTTAATTATGCAATGGGAATTATGATATTAATTAATTGTAAACTTGAATGTTGGTGATCATTAACGTTCACAATACATTAATGTTTAAATTAATGCTCTGATATTATAAGACTTTTGTAATCTTAGATTGATAATAATTTTATTTATGATCAATGAAAGATTTATAAGTTTATATAATAAGCAGTAGATACACCAATGGATTAATAAGGAAATTCTTAGATTGATTCAAGGAAATCAATGAAAAGAATTATCATATTAATATTTATTTGTGTATGTACTTCTATACGTTTGGGAATGCTGAAATTACAAGTAAAAACCAAAGACAATATGAAGATAAAGACGCTAGATCTATTGTCAAGGAGGAGTCTGTTGAGACATGTTTTGTGACAACAGATCTAGCTTGTAATAGGACTAGTGTAATTGTAATCAAGTTTGTACATTGGTTTTGATTTTTATGAAAAATATTGGTTGGAAAACTTTTTAGAGTAAAAAATTGAAATGCTGAAAAATGTTGACCAAGTTTGACCGCGAACCGAGTCAGTTCGCAGGTCAAAATTGGACTGCGAACCGAGTCAGTTCGCTGACCAAGTTTGACCGCGAACCGAGTCAGTTCGCTGACCAAGTTTGACCGCGAACCGAGTCAGTTCGCAGGTCAATATTGGACTGCGAACCGAGTCAGTTCGTTGGGCCAAATTGGGCTGCGAACTGAGTCAGTTCGCAGAAGCCCAAAGCCCGCGAACTGAGACGGTTATATATGAAAATTAGGGTTTAAACCTAATTAACTTTGGCCGAACTTTTGCCCAACTTTTGCTATTTACCTAATACGAATCATCTGAGTTTTCCAGAGCAATTAAACCTTCTAAAGGCTAGGTATTGATCGTTTAACTGAGATTAATAATCAATACGAAGCAAATTAGATACCCGATTCACTATAATTGTGAAACAATTTGTTATAGATCCTATAACTAAGTATTGAGGGATTCCGCACCTTAATACGTTAGATAACCTCGTTATCGATCTGAATAGACACGGACTTACAGCTGTGGCTGCATCTCAAACCTCCTTGAAGTTTGCATAAACATGGCATTATAACCCCGCAGCCCGATAGTGTCAACCTTTAAGTCAGCTTGAAAGTCCGGCAAGTCTGGAATCGAGGCTCGAATAATCAGCATACAGAATCTCGGGTAGATCATGAACTGTGATCTAACAGCTCCCGAGATCTGTCGAGCAATCTCGCCAAAAATATAATCTGAGAAACTGTATGGTTTATTGTAAACCAGGGACAGTACTCCTGATAGAAGCGAAGGGCTCAGCTCATCATATCCTCCCTTCTTGGCACCAAAAACAGTCACTAGGACGTGCCATAAGAATCTCCACTGACCGAAAACAAGAGCCTTCAAGAACTGGCGTCCTCGCATGGGTCCCACGTACCCCATACGGCCTAGAGCACCCTCAAGAAAATCTGAAGAGAACTCGGTTGGGCCATCTTCCTGATCAGCCGTGCCCAGATGTAAAATATGCCTGATGTCAGTAGAAGAAAACACAATCGGATGATTATTCACTCTAGTCCTAATCACTGGTGGGTTGACGACTGTGTCGAACTCGATATTAGCCCAGAATTGATCTAAAAGATCCTTTGATAAGGCTGGGATTCTGTAACAGCAAACTGAATCCTCGATCGACCTAAGAATGTGAGAATCTGAGCTAGTCTGGCGGCACCACGTGCATTGATATCCAGATCGACGAGCACGTTGTGCTGAGCGGCGAATTGTCGAGCCATTTCTGTAAAGTCACAAATTACACAAATGTTAGACAAACAGTTTAACAAATATTGATAAACTTATATGATCTACAACTCATAATTGAACTATTAAGTCGTGAAACTTAATTATCAATTATAATTGTTCAACATATATAGAATCAATAAGTCTAACTTTCAAATTAACCTGCTACACAAATATATTACTTATTACGGAAAGTCATAAGTCTTATATATAGAGTATACGGTTTTACGTGTTTACATTTAAGTCGACACGTCTAACCGTAGACTATTTTAACTTATAAACGCTCAATTAGTTCACTAATCGAGAGATCGTAAATTAAAATTAGAAATCAAAAGTTTCAAAAAGTCAACTCGCAAGTTCAACTCGCAAGCTCAACTCGCAAGTTCAACTCGCAGAGTCAACAAAAGTCAACTCGCAAGTTCAACTCGCAGAGTCAACTCGTAGGTCAACTCGCAGGTTGGACTCGCAAGTCAACTCGGAGTTCAACTCGCAGATGAAATGTTGACCCGTTGACCTGCGAGTTGAGTTGGATCTCAACTCGCAGGATGAACTGCATTAATGACATCATTTTAATTTTTCAATTTTTGGAAGTTTTAACATGATCAGCCTATGTCCTCAGTTCCAACATACTCCTATTAACATAAACCCTAAGGTTTCGTGTTGATTTGAGCACAACATTAAGATTTTAGTAATTAAAAATCAAAAACCCTCATTTTTTATAAAAATGTCGATTGTGGATTAAATACGCGGTGGAATTAGATGATTTATACCTCAATAGATTCGCAAGCTAAAAGTGAATAAAGTGTATGAGGTCAAAGATTCGATATCCAACCGAAATTTCGAAAATGAGATGGAAATAGTGTTTCGGTTCGCAATGTGTGTGGGTTCGCAAGATCAAGTGGATTCGCAGTGAGTGTAACATTTGAACCCGCAGCCCCCTTTTGATCCATTTGAACTCGGCTCGCAGAACTCAACTCGCAGAGTTGAGTTCAACTCGCAGCCCTGTTCTGGATTTGCAAAAAAGGTCTAAAAAATACATTTTAATTATAAAAACGTAATTTTTAAGTTCCTAAAAATAAACAAGTCTAAAATACACGTATCTTTCACTTGTTTTTCTCATGGAATAGTGCACAAGTCTAAAATAAAATATTTTTCACTTGTCGTTCTTAGAAAAACGCGCACAAGTCTAAAATCTGAGGATCTTTCACTTGTGTTGCGATCATGCAATAACATGAACGATAAATAAATAAAATAAAATTAAAGAAGATTTACAAAAATAAGAAAAATGCGAACAAATGCATAAAAATAAAATAA
The DNA here is from genome assembly GCA_963921325.1 of Logfia minima. NCBI lineage: Eukaryota > Viridiplantae > Streptophyta > Magnoliopsida > Asterales > Asteraceae > Logfia > Logfia minima. Next base: position 20,125,653 of record OY992774.1, on the reverse strand, counting down.
AATAAACGGCAGTGATTCATGATAAACATTGGTATCAAGTACCCTTGTATTAATGAAACACTTTGACGAAAAATAAAATACAATAAAATAAAGTAAATTAAATCCTAATCGAGGGCATTAAGAAATTTATCGACAGTGGGATCATATCAGAAGGAAACAGCTGAACCAAATGATGAGTAGAAAATCTAAGAAGATTGTTAGTATGCAAACCTTATGAAATTCACAATAAGTTACATAAGAACTCACAACTTAACCATTTATCAACTTACATTTATAAGAGTATAACTTGGTTACCTATTTCCACAAAATATAATATTCACATCAAAATGAAGTGATTTAAATATCATAGACAGTTCAAGATGATTACTGGTATTATAATCCATATAAACAAAGTCTATACTGATTTCCGAGCAAACCTTTTATTGTTTGTATGTGTATTACCAAATGTGATTCAAAAATGACATACTGAGAAATTTAGTAAAACACATAACACTGTTTCTTTCACTTTGCAAGATAGAGGTCACTAAATGATGTTCTTTTCGAAACATATGACATACCCTTGAGTAAATGTGACAAATATCAAACTCGTTTTGTAGATACTAGTGGTTCTAGTTCTGTACTTAGTACAACAGAAGATCCCTTAGTATAGACAAACCAAGCTTGAAACTATTGGCAAAACTAAAGGAGTCAGGTATGTACTTAGTACAATAGAGACACCAGTAATTTCACTAACAGCCATAATTCTTATTATTTGTCTTAACATATTTTCATAGATTCTTGATAACAGTGTATGGTCAGACTATCTTTCATCAATTAAGACTTATGTCATACGTCATATAGTAAATCACACGAGATAACACACTGAAGATTTATAGCTTATTATATGTTCAGAAATCAAAGCAGACATTGCCTACCAGTACATCATATAATGAAGTTGTCTAGATCTAAAGTTTTTTCAAGCAAATTATATCGTGTGGAGAGAGGAGTATACTAAAATAAAGATAAGTGAAGGCCTGGTTTTAAAGATGTAAAGTTCATGTAACAAATTTGAATCTACTAACACATCTAACTTAAGACTTTTTACCTACATTTATTAAGCCAATTCTTCTAATTTACTATCATTTCCCAGTTGATAAAGACTTAACCTGTATCGGAGGCGATTCCCCAACGGTAACAAGCAAATGAATGCCATACGCCTAACCCCTTTTCCTTTTTTTTTTTTTTTTTAAATTGGCATAAACTAATAAATAAGACCAGCTAATTATTACAAAATAACTCTATGGAAGACTAATCCTCTGGATTTCTCATTCCATTTAGTTGCACCAATTTCTCGAATCGAGCTTTGTCGAACGCTTTGGTGTATAAGTCTGCTAAATTTTCCACGGATGGAACCTTAGCTAACTTTATCAGGTTTTTCTCAGCACAGTCTCTAATAAAGTGATGTCGAATATCAATATGTTTAGTTTTACTGTGCTTGACTGGATTATTGGTTATTGAGATCGTTGATTCATTATCAATCATCATAGGAGTATTTGTTATACTCAGCCCATAATCAAGCAATTGTTGTTGTATCCACAGAACTTGGGAACAACAGCTGCCAGCTGCAACATACTCAGCTTCACATGTAGAAATGGCTACTGAGGTTTGCTTCTTGCATTGCCAAGAGACCAGTCTACCTCCTAGGAATTGACATCCACCGGTTGTAGACTTTCTATTCTGATTGCATCCACCGTAATCAGAATCAGTGTAAGCCACAAAATCTAAGTCTCCATCAGTCGGATACCAAAGTCCCAGCTTCGGTTTCCCTTTGAGGTAACGAAGAATTCGTTTTACAGCTTGCATGTGAGATTCTTTAGGAGTAGCTTGATATCTTGCGCAGACACATACTGCAAACATTATATCAGGCCTTGATGCTGTAAGATACATTAGAGATCCAATCATGGCCCTGTAAAGAGTAGGATCCACGTCTCTATCACTCGATGTATCTGGACCAATACCATGGGCTTCCGGAATAGGAGTATGAAAAATTCTTGATTCTTCCATCCTGAATCGTTCTAGAAGCTCATTAGTATACTTAGTCTGATGAATGAAATATCCATCTTTCTTTTGATCAACTTGCAATCCTAAGAAAAATGTCAATTCACCCATTGCTGACATCTCAAACTTGTTCTTCATAACCTTTTCAAATTCACTACACATCCTTTCGTCAGATGACCCAAAGATGATATCGTCAACATATACTTGAACAAGTAGAAAGTCTCTTCTTTTCCATTTTACAAAAAGTGTACTGTCAATTCTTCCTCTTGTGAATCCATTCTCAAGAAGATAAGTGGACAGTGTCTCATACCACGCTCTCGGAGCTTGATGTAATCCATATAGAGCCTTATCGAGACGATATACTCTATCTGGATACTTTGGATCAGTAAATCCCGGTGGTTGAGAAACATACACCGTTTCTTTGACTTTGCCATACAAGAAGGCACTTTTAACATCCAGCTGAAATACTTTTATTTTCTTTGAGGCTGCAAATGCTAAGAATAACCTAATTGCTTCAAGCCTAGCCACAGGCGCAAACACTTCATTGTAATCAATCCCCTCTTGTTGATTAAAACCTTGGACAACTAGACGAGCTTTATTGCGAATTACGATTCCTCGATCGTCTTTCTTGCACTTAAATACCCATCTAGTTCCAATTGGATATTCTCCAACAGGTAGGTCAACCAACTCCCAAACTTGCAATTTTGTGAACTGAGACAGTTCTTCCTGCATTGCCTCGACCCACGAATTTTCCTTCAAAGCTATCTGAACATTTTTAGGTTCAATTTGTGAGATAAAGCATGAATATAGACATAGATTAGAAATCCCTGTCTCGTTCATTTCAGCATACAAGCTTGAATGAGTAGATGTACTAGCTTTAGATTGATTTCGAGTCAGAACAGGAGAATTTGGATCACCGATGATATTATCAATTGGATGAATCCTATTAATTCTTGTTGAAGTAACAGGTGCAACTGGAATATCATCCTGTAAGTTGGCACCAATTTCCTCCAAAGGTGGTATACCTTCATTAGTAGTTGATATCCTTAATTGTCTTAGATGAGTAAGAACATCATCCATAATCCTTTGAGAAGCAATTTCAGGATCTTCACTCTCTTGAGGTATATCATCTTGAGGTTGTAGTGACTCGATAGGGGTTACCACATCAGTATCGACAATATTCCTAGCATCAGACGTTTGAGCACTCGATGTTTGAGAAGGAGTGGGATCCTCATCTCCCGACAATAAATGCTCAGGAATGTCTGAGTTACTGACATAGTCACTGATAGGGACTTTAAATGACTTGAAAAGATCTGAATAGTCAAACTGCCAATCCAATCCCTTATGTGAGTCATGTGTATAGCTCGTAACTTCGATGTTATAAACTATTTCAACACGTCCCGAATTTTTATTGAAGGCCCTTTTGTTTGGTGAGTTAGGCATGTAACCTAGGAAGTATCCTTCGTCAGCCTTCTCACCAAATTTAGGTTGATGACTTGTTTTCAACAACGTACATGAAACTCCAAAGGGTTCAAACCCTTTTAAGTTCGGTTTCTTTTTGTTCAAAAGCTCATAACATGTCTTGTTCTGCTTTTTAACCGTAAGAACCCGATTGAGAACATGACATGCTGTATTCACTGCCTCTGCCCAAAATATGACCGGAAGCCTTGAATCTGCAAGCATTGTTCTCGCTGCTTCAATTAGAGTTCTATTCTTCCTTTCAGCAACACCATTTTGTTGAGGTTCATATGGTGCACTGAATTGATGTTGAATGCCTTTGCTTAAGCAATATACATTCAATGTAGAATTCTTGAACTCGGTCCCATTGTCACTACGAATTCTCTTAACTCTTTTTCTATAGATGTTCTCTATTAGATCTAGAAACTCCATAAGAATGCCCGGAGTTTCATCCTTAGATCCCAAAAAGAATACCCAAGAGAATCTAGAGAAATCGTCTGTGACAACCAGACTGTACCATTTGCCACCTATGCTTCTCTTGCTTATTGGGCCAAAGAGATCCATATGTAGCAACTCAAAAGGCGAGGAAATGGAGTTCACATTTTTAGACTTGTGTGGTTTTTTATGCTGTTTTCCTTTCAAGCAGGATATACACTTGTCCTCAAATGCAAAACTCTTCGGTGGTACACCCAGAACTAACCCATGTTTGGTTATATAGTTCATTTTTCGAAAGTTTAAGTGTGCCATTTTCCTATGCCATAGGAGAGAGTCTGATTCTGAAGCCTTGGATAACAGACAAGTAGACACCATTGAAGTAATAGGAGCATTCATGTTGATAGCATAAATGTCCTTCTTCCTTGGAGCTTTCATCAGTATCCATTTATCGGGAATGATAAAACCCGGCTTCAGGATCAAGGCCTCTTTCTCAGTGAAGAGAACAGGATGACCTTTATCACAGACTTGGGAAACACTCACTAGGTTGTGCGTTAGTTCTTCAACATAATTCACATCCTCTAGAGTCAAAGTTCCATTAGAAACAGTTCCTTTCCCAGTAATTACTCCTCCTTTATCACCGGCGAAGTGCACTCCTTGTCTCAGTCCACCTCTGAAGTCTGTCAGTAGACTTCTGGTTCCTGTCATGTGCCTAGAGCATCCACTGTCAACATACCACCAATTGTCATTGTTCCCAGTCTGCTCCTGCACATACAAGTTGTAAACAATCAGTTATCAAGAGGGACCCAAGCCATTACGGTCTTGGTTTGTCCCTTATCATCGACAAACTGTAGCTCTTTAAAGTAACCATCCTTCCCATTAGGAGCTTTGGTCACTTTTGAAGACGCATCAGCTTGCTGATGATTAGTGGTGCTGGGTCTATAAGTTGATTGATTTCCAACCCTCCCCGAAATATAACCCTGGGATTTTTGCCCTTGGCTACGATTATCATAGGACCCTTGGTAAACTCCTTGTGTGCGAGATGTAGAACCAATCTCAAAATGACTTTGGTTCCTTCTCGGAGTCATAAACCTCGACGGCACCTGATCCTTAGCAGAGTTTTCATGCCGTTTAGGTTTTGGTGGCGAGACACTGTGAGACGCATCTCTTTTCAGAGCAGTCACAGGTTTAATACCAATACCAGGTCTGGTACCTAACCTGTCTGTGCTAGAGATATTTTTAGACTTATCACTGGCCTCGCGCTTAGGAGCAGCTTCATTCTTCTTATTGGGACAACAAGAAGAGACATGTCCTCGTTGATGACATTTGAAGCATGACATCTGCTTTCGTGACTTAGCGGTCTTAGCAGACTCCTTCTTTATCTGATCAAAAGACACTGAAGGTAACTCCTTATGTTTCTTAATGACTTCATTATTTCCATCAGTACTTCCAATCATCCCACTTGATACGAATTGTACTTTAGTGAGAGATTTGACTGTACTCTTGGTTAAAGATGAATCATTGACAGTCTCTTTTTGGATCTCAGATGCAATAGACTGTTGATTTTCCAAATCCTCAGTCTCAGGATTAACATCTGTCATTTCTAAGTCAACAGAAGTGGAAGCAGTGTAATTGGCATTAAACGGCGGAGGGACATCTGAGTATCCTAGGCCAGTAACATCCTTTACACTACGTTGAGAGCCAATGATTCTATTTAAGGTCAAAGAAGAAGTTCTATAACCTTCAAATTTTCTATTCAGCTCTACCAGTTTCATATTTGACTCTGATAACTCCTTATCCCTAATAGCTATATTTCTATTAAGCTCATTAAGGTTTAGATATAACCCGTCTATTTTAATACATTGTTCATTTATAATGTCAGTCAGACTGGTCTTATCTAGAGCATCACTCTTAATCTTCTCGTTCAGTGCTAATTTATCTTCACCTAACCGACGAACATCAGACTTAGCTAAGTCTAATTCTGAGGTCAAGGTTTTGTTAGATTCTGCAAAGACACTAACCTGTGTTTGAAGATCAGTAACTAAATAGCATACATCGGTGAGAGTAAGGAGATCTAGACATACCTTTTTCTTTTCGGATTGAATATCAGCCATATATGCCACAAAATCATTGGGACTCATTTCTTCTGTCGAGTTGATGTAGAAAACATCTTCCTCAATCCCCTTAACTTCTGTGTGTGGCACATTAGCTTGAAGTTCTTCAGTAGTCGGCATGTAGGAAGTGGATTCAATTTGTTTCTCTTGATCGTCAATCTCAGCCATGAGAGCTTGCTCTGATGGTGTAGACCAATCATAAGATCCGTCTATTTGCTGAACCACTAAGACTTTGGAAGTTAGATTACTTCCCGAATCTAGTTTCGAAGATCCAGCATCAATCTTTGGTCTTTGGCATTCCCTGGCAAAGTGTCTGTAACCTTGACAATTATAACACTTGACCTTGGATTTGTCAAAACCTGGTCGATTTCCAACCACTCTCTTACCCGTACGCTTTAGGAAATTCTTTACTCTCCTTGACACCATAGCCAGTTGCCACTGGAGATCCATTTCCTCTAAGTCATCAGGGTCAACCTGATCATAATCTTCATCAAATTGTGCTGGATCGTTTATCTTCCCTTGAATATAGTTTTCATAGGAAGCAACGAACGATGCCAACACAGAGAGTTGTTGTTCGGCTGACTTCACACTCATCGGCATCTTATGATGCCCTTGAGTGGATTTATCTGAGGTGGTGTTCTTGTTTCGTTTATCACCGTTATCCGAAGCAATGAAACAGAGATCCTCAGTCAATTTTTCTCCAATCTCATCAATTTCACCCGCAAACAAAGCCGTGGTCAAATTGGATGAGGAATTAGAGATACTAGTCTTTCCATGGTACATACCAGGATTCTGTAGATGATCAGAATCCGTATCTCTCGTTTTCTTAGAGAAGTCATAACCCCTTAGTTTATCAATCGCTTTCTCTAGGGTCATGGTTGCATATCTTTCATCATTATCTTTCAGCATGATACCGTACATCTCCCATTTACAAGGTAAACCCTCAATAAACTTGTCGGTTTTCTCCTTGTCATTATAAAAGATAGCATGGTCGTCAAGCTCACTTAATAGATGATAGAAACGGGTGGTGTAAGCCTCAAGATCTTCTTCTCTAAAAGCCTTAAATACCATAAACTGCTTTTTTAGAAGATTACATTTACCAGCTTTCACCTGAGGGCTCCCCTCACATCTCTTTTCTAGAGCGTCCCACAGCTCTTTAGCTGTGTGAAAAGACTTCAACTGATGGTTGATCTCCTTAGGAAGGCTCATCTTAATTGAAGAATGTGCTTTATTATCGATGGTGAATTCTTTCTTCTGATGGTCATTCATTCGATCATAAGTCACAATCACTGTTGCGTTCCCTACCTCAGCTGTAGGTGCAACATATCCATTTTTAATACACAACCAAATAGTGATGTCGTGGAATCTACAGTAACTTTCAAATCTGTCTTTCCACCCATAATAGTCCTCAAGTCTAAGTAGCTTCGGTGGAACATTAGATTTTCCAACCTCGTGTTCCATCTCGATCATTCGGCTTAAATCAGACATTTTAAAGTGAAAAATTAAGTTATATTGCGAATTTAATAATCTCAACTCGCAACTAAAAAAATGTCAACTCGCAGAAAATCTCAACTCGCAGAAAACTCAGTTCGCAAGGAACTCGGTTCGCAGCTGATTCTCAACTCGCAGAAAACTCAGTTCGCAAGGAACTCGGTTCGCAGCTGATTCTCAACTCGCAGAAAACTCAATTCGCAAGGAACTCGGTTCGCAGCTGATTCTCAACTCGCAGAAAACTCAGTTCGCAAGGAACTCGGTTCGCAACTGATTCTCAACTCGCAGAAAACTCAGTTCGGAAAGAACTCGGTTCGCAGAGATTCTCAGTTCGCAATGGAACTCGGTTCGCAGGAATCTCAACTCGCAGAAACCCTAATCTCAACTCGAAGATAACAGTAACCCTAATCTCAACTCGTAGAACGGCGCCTCGAAATCTGGGAACTGAAACTTTTTGGTATTTTACGAATAAATCCGTAGATTTCGTTCGAAAAACGACCCTAAAGATGTTATATAACCAAAAACCTTGTAACCACAACGTTTCTAAGCCCGAAAGCTCTGATACCAATTGTAAGGTCACTAGATCTTGGTTCGATAACGGATTATCTTTAAGTATTGAGGTGCGGAATCCCACAATACGTTAAGGTTTATTGCTTATATAACTTTGCAATTAATTAACAAGCTTCGTTTTGATATTAACTAGTGTTAAACAATCAAAACCGAGCCTATTCAATAAATGCTTTTATATCTGCACAAATTTCGAGGAGAGTAATTAAATATTTGGTGTGTGTGTGTTGAGCACGGATTTCTAGGTCTCTCTTTAATAATGAGCAGCATTAAAATATTTATATCTGGTTCAACTCGCAGGCCATGGGCTTTGCGAGTTGACTCAACTCGCAGCCCATGGGCCTGCGAGTCCAGATTTATTGCGAGCCCAGATCTCAACTCGCAGCTGAGAGCTGCGAGTCCAGATTGGACTACGAGTTGAGATCTCAACTCGCAAGTCTGTTGACCTGCGAGTTGACTTCTCAATTCGCGATTCAGACTTTAACTTAAAATCGATATTTATCTAATAACATTTAACAAATAATAATAACAAGTTAATATCATATATTTACAAGTCTAAACCAATATATACAAGATTGATAATAAATACACTAGTCCTATTACAAGCTAGATCTATTGTCACAATAACATGTCCCAACAAAGTAGACTAGTCTCTTGGCAGTGCAAGAAGCAAACCTCAGTCGCCATTTCTACATGTGAAGCTGAGTATGTTGCAGCTGGCAGCTGTTGTTCTCAAATTCTGTGGATACAACAACAACTGCTTGATTATGGGTTGAGTATAACAAATACTCCTATGATGATTGATAATGAATCAACGATCTCTATAACCAATAATCCTGTCAAGCACAGTAAAACTAAGCATATTGATATTCGACATCACTTCATTAGAGACTGTGCTGAGAAGAATTTGATAAAGTTAGCTAAGGTTCCATCTGTGGATAATTTAGCAGACTTAGACACCAAAGCGTTCGACAGAGCTCGATTCGAGAAATTGGTGCAACTAAATGGAATGATAGTAAATTAGAGGAAATGGCTTAATAATTGTAGGTAAAAGTCTTAAGTTAGATGTGTTAGTAGATTCAAATTAGCTACATGAACTTTACATCTTTAAAACCAGGCTTTTACTTATCTTTATTTTAGTATACACCTCTCTCCACACGTTATAATTTGCTTGAAAACTTTAGATCTAGACAGCTTCCTTATATGATGTACTGGTAGGCAAATTCTGCAGTGATTTCTGAGTATATAATAAGCTATAAATCTTCTGTGTGTTATCTCGTGTGATTTGCTATATGATGTATGACATAAGTCTTAATTGATGAAGGACAGTCTGACCATACACTGTTATCAAGAATCTATCAAATATGTCAAGACAAATAATAAGAATTATGGCTATTAGTAAAACTACTGGTGTCTTTATTGTACTAAGTACAGACCTGACTCCTTTAGTTTTGCCAATGGTTTCAAGTTTGTCTTGTCTATACTAAGGGATCTTATGTTGTACTAAGTAGAAATCTAGAACCACTAGTATCTACAAAACGGGTTTGATGTTTGTCACATTTTAAATTCACTCAAGGGTATGTTATATGCTTCGAAAAGAACATCATTTAGTGACCTCTACCTTGAAAGTGATAGATACAGTGTTATGTGTTCTACTTGATCTCTCAGTATGTCATATTTTGGATTACATTAGGTAATACACATACAAACAATAACAGATTTGCTTGGAAATCAGTGTAGACTTTGTTTATATGGATTATAATACCGGTAATTGTCTTGAACTGTCTGTGATAATTAATCACTTCATTTTGATGTGTATGATATATTCTGTGGAGATCGGTAACCAAGTTATACTTTTATAAATGTAAGTTGAAAAATGGTTAAGTTGTGAGATTTTTGTGTAACTTATTGTGAATTTCATGAGATATGAATACTAACAATCTACACAGAATTTTTACTCAACAATTGGATCGGTTGTTTCTTTCTAATATGATCCCGATGTCGATATTTTCTTAACACCCTCGATTAGGATACTTTTATCTAATTTTATTTAATTGTATTTTACTTTTCGACTATGTATTTCATTAATACAAGGGTACTTGATACCAACGTTTATTATGATTCATTGTCATTTATTTTATTTGTTCGTATTTCTCTTATTTTAGTTAATCTTCTGTAATTTAATTTTATTTTATTTATGTTTCTATTATCGTTCGTATTTTCGCATTATTGCCTCTCAAGTGAAAAATATTTTTATTTTTTTATTTTAGACTTGTATGTGCGCACTTTTCTTAGAAAAACAAGTGAAAAATACTTTATTTTAGACTTGTTTATTTTTGGGACTTAAAAAATTACCTTTTTTAATTAAAATGTATTTTTAGACAAAAGTTGCGAACTGAGAATAGTCCTGCGAGTTGACCTGGGCTGCAAGATGAGCTAGACTTGCGAGTTGAGTTCATCTGCGAGCGAGTCAAGGGTTTAAAAGGGTTGCGAGTTGAAAAAAAAAAAAAAAAACACACTTGCAAGCTCACAAACACTTGCGAATCCAAACTTACATGCGAATTGACCTCTTGCGAGCCGAACCTTATTTCATTTTATTTTCGAGATTTCGATTCGGATATTGAATCTTTGACTTTGTAGCATTTATTCACTTTTAGATTGTGAACATTTTGAGGTATACATCACCGAATTCCATCGCGTATTTAGCTCTAAATCAACATTTTAAATAAAATGAGGGTTTTTGTTTTAAAAAATTACACAATCACTAAAATAATGCTTAGATTAACAAGAAACCTTAGGGTTTATGTTAATTAGAGTATTGTGAACATAATGTCATAACCTGATTGCATTAAAACTCGCTAATTTTGGCTTTTATTATGACATCATCATGGCAGTTCATCCTGCGAGTTGAGATCCATCTCAACTCGCAGGTCAACAGTCAGTCTGCTCTGCGAGTTGACTTGCGAGTCCAACCTGCGAGTTGAATCTTGCGAGTTGAACTTGCGAGTTAAACTGGCGAGTTGACTGGTATTGCGAGTTGAGCTTGCGAGTTGACTTGTTGACTCTGCGAGTTGAGCTTGCGAGTTGACTTGTTGACTCTGCGGGTTGAACTTGCGAGTTGAATTGTTGACTTGCGAGTTGACTTGCTCTGCGAGTTGAACTGTTTGACTTGTTTGACCTATTTGACTTACTTCCTTTTAGTTTAATTTAAGAACTCTAGATTAATTATAATTAAGAGTTATAAATTAATAAACGGTTAGTCGTGTAGACGTTAACGTGAACACGAAAAACTTTATATCTTTATTGTATAAGACTTATGACCTTGTGTAATAAGTTATATATTTTGTAACAGGATGTGTAACAAGTTAGACTTATTGATTATATATATATGATTAACACTTATACTTGTTAATTAAGTTTCACGACTTAATAGTTCAATTATGAGCTGTAGATCATATAAGTTTATCAATATATGTTAAACTGTTTGTCTGACATTTGTGTGATTCTTATATTACAGATATGGCTAGACAGTTCGCTGCACATCATAACGTATTGGTTGACTTGGACATTAATGCACGAGGTGCTACTTGTGTAGCTAGGATTCTTACGTTTTTGGCTCGTTCAAGGATACAATATGCCATCACTGAGTCCCCCGCGCTATCACAGGATCTATTAACCCAATTATGGGCTAATATTCAGTTTGATACTGTTGTCAATCCACCGGTGATTCGCACACGGGTGAATGATCGACATGTTATTTTCTCTTCCTCCGATCTACGGAACATTCTACTGTTGGGGACCGTTGATCAGGAAGCCGGACCTATAGTTTTTTCCTCGGATTTCATCGAAGGAACACTTGAACGTATGGGCTACGTGGGGCCCATGCGTGGACGTCAATTCCTAAAGGCGTTAGTCTTCGGGGAATGGAGATTCCTGTGGCATTTTCTTGTCACTGTCTTTGGTCCGAAAAAGGGCGGATATGATGAGTTGAGCCCTTCGTTACTTTCAGCTGTACTGTCACTGGTTTATAATAAACCATACAGTTTCTCGGACTATGTTTTTGGAGAACTCACTCGACAAATCTTGGGAGGTGTTAGATCCCAATTATTAATCTATTCACGGTTCTGCATGTTGATCATTAGGGCTTCTATCACTGATCTGCCGGTTTTTCAAGCAGATTTAAAAGTTGATACCATTGGGATACGGGCATATAATGCGATGTTTATGCAAACCTCTCGCAGATTCGAGATGCAACCACAGCTGACAGAGCTGTTTGGATTTTTGATTAATCCTGAGTATGTGACACCACCAAACAACGGTTGGCTTGATGTTGATGTGGCCGAGGGTGCACCTGAGCCACAAGAGCTGATTGAGGAAGTGTTAGAACAGGCAAATCAGCCAGGTCAACAGGTAGATGCTGAAGTTGCTGCCGAAGTGGTACAGCAGGTGTTGGGAGAGAATGATGATGCTACTGATCCGATCTTACGAGATGTAGATCAATATGTAGCTGAGGGTCCGAGTACCTCTGGACCAACTCCACTTGCTGAGGCACCTGATGCTGCTGGACCATCGGGACGAGACGGAGAAGCTGCTTCTGCTTCTGAGTCTGATTCTGATGATGATGATGAGACTGGACCACCTGGGTTTGTCTCTGGAATTCCAGAAGGGATGATCCGACAGGGATCAAGATTGGTTATGGATCCGGCTCTGAAGTTAAAGAGGAAAGCCGTTGATCAGGATCTCGACTTCGTTATTGTCGAAGAAGATGAAGATGAAGATGAAGAAGAAGAGGAGGAGGTGCTTGTTACTCGACCTCACAAGCTGATCAGGCAAACAACTTCAACCTCTGCAGCTCCTGCACAATCAAGTTCTACGCCCTCAGAGCTGAAATGATGGTTGCTATAGTTCGTCCTTCCACACACCCAACCACCAAATCTAGCAGGGTTGCGGCGCGTCTTTTGACCGATGTTGCTACAGAGATAGCAAAGAAAATGCAATCGGCCGCTCCCACACCGCCAACCACCACTGATGCTGCTCCTTCAACCTCATCAAAGACTGATGCTGAACGCATTACACAATTGGAGTCTAGGGTTCGAGAGTTGCAGATAGTTGCTAACACTTTTGCCACACAGCTTCTACAATTGTCAGACAATGTCACTACACAGAACAATGCTTACTCATTGCTACTCAAGACCAACAGCACTCTGGTAGATGACGTGGCTGAGAAGCAACGATAACTTGACCGTCTCTCTCGTCGTATTACATACTTAGAACAGAACCAGCCATCTCAAGGGGAGAAAGCTGCAATTGAGAAGGCTGCATTTGAAGAAGTTTGTAAAGAGGATGAGCTGGCTAAGAAGAGCCGAGATGATGAAGACGATGATCCTGCAGCTGGAAAAGAAAGTGAGCTGGCTGGTCCTTCAACGACTGGTCAGCAGACTACGATTCAAGGGGAGTCTGCTGGAGCTAGTGGTAGTGGAGCTGGTGCTGGTGCTGATAAGGGTGGAGCTGAAGAAGGTGACACTTGTATTAATTTGGATTGATTGTAATAATTAATACTTATATTTTATAACTTTGAATTATTGTGTAATATATAATTCTGAAGTATTGTGTAAATATATTAGACTTGAGATCGTGTATTACAAGTTAAATATGTTATTTAAATAATATTTGAGTTATATCTGGTCAAGGTTATGTGAAGTTATAATCCTTGCATTCTAGACTTGAGAATCGTAAGATTAAAAAGTTATTTATGCAATGGAAATTGGGACATTAATTAATGGTAAACTTGAAGGTTTGGTGATCATTATCATTCACAATACATTAATGTTTAACTTTAGTTAGTGTTCTGATACTATAAGACTTTAGGAATCTTAGATTGATTATAATCTGATTTTATAATCAATGAAAGATTTATAAAGTTAAAAATATATATATATATATATATATATATGAAAAACACACAAAGGGATTAATAAGAAAAATCTTAGATTGATTCAGGGAAATCAATGAAAGAACTTATGATATTAATCTATTTGTGTATGTATTTCTATAGGTCTTGAAATGTTGAACTTATCAGATTTTGAAGGCGACATGTCAGATGAATTAGATGAGGACATTGACTTTGACCTTGAAGAAGGAGAGTTTGTTCCTCTTGAGGATTGGACTTCCAGTTTTGAAGTTGGGGCAGACGAGTGTGTAGATCTCGATGCTAATATTGATGAACACATCGTAAGCCCATCAACAACTAAAGTGATCATCCAGGAAGAAGATAGAGAAAGGGTTGTTGAGTTAGATGAAAATCTAGATGAATCAACCAGTTCTGAATCAGAAGATGAGCTTCCTGAAAAACTCAGAAACAATCCTATGTTCAGACCCTTGAAAAGGAGAAAGCAGAAGATTGGAATGTTTGAGGTAGACATCACTGGAAAGAAAGTACCTAAAAAGGGAATCATCGGCTGGTATTTTGACTCTGATTTGAAACTTTTCGCTATTAAAAGGTTTGACGGAGTTCAATATTTTGACAAAAAGCTTAAAGCATTCAGTTCGCTTCCTCGATTTGAGATCCGAGACTTGGCACGCTTAGACCTGATAAATCCCAGTAATGATCCCTATGCAACTTATGTTGAGAGAATCATTCGGACTGAGGGTAGATCAATGAAGTTTAAGAAGATTAAGCCAAGAGTTGGAAAGACAATCAAATTAAAAGAACGCAGTCAGAGAACTGGCTGAAGATTAAGGAAAAAGACTTATTCAGCTGTCAAGTGTGTACAGCAGATACCGCTGAAGACAATGCCACAGAATATTCTGGGAAATCTTCTGAATTGGCACTTGGATTCAGAGACTGGTGAAGCTGTTATGGTTGAAGCTGATGATGAAGTTGAAGGAGGAGAGAGAGTAATTCTGACAGTCTATGACCATCGACACCTGATGAATCTGTCGAAGAAGGACCTGTTGAAATTACATGAAAACAGGATCTTGACAACAGAAGCATGGGGTAATCTTGTAAGAGATTATCAATTAATGGTGAAGACTTGTGTCAGAATGAAGATTCATATGGGCAGTAGAATTTACAAGTAAAGACCAAGGACAAAGTTGAAGATAACGACGCTAGAGCTATTGTCAAGGGGGAGTCTGTTGGGACATGTTATTGTGACAACAGATCTAGCTTGTAATAGGATTAGTATAATTATTGTCAAACTTTTATAATTGGTTTAGACTCGTAAATATATGATATTAACTTGCTATTATTACTTGTTAAATGTTATTAGACAAGTATCGATTTCAAGTTAAAGTCAAAATCGCGAAATGAGAAGTCAACTCGCAGGTCTAATAACCTGCGAGATGAGATCTCAGTTCGCAGATCAATCTGGACAAACAGCTTTCCTCTGCGAGTTGAGATCTGGGCTCGCAGCCAATCTGGGCTCGCAGCCATCTGGACTCGCAGGCCCATGGGCTGCGAGTTGAGTCAACTCGCAAAGCCCATGGCCTGTGAGTTGAACCAGATATATATATTTAAATGCTGCTCAAATGGGAAAAGAGAGATCTAAAAATCCGTGCCATTATTACACACACCAAATATTATAATATTCTCCTCGTATTTCATGCTGATATAAAAGCTATTGTTTAATAGGCTCGGTTTTGATTGTTTAACACTAGTTAATATCAAAACAAAGCTTGTTAATTGATAGATTAGTTATATAAGCCCAAAACCTTAAGTATTAAAGGGATTCCGCACCTTAATACCTAAAAGATAATCCGTTATCGCTAACCAATATCTAGAGACTTACAGTATGTTCAATATTTACATCTTCATTTACAGACTCAGACCCTGGTCCACTTGGTTCTATTGATGGTCCCGAGGGAACAGACTCCCCTGGACCAAGTGACCGGGTCTCAAACTCCCTAAACTTAACCTCTAAATCAGTAATCCAGGAGTTTTGACTCACAATCAGTGCAGCTTGAGACTGAATGATAGAAGCTTGATCGTCCACAGTCTTTTGCATTGCCTCGATCCGTTCCAAAAGTTGCTTGATCACATCCGGATGAGGTTGCACTGGAGTCTGTATTTCAGAAGGCCCTGCAGAAGAAGAGGTGCGAGGACGACTGGATGTTGGAATATCGTCAGAGACAATGTAAGTGACATCCTCACGGGGCCGTTTGCCCATGGACCTGGGAGGAGAGGGGCATAACTCATCAATATCCCTAAAAATATCATCATAATGAGGATCGGGATTCAAAGTTTGTTGCGGTGCTTGAGGTGGTGGTTGCTAGAGAGGTGCTTGTTGTTGAACAGGTGCCTGAGGAGGAGGTGAAGGCTGCCTAAGAATCGGAGCCGGATCTGCACATAGGCCTCATTAACAATATGGCCAAACAGTGGCACATCTGGCGGGACCGATGCGCCCCGAGCGTACTGACCGGAAACCACGAAGATTCGGGTATTCATCGGTGTTGGGCGAAATTGGTGCTGCGGGTCCACTGGTAATCCCGGGAGCAAATGATTTATCAATAATTGAACAAAACGTGGGTACAAAGCCCACTGTCCCGCCCCTGCCTGTGCATTGTCTACCAAAATCCGAAAGATATAACCCGAGAAGTTATAGGGCTTGTTGTAGACCAAAGCAAGCATCGCGGATGCTGTAGACAAGCTCATGCCATAGAAACCTGCCTTCCTGCCAGAGAGGCAGACAATCATAACGTGCATCAGATAACGCCAGACCTTGGTGAGATAGGCCTTGCGATATTGATCACGAGGGATAGTCGGATAGCCGAGGCGAGCCATACCCCCGGCAATAAAAGCATGAGCATAAGCCACCGGCATCTCAGAGTCATCCGGAAACTGAAAGAAATCCCGAATGATCTACTCAGAAAGTATAATCTCACGATCTTGAACACGAGAGATGATCCGGGTGAACTAGAGATCCGAGTTGACACTGGCATTAGCCCAGAAGTCTGAGACATGATCGCGATAGATGGTGGTGGTGGCTGTGATCGCAGTATATATTCTTGAATGACGAAGAAACGCGATCATCGGACGGTACGGCGCCGCCGATTCTTTCTCGTCATCGAGAAAAGCCGTGACGTTATGTCTCGGTTCCCAGAAAAAAGCATTTACATGAGCCATATCTGTAAGAATGACAATAAACTTGGAAGCCATTAGACATAAATACCTTTTTTTAACGATTGACATTTTTCAAATAAAAATGTACTGCGACACAAGCCTTGTGTCGCAAGATATTTATGCAATAAAATCAATTTAATGATTTTCAGCGACACAAGGCTTGTGTCGCACAACAGATCAGCAACATAATATAGCGTCATAGCGATTGTGTCGCAAAACATAATATAGCGACATAAAAGTTGTGTCGCATAAAGACAACGACATAAAGCTGAACAGAACCTGCGACACAACTGTTGTGTCGCAGCTTGTGTCGCAATGAAGAACACGATGAAACCCAGATTTTTTAGTTTAAAATTTTTTGGGGTTTTTGAGTTTCAATCGTTTCCAAACATTCAGTGGCATAGCAGGAACATTATGCAACAATTATTTCATGCATTTAAACATGTTAAGACACGTAATTTTGCAAAACAAAACAAAACCTAAAAACCGAAAGTATTAATACAAATGTTATCAAAAATAGGAAGTAATAATTGATAAAATCGGTACCTATCGAAGCGTAAAAGTAAGGTGAACACGAAAGAAGCGTTTAATCGGAAGGAAATCCACAGAAAAGCACGAAAAGATCGAAAAATGAGGTCGGGCTGTTGTGTCGCAGGGATCCACTTGTGTCGCAGAATTTGAATTTTGTGTCGCTGGTAATTAAAAACTAATTACAGCGACACGAGGGTATTTATACCCGGACACAAGGCAGCGACACAAGGACGCGACACAAGCCTTGTTTCGCGGCGTGGTCAACACAAATATGCGACACAAGCCTTGTGTCGCAGAAGTCAATCAAGGGTTAAATTTTAATTTTTTATTTGTGACACACTTAGAAAAGAAATTTAAAAGATATAGATATATAATAATAAAATAAAATAAAAGAACGTTTTGAGAGGTGTCTATTTAGAGATCATATTAGAAAGACAGACTCGCAAGACAATATCAAATTTTAATTCGATTATCAGTATAGTTGTCCAAATTTAAATTTATCAAGCAAAGTTAACAAGCCTGAGAAGCAATCTGTAACAACACGATTATCGGTATTGTTTGTCCACTTAAACATGTAACACACTCAACTTCAAGCGTTAGCAGTTATTGTGAGAGTGAGTATGTCTCCGTGAACCCCACACAGATATACTCCTAGTATCAAGACATCCCCAAAACTTCGATTGTTTAGAGAAAGTATTTGAATACAACATTTTTAAGAATCATGCCAGCGATGACAGGTCTGTATTGACGTACAACAAAGCAACTTAACTGGATTCAGGTTTAAGCAAAACCAGACTTGGTCAAACCGTTTGGCGACCTTGTGAGGTGTCTTTGATTTTATAAGACTTTAAAGTGCTTTGACTTTTGTTTGCTTAGTATTTTGAAAGTATGCTGACTGAAACCAGGTCTGTACGGACGTACAACAAAGGAGACAGACAGCATAAATCCCCAAATGTTGTCAGATACAAGCTCAGGTTAATAAAAACATGGCAAGCTGATACATAGGAATTAAGACACATTGTCATACATCATATGTTGGTTATCACAAAAGAATAAACACAGATTAAAGGATTTCTTAGTTGCTCAAAGAAAAGTATGAGAATGCCTACCAATACATCGTGCAATGATACAAATGTTTGTAAGAACGTGTATAACATATACGAGATAAAGCTACTGATATATCGAGGATAAAACTTAAGATTGACGTTTGAGGGGTGTCTCCTAATGTACTATCATCTCCCTAGTTGTTTATAGACACAATTGAACGTCTTTTACAAAGGTTGCAACGTTGCTTTTCTTTAATGCTAGTAAGCCCAAAGAGTGGCCATTGCTTTCCCCTTTTTTTTTTTTTTTTTTTTTTTTAAGCATAAGAACATAACATAATAAGGTCACAAATATTACTTTTGAATTTGAAAGAAACGTAACCCTATCATATTGACTAGTTCATCGAAACGAGCACGGGAAAAGGCTTTGGTGAACAGGTCGGCATTCTGCTTAATGGTATTTATTTGGACCAGATCAATTAGGTGTTTTTCATAACAGTCACGAATGAAATGAAACCTAATTTCTATATGTTTGGTCTTAGAGTGTTGGACAAGATTACGTGTAATAGATATAGTAGCAGTATTATCTATATGAATAGGAGTCATAGTTAAGAGTAAACCGTAATCGCGCAACTGATGTTGTTTCCAAAGAACCTGAGAGCAGCAACTGGCAATAGCAATGTACTCAGCCTCTGCCGTTGAGGTAGAGAATGTCGTTTGCTTTTTGCACTGCCATGAAACGAGCCTAGGTCCAAGAAATTGACAGCCACTAGATGTAGACTTCTTATCCATATTGCAACCACCATAATCCGAGTCCGAGTAAGCAGTGAGCGCGAAGGTTTTCTCATTAGAATACCATAGACCAAGAGTTGGTCTATATTTGAGATAACCGAAGATCCGCGTAACCGCCTTCATGTGAGATACCTTCGGCTTAGCCTGATACCTGGAACAGAGAGAAACGGCAAAGACAATGTCCGGACGTGATGCATTGAGATACATTAGAGAACCAATCATAGATCGGTAATCTTTTTCCGGACAGTCCTCTTCATCCTCTGCTGGACCAAGGTGATGATTCAGCTCCAAAGGTGTCCCATAGAATTTACAATCAGTCAAGTTATACCGAGTCAACATATCGTTGACATACTTGGACTGATGAATGTAAATCCCTTTGGCAGACTGCTCAACTTGTACACCCAAGAAAAATTTCAGCTCCCCCATAGCGCTCATCTCAAATTCTGACTTCATGATCCGCTCGAACTCACGACACATATCATCCTTGGTAGAACCAAAGATGATGTCATCCACATATACCTGCACTAATAAAAGATCATCCTCGTCATGCTTGATGAAAAGGGTACTGTCGATCGTTCCTCGTACGAAACCATTCTTCAGCAGATGAGTTGCAAGTCGCTCATACCAAGCTTTAGGAGCTTGATGAAGACCTACAACGCCTTATCCATCTTGCATACGTAGTTCGGATGGACAGAGGCTTCAAAACCAGGCGGCTGTTTGACGTAGACCTCTTCAACCACTTGACCATATAAAAATGCACTCTTCAGGTCAAGCTGATATACTCGAAAACCTTTGAAGGAAGCGTACGCCAGGAAGATGCGGATCGATTCCAAACGAGCAACCGGGGCAAATACTTCATCGTAGTCCAATCCTTCAATTTGAGTGAAACCCTGGACCACTAGACGTGCTTTGTTGCGAATAACAACGCCCCGATTGTCCTTCTTCACGCGTTAGACCCAACGAGTACCAATGGGATGAACACCCTTGGGCAACGGTACCAAAGTCCACACTTGCAGCTTTTTAAACTGTTGAAGCTCTTCCTGCATCGCCTCAACCCAGTATGGATCCTTCAACGCATTAGCAGTCTTCTTCGGCTCAAATTGTGATAGATAACATTCTTGAATGTGCGAAGCAAGACATACAGGCTCAGTGTCTGCAGCATGTGAAGACGTCGAAGTAGAGTCAGCAGCAGCAAATTGGCGTCTGGTTAACACTCCCTTTTGTAAATCACCCAGTATAGCATCAACGGGATGTGACACGTTGATATGAGAACTCGGAATTGCAGCTGGAACGATGACAGAATCAAGGTTCGTAGAGTTAGCTTCAAGTTCGGACTCAAGATTAGGTAAGTCAGCAAGGTCAGATGCCGGTAACGGTTCAGGTTCAGATATAGGGGATTGGTCGGAAGCCTCAAACATTGGTTCCTCATCATTGGCAGGATCAGGAACATCCTCAGTAACAGGTAGAGACGGAGAGTCACTCGTGACTGCGGGATTAGTGGCGGGTGTGGCTGTAGGTGGTGAAGGAACAGAAATGGGTGAAGTGTTGGATACGATATCCAACCCATGAAGCAGTGTCACCATTTCCTCTTCTTCATGTGCCTCAGGAAGATTGAAGGAATCAAACAATGTTTGATAGTCAAACAAGTATTCGGGTCCCTTTCCCTGAGGATTGTCAGTGTAATGGAAAAAGGTGACTTCAAAATGTTCTTCCACACGCTTGGTCACTAAGTTATACACACGTTTGTTTGGTGAGTTATTAGAAAATCCTAGGAAGACACCTTCACAGGATTTCTCACCAAACTTAGCAATTCGTTCATTGGTGTGCATAATAGTGCATAGGCAGCCGAACGGTTCAAGAAACTGTAGATTAGGCTTTCTGTTGTTGAACAATTCATAGGATGTCTTATTCTTCTTCTTAACCGTTAATACCCGATTTAAGACGTAGCAGGACGTATTCACAGCTTCGGCCCAGAAAGTGATTAGAAGCTTAGAGTCGGATAACATAGTTCGTGCAGCCTCAATCAACGTCGTGTTCTTTCGTTCTGCAATCCCATTTTGCTGTGGAGTCCTTGCGGCACTGAATTGGTGTTCAATACCATTACTCAAACAGTACAGTTCCATAATCGAGTTTTTAAACTCTGTACCGTTATCACTCCTTATCTTCTTGATTCTCAACTCACAAAGATTTTGTAGTTTATCGAATAAATATATGAGAATCTCAGGCACTTCATCCTTGGTCTTCAGAAAATATACCCAAGAAAACCGCGAATAATCATCCGTCACAACTAGGCAATACGAAGCTCCTCCCAAACTCTTCTTTCTGACTGGCCCGAATAAATCCATGTGGAACAGCTCCAAAGGCTTCTCAGTTGAATTGGCTAGCTTTGGTCTGTGAGACTTCTTGTGTTGCTTTCCTTTCTGACAAGGGACGCAGTGATCATTCAGCCCAAAGGATTGCTTAGGGACACCTCGCACTAGATCATTCTTGATCAGGTAGTTCATCTTACGAAAGTGCAAGTGTCCCATACGCCTGTGCCATAATAACGATTCTTTCTCGGGAGCTTTAGATAGAAGACATATGAGCTGTGTAGTTTCCATAGTACTCATGTCAAGAATATACGTGTCTCGCTCCCGAGGTGCCCTCAGTAGCACCCATTCTTCAGGGATTACAAATCCCGGCTTCAATATACAACACTCAGTGTCTGTGAAAGCAGTAGTGTACTTTTTATCGTACACTTGAGAGACACTGAGAAGGTTGTGTTGCAATTGTTCTACAAAATTCACCTTCTCAAAGCTTACCATTCCATTGGTAAGCGTTCCCTGACCAGAAATAACCCCCCTTTATCACCAGCGAAGGCCACATAACCTCCATTGTAAGCATGAACTTCAGAGAGCAGAGAGACATCACCGGTCATGTGCCAAGAGCAACCACTGTCGATGTACCATTTACTATATTTTACAGATTCAGATTGCTGCGGCACCACAAATAACGGTAAATTAGTTAGAAATGGAGACCCAAGCCGTGATAGTGTTGGGTACTCCAGTGACATCATCAACAACAACCACATCAGTCAAAATTTTATTTTCAAACAGTTTAGAATGTTTGACTGATGAGTTATTGTCAGATGTAGAATCTTTGTAAGATTCCCTAATCTTCCAAACCTATTTTGGTTTGGATGCTTGCAAATCAACAACTTTGAGCTTTAAGTTTTGTACTTTATTTTGCTCATCTTTGTTGACTTTGACAGCTGGTAAGGAAGTCTTTGAGCCTCTCATAGAAATATGTTTCTTTGAAAGAATGTTAGATTTAGAAACTCGTGAAACTTGCTTTCCAAACTGTTTCTTATCAAATGGCCTTGCTTCTTGCAGTAAAAACAAGACCGATGCTCAACACTAGATTGAAATTGAGGAATAAACCGATGAGCCCGACCAAAAGAAGCACGTGTTGAACACTCACATTGATGTGAACATTCAACAGGGGATGCTTTTGAGGTATGTTTAGAAGATTTATTTTGAATATTCGATTTAGAAGCAATCTTCTTTTGAGGTTCAGCCGTAGCTTTACCTTTTCCTTTTAATATAGCCCGTTCATTTCTTTCAATAGTAATGATATGATTTTCAGGCTTGACGTTTTTCTTAACTGGTCGATACTCTTGATCAGTTATATCCTCAATTTCAATTTCCTCTTCAATAATACGAGGAAGCACAGAAAGAGCCTTTCCTAATTTAGGCTCAACTATATGTTCAGACTTAATAAGTTCAGTCTGATGAATCTCGGCCTTAACAGGCTTAACTTTCTCAACCTTTTGAGTCTTACTTGTTTTAGACTCACTAGTATTAGCCCTAACTGGCTCGGGCCTACTAGTTTCAGGTTGTTTGGATGCAATGATGACATTTTCAGCCTTAACTAGCTCAGGCTTACTTATTTTGATGCTAACCGCAAGTTTAACAGGTTTAACATCTATCTTTGTAAAGATAGGCATCAAATCATTGACATTATCCCTGACAGGCATGGGAAGATAATCCTTAGGAGGTGGGACTTGATGAAAACCAAGTCCGGCCTTACTTTTAGTATCGCTCCTCTGTGCCTGTAGGATTTCATCAAAGACTAGAGAGGAGGTCGAAAAGTTGGAAATCTTTTTCTTTAAATTTAAAACCTCAGTTTGAGAGTCAACAAGTTCTTTCTTAACAAATGATAGCATATCAACATAGCTACCAATTTCATCTTGTTGTTCAAAAATTTTAGCTTTCAATTCCTTTTTCTCTTCCAAAATAGCTTTTAACTTTTGATCACTTGCCTTATCACTGTCTCTTAACATTGTATTTGATTCATTTAAATTTTCAATCATAGTGTTAAGGCGTTTGGTGTCCTCTCTATACCTGTTTAACTGGTTAGTTAATTTTATACATGATACACAAGATAATGGTTCATCATATACCTCATGCACTTCAGCCATCAGTGCTCGTTCTGTATCATCATCATCTGGATCAAACCATTCCCAAGCATTGTTGGAAAGCAGTAGCGCAGCAGAAACCATCGCCTTTTCTTCAGATCTGGTCTTCTCAGATGAATTGTGCTGAGAAGGTTTAGATAACCCGGAAGGTGGGTTCTTCTTTCTATCATATTCACGAGCAAAGTGTCCATAGTTTTGACACTGGTAGCATTTCACCTTGCTCTTATTAAATCCCAGACCTTTCTCTTCCGGATCAGTTACGTTCTTCCTCCCAGTCTTCTTCAAGAAATTCTTGACGCGTCTTGTGAGCATAGCCATGCTCCACTTCAAGTCCATTCGTTCAAGCTCTTCTTGATCAATTTGACTGAAATCTTCTTCAGTCAGATTCACAGTGCTGTTCTTGTTGGATAGGAAGTCATCATACGCCGACAAGAAAGCAGTAAAGACAGCTGCATGTTCCTCAGCAACTGCAGGAGATGCTCTTTTAAAGTTGGAGTCAGCACCACCCCACTAGAAGAGTTGGTGGTAGTATATCCAAACCCACCAGATGTACTTGGAGCACCAGAACCCCCAGAGAAGAATGCAGCCCCAGCAGCTTGAGTCGCTGCAGCAGGAGCATCCACACCATATAACTTAGGGTTCTGAATATGTGCAGTAGCCTTGGTCTCCTTCTTCTGCATGTCAAAGAGATCAGCAGCAATCTGTCCAATCAAATCATCGAGCTCCATATCCATGATATCTTCGTCTTTCTCCATCAGCAGCACTCGTGTATTCCACTTTTTGGGTAAGGAACCCAAAAGCTTCTTATTGACATCGGTTTTGTCGAGAGTGACACCTCCCTCGACTAATTCACTCACGAGCTGTAAGTATCTACTACACATATCCTCAAGAGACTCAGTAGGCAGCATGTCAAAGACTTCAAACTGTTTCTTGACGAGATCCAGTTTGTTCCATTTGTACTGGTCACTGCCGCCACATTTCTTTTCGAACCCCTTCCATAGATCATATGCAGTCTTGTGATGTCGGAGTTGTCTTAATAACTGTTGAGGTAAGGCCATGGTAATTGCAGAATAGGTTTTACGTTCAGTATCAAAGGCCTTACGTTCCTCAGGAGTCATAGATTTAATGGACTTTTCAGGTATAGGTCCATTATGGATACCGGTTCTCAAAGGGCGTTCATACCTTTCCTCTAAATAGATAAGCATTTCAGCATCGTTGAACGATACAAACGCTTCAAAACGCTGACGCCAGTCCAAATAATTCATACCAATTGTATATACATAGGTGGTTTATTCGTAGAACCCACCTCGCTATTGTGTTTTAACATTGCCCCAACCTGTTGAAGAGATGTTGATGTAGAAGCAGACATTGTAATGGGCTCGAGAGACTTTTAAGAAATTTAGGTACCCAAACGATTTGATACCACCAAAAAGACGTTAAATAATCAAAATAAGTATTTAAAACACGTACCCAAACGATTTGATACCACCAAAATCAATGATTATGGCTCTGATACCAATTGTAGATCCCTCTAGTCAGATCTTTTAATCAAATCGTCACTTATCTCACAGGCGGAATTCGTAAGATCAAATCAATCACAAATATAAAGCTAAATCAAACAAGAACAATCAAACAACCACTTTATATTTGTATTACTAAATTCTCAGTCAAGAATACAGCCTAAAATCGCAGAGAATTAATATCCAAAAAGTCTGACCTAATTACAAAGTAATTAGACCTATTTATACTAATCTGGCCGACTTATGCAATACAAGCTTTGTGTCGCAGAGATCACTATTGCGACATAAGAACTATGTCGCAACTACAACTAATGCGACACAAGCCTTGTGTCGCATAACACAGAAAATGTAAATTTAACTATGTCAATTACATTTACTAACACATTACAGACTCGACCAACTGACAGACACACTAAGATGTATCAACAATGTCTCAACAGACTCCCCCTTGACAATAGCTCTAGTGTCTTTATCTTCATATTGTCTTTGGTTTTTACTTGTAAATTTTGCTACCCATATAAATCTTCATCCTAACACAAGTCTTCACCATCATTTGATAATCTCGTGCAAGATCACCCCATGCTTCAGTCATCAAGATCCTGTTCTCGTTTAACTTCAACAGATCTTTCTTAGACAGATTCATTAGGTGTCGATGTTCATAGACTTTCAGAATTTCTCTTTCACCACCTTCAACTTCATCATAAGCTTCAACCATGACAGCTTCTCCAGTCTCTGAATCCACATGCCAATTCTTAAGATTTCCCAAAATATTCCGTGGCATTGTCTTCTGTGGTATTTGTTGCACACATTTGACAGCTGGATAAGTCTTTTTCCTCAGTCTTCTTCCTGTTCGTTGACTTCGTTCTTTTAACTTAATCGTTTTTCCGACTCTTGGCTTTATCTTTTCAAACTTCATTGAACGACCCTCAGTCTTGATTATTTTCTCAACATATCTCGCATACGGATCATTACTGGGATTCTTCAATTCTAATCGAGCCAAGTCTCGAATTTCGAATCTAAGAAGAGAACTGAAAACTGCAAGCTTCTTCTCAAAATATTGAACTCCGTCAAACCTTTTGATTGCAAAAAGCTTTAGATCATAATCATAATACCATCATATGATTCTGTAAGGTCGCTAGATCTTGGTTAGCGATAACGAATTATCTTTTAGGTATTGAGGTGCGGAATCCCTCAATACTTAAGGTTTTAGGCTTATATAACTAATCTATCAATTAACAAGCTTCGTTTTGATATCAACTAGTGTTAAACAATCAAAACCGAGCCTATTCAATGATAGCCTTTATATCAGCACGAATTTCGAGGAGAGAATACTTAAATATTTGGTGTGTGTAATCATGGCACGGATTTCTGTTTTTTTTTAATAATGAGCAGCATTAAAATATTTATATCTGGTTCAACTCGCAGGCCATGGGCCTTGCGAGTTGACTCAACTCGCAGCCCATGGGCCTGTGAGTCCAGATGGACTGCGAGCCCACATCTCAGCTCGCAGGTAGGTCCTGCGAACCGAGAAAGCTGCGAGCCCAAAACTCAACTCGCAGGTAAGACCTGCGAGTCCAGTTTCCAGCGAGCCCAGATCTCAACTCGCAGGTGAGACCCGCGAGTCCAGATCGTACTGCGAGTTGAGATCTCAACTCGCAAGTCTGTTGACCTGCGAGTTGACTTCTCAATTCGCGATTCAGACTTTAACTTAAAATCGATATTTGTCTAATAACATTTAACAAATAATAATAACAAGTTAATATCATATATTTACAAGTCTAAACCAATTTATACAAGTTTGATAATAAATACACTAGTCCTATTACAAGCTAGATCTATTGTCACAATAACATGTCCCAACAGACTCCCCCTTGACAATAGCTCTAGTGTCGTTATCTTCAACTTTGTCTTTGGTCTTTACTTGTAAATACTACTGCCCATATGAATCTTCATTCTAATACAAGTCTTCACCATTAATTGATAATCTCTTGCAAGATCACCCCATGCTTTAGTCGTCAAGATCCTGTTTTCGTTTAACTTCAACAGGTCCTTCTTCGACAGATTCATCAGGTGTCGATGGTCATAGACTGTTAGAATTACTCTTTCTCCTCCTTCAACTTCATCATCAGCTTCAACCATGACAGCTTCACCAGTCTCTGAGTCCACGTGCCAGTTCAGAAGATTTCCCAGAATATTCTGTGGCATTGTCTTCAGTGGTATCTGCTGTATGCACTTGACAGCTGGATAAGTTTTCTTCCTTAATCTTCGGCCAGTTCTCTGACTTCGTTCCTTTAATTTGATCGTCTTTCCGACTCTTGGCTTAATCTTCTCAAACTTCATTGATCTACCCTCAGTCCGAATGATTCTCTCAACATACGTTGCGTAGGGATCATTACTGGGATTTATCAGTTCTAGGCGTGCCAAGTCTCGGATTTCAAATCGAGGAAGCGAACTGAATACTTTAAGCTTCTTATCGAAATATTAAACTCCGTCAAATCTTTTGATAGCGAAAAGTTTCAAGTCAGAATCAAAATACCAGCCGATGATCCCCTTCCTTGGAGCTTTCTTTCCAGTTATATCTACTTCAGACATCCCAACCTTTTGCTTTCTCCTTTTCAGAGGTCTAAACATGGGATTATTTCTGAGTTTTTCTGGAAGGTCATCTTCTGATTCAGAACTGGTTGATTCATCTAGATTTTCATCTAAATCAACAACCCTTTCTCCATCTTCTTCCTGGATGACCACTTTAGTTGTAGATGAGCTTACAATGTGTTCAACAACATCAGCGTCAAGATCTACACACTCGTCTGCCCCATCATTAACAATGAAAGTCCAATCTTCAGGAGGTACAAACTCTCCTTCCTCAAGGTCAAAGTCAATGTCCTCATCTAATTCATCTGGCATGTCGCCTTCAGAATCTGATAAGTTCAACATTTCATGACCTATAGAAATACATACACAAATAGATTAATATCATAAGTTCTTTCATTGATTTCCCTGAATCAATCTAAGATTTTTCTTATTAATCCCTTTGTGTATTTAAAATATATTATATATATATATACTTATTCAAATCTTTCATCGATTATTATAATCGATCTAAAATTTGAATAAGTCTTATAATATGCGAACATCATATATTATATGATCCTATAACTCTTTTATCGATCATAGTCAATCTAGAATTACAAAAGGCTTATAATATACGAACATTCATAATTATAACATTTTAAACATTCAAGTTTAAACATCTTAATTACAGAATTATATTACAAAATAATTCAAAGTTACCATGTATTAATAATTACAATCAGTCTATATTAATACAAGTGTCACCTTCTTCAGCTCCACCCTTCGCAGTACCAGCACCAGCTCCACTACCACTTGCTTCAGCAGACTCCCCCTGAAATGTAGTCTGCTGACAGTCTCCTTTTGGATCTCAGATGCAATAGACTGTTGATTTTCCAAATCCTCAGTCTCAGGATTAACATCTGTCATTTCTGAGTCAACAGAAGTGGAAGCAGTGTAATTGGCATTAAAGGGCGGAGGAACATCTGAGTATCCTAGGCCAGTAACATCCTTTACACTACGTTGAGAGCCAATGATTCTATCTAAGGTCAAAGAAGAAGTTCTATAACCTTCAAATTTTCTATTCAGCTCTACCAGTTTCATATTTGACTCTGATAACTCCTTATCCCTAATAGCTATATTTCTATTTAGCTCATTAAGGTTTAGATATAACCCATCTATTTTAATACATTGTTCATTTATAATGTCAGTCAAACTGGTTTTATCTAGAGCATCACTCTTAATCTTCTCGTTCAGTGCTAATTTATCTTCACCTAACCTACGAACATCAGACTTAGCTAAATCTAATTCTGAGGTCAAGGTTTTGTTAGATTCTGCAAAGACACTAACCTGTGTTTGAAGATCAGTAACTAAATAGCACACATCAGCGAGAGTAAGGAGATCTAGACATACATTTTTCTTTTCGGATTGAATATCAGCCATATATGCCACAAAATCATTGGGACTCAATTCTTCTGTCGAGTTGATGTAGAGAACATCTTCCTCAATCCCCTTAACTTCTGTGTGTGGCACATTAGCTTGAAGGTTTTCAGTAGTCGGCATGTAGGAAGTGGATTCAATTTGTTTCTCTTGATCGTCAATCTCAGCCATGAGAGCTTGCTCTGATGGTGTAGACCAATCATAAGATCCGTCTATTTGCTGAACCACTAAGACTTTGGAAGTTAGATTACTTCCCGAATCTTGTTTTGAAGTTCCAGCATCAACCTTTGGTCTTTGGCATTCCCTGGCAAAGTGTCCGTAACCTTGACAATTATAACACTTGACCTTGGACTTGTCAAAACCTGGTCGATTTCCAACCACTCTCTTACCCGTACGCTTTAGGAAATTCTTTACTCTCCTTGACACCATAGCCAGTTGCCACTGGAGGTCCATTTCCTCTAAGTCATCAGGGTCAACCTGATCATAATCTTCATCAAATTGTGCCGGATCGTTTATCTTCCCTTGAATATAGTTTTCATAGGAAGCAACGAACGATGCCAACACAGAAAGTTGTTGTTCGGCTGATTTCACACTCATCGGCATTTTATGATGCCCTTGAGTGGATTTATCTGAGGTGGTGTTCCTGTTTCGTTTTTCACCGCTATCCGAAGCAATGAAACAGAGATCCTCAGTCAATTTTTCTCCAATCTCATCAATTTCACCCGCAAACAAAGCCGTGGTCGAATTGGATGAGGAATTAGAGACACTGGTCTTTCCATGGTACAGACCAGGATTCTGTAGATGATCAGAATCCGTATCTCTCGTTCTCTTAGAGAAATCATAACCCCTTAGTTTATCAATCACTTTCTCTAGGGTCATGGTTGCATATCTTTCATCATTATCTTTCAGCATGATACCGTACATCTCCCATTTACAAGGTAAACCCTCAATAAACTTGTCGGTTTTCTCCTTGTCATTATAGAAGATAGCATGGTCGTCAAGCTCACTTAATAGATGATAGAAACGGGTGGTGTAAGCCTCAAGATCTTCTTCTCTAAAAGCCTTAAATACCATAAACTGTTTTTTTAGAAGATTACATTTACCAGCTTTCACCTGAGGGCTCCCCTCACATCTCTTTTCTAGAGCGTCCCACAGCTCTTTAGCTGTGTGAAAGGACTTCAACTGATGGTTGATCTCCTTAGGAAGGCTCATCTTAATTGAAGAATGTGCTTTATTATCGATGGTGAATTCTTTCTTCTGATTGTCATTCATTCGATCATAAGTCACAATCACTGTTGCGTTCCCTACCTCAGCTGTAGGTACAACATATCCGTTTTTAATACACAGCCAAATAGTGATGTCGTGGAATCTACAGTAACTTTCAAATCTGTCTTTCCACCCATAATAGTCCTCAAGTCTAAGTAGCTTCGGTGGAACATTAGATTTTCCAACCTCGTGTTCCATCTCGATCATTCGGCTTAAATCAGACATTTTAAAGTGAAAAATTAAGTTATATTGCGAATTCAATAATCTCAACTCGCAACTAAACTCAGTTCGCAGGAAATGTCAGTTCGCAGAAGTCTCAGCTCGCAAAAATCTCAGTTCGCAAGTAAGATTCGGCTCGCAGAGAATCTCAGTTCGCAAGTCAATCTCAACTCGCAGAGAATCTCAGCTCGCAGGAACTCAGTTCGCAGGGGAACTCGGTTCGCGGAAATCTCAGCTCGCAAAGGAACTCAGTTCGCAGGGGAACTCGGTTCGCAGCTGAATTTCAACTCGCAGAAACCCTAATCTCAACTCGCAAATAACAGTAACCCTAATCTCAACTCGCAAAACGGCGCTTCGAAATCTGGGAACTGAAACTTTTTGGTATTTTACGAATAAATCCGTAGATTTCGTTCGAAAAACGACCCTAAAGATGTTATATAACCAAAAACCTTGTAACCACAACGTTTCTAAGCCCGAAAGCTCTGATACCAATTGTAAGGTCGCTAGATCTTGGTTAGCGATAACGAATTATCTTTTTGGTATTGAGGTGCGGAATCCCTCAATACTTAAGGTTTTAGGCTTATATAACTAATCTATCAATTAACAAGCTTCGTTTTGATATCAACTAGTGTTAAACAATCAAAACCGAGCCTATTCAATGATAGCCTTTATATCAGCACCAATTTCGAGGAGAGAATACTTAAATATTTGGTGTGTGTAATCATGGCACGGATTTCTGTTTTTTTTTTAATAATGAGCAGCATTAAAATATTTATATCTGGTTCAACTCGCAGGCCATGGGCCTTGCGAGTTGACTCAACTCGCAGCCCATGGGCCTGCGAGTCCAGATGGACTACGAGCCCACATCTCAGCTCGCAGGTAGGTCCTGCGAACCGAGAAAGCTGCGAGCCCAAAACTCAACTCGCAGGTAAGACCTGCGAGTCCAGTTTCCAGCGAGCCCAGATCTCAACTCGCAGGTGAGACCTGCGAGTCCAGATCGTACTGCGAGTTAAGATCTCAACTCGCAAGTCTGTTGACCTGCGAGTTGACTTCTCAATTCGCGATTCAGACTTTAACTTAAAATCGATATTTGTCTAATAACATTTAACAAATAATAATAACAAGTTAATATCATATATTTAGAAGTCTAAACCAATTTATACAAGTTTGATAATAAATAGACTAGTCCTATTACAAGCTAGATCTATTGTCACAATAACATGTCCCAACAGATTCCTTTACGTGGAGCTCTTTTTCCCGTAATGTCAACCTCAGACATTCCAATCTTTTGCTTTTTCCTTTTTAAAGGCAAAAACATTGGATTGTTTTTGAGTTTCTCAGGAAGATCATCTTCAGATTCAGAACTAGTTGATTCATCCAGATTTTCATCTAAATCTACAACTCTTTCCCTATCTACATCCTGAATGACAACTTTGGTGTTTGATGGGCTTACGAGGTGTTCATCAATATCAGCATCGAGATCTACACCCTCGTCTAACCCAATATCAGAAATAGAAGTCCAGTTGTCAGGTGGAAGAAATTCACATTCTTCAAGGTCAAAGTCAATAGCTTCATCTATCTCGTCCAGCATATCGCTTTCAGAATTAGATAGATCTAGCATTCCTAGGCCTATAGCAATACATACACAAATAATCATTAATATCATAAATCATTTCATCGATTTCCCTGAATCAATCTAAGAATTTCCTTATTAATCAATAACAATTAATATCATAAATTCTTTCATTGATTTCCCTGAATCAATCTAAGAATTTCCTTATTAATTTCTTTGTGTATTTAAAGCATATTATATGAACTTATAAATCTTTCATTGATCATAAGGTAGAATTATAATCAATCTAAGATTCCAAAAGTCTTATCATATCAGAACATTAATTAAATTTAAACATTAATGTATTGTGAACAATAACAATCACCAAATACTCAAGTTTACAATTTAATTAATATCATAAATTCCATTGCATAATTAACTTGTCAATCTTATGATTCTCAAGTCAAAAATGCAAAGATTATAAAAGTTTGACCGCCGATATTAAATCGAGACACGCCACACGACTATCTATAAGTCGGTAGACTTTCGATCAAAACTTTACATAACCTTAATTGGATATAACTTAAAACTTATTTAACTTGTAATTATAAATCTCAAGTCTAATATATTACAAAGTTATAAGTTACAATGTTTTAAATATTACAATAAATCTAAATTAATACAAGCTTCACCTTCTTCAGCACCACCCTCTTCAGTACCAGCACCAGCACCACTCCCACTTGCACCCGCAGACTCCCCCTGAATAACAGCCTGCTGACCAGTCGTTGTGGGACCAGCCAGCTCACTATCTTTCTGAGCATTGGGATCATCATCTGTATCATCTCTTCGCTTCTTCGCCAGTTCATCTTCCCTGCAGAACTCCTGATATATTAATATCTACCCCTGAGGTGGCTTGTCCCTGAGAAGACGTGTAACCAAGCGATCAAGTCGATCAATCTGCCTCTGCTTATCAGCTACATCATCTACCAAAGTTGAATTGGTCTTGAGCAGCAACGAATAGGCTTTAGATTGTTCAGTCAGATTCTGAGACAATGTGGTGGTGACAGCTTCCAACTCTCGAACCCTAGACTCCAAGCTGAGAATGCGTGAAGTATTAGTCATAGGTGAGGATGAAGGAACATCAGTAGTGGTTGATGGAGGCGTGGGAGCAGGTGGTTGCAATTTCTTAGCTATCTCTATAGCCACGTCTGTCAATAAGCGAGCTGCAACCCTGCTAGACTTGGTGGTCGGATGTGAGGAAGGGCGAACCAAAGCAGTGATCATTTCAGCCTCAGAAGGCGTAGAAAGTGATTGAGTAGGAGCTGCAATTTGCTTATTGCCTGCTTGCGAGGACGAGAGACAAGCGGCTCCTCATCTTCAACTTCTTCTTCTTCTTCAACAAGAATGAAATCCGGATCTTGATCAGCGGCTTTTCGTTTTAATTTCAGTGCTGGGTCCATAATTAACTTGGACCCTTGACGAACCATGCCAGTTCGAATCCCTGAGACAGACCCGGATGGTCGAGTCTCATCATCTTCAAAATCAGAATCAGAAGCAGAGACAGAAGCAGTTTCTCCATCACGTCCCGACAGACCAGCACCATCAGATGGCTCAGCAACTAGCGGTGGTTTTGATGTGTTTGGATCTTCAACGAAATATTGATCTATATCATGCAAGATCGGATCATTGGCATCATCATTCTGTACAAGCACCTCTTGCACCACTTGTGCCGCAACTTCAGCATTTATCTATGGCCCAGGTTGGTTGGCCTGATCCAAGACATCCTATATTAGTTCCTGTGGCTCAGGTACAACCTCTGCCACATCAACATCCAGCCAACCATGATTTGGTGGCGCCACATACTGAGGATTCATCAGATAACCAAAAAGCTCAGTCAACTGAGGTCGTATGTCACAACACCTCGAAGTATGCATGAACATTGCATTATATGCTCGTAGCCCTATAGTATCCACATGTAGATCGGCCTGAATAACTGGCAAATCGGGAATAGTAGCTCTAATGATCAGCATGCAAAATCGTGGATATATCAGAAACTGGGATCTAACACCTCCTGTGATCTGGCGAACCAATTTTCCGAAAAGATAATCCAAAAAACTGTATGGTTTATTGTAAACCAGGGACAGTACAGCTGATAGCAATGAAGGGTTCAACTCATCATAACCACCCCTCTTTGGACCAAAAATAGTGACAAGAACATGCCACAAAAATCTCCACTCTCCGAAGACTAACGCCTTTAAGAACTGATGTCCGCGCATGGGTCCGACGTAGCCCATACGTTCAAGTGCCCCTCAATGAAATCCGAAGGAAACACTATAGGACCATCTTCCTGTTCAACGGTGCCCAACCGTAAAATGTGGCGAAGATCGGTGGAAGAAAATACAACAGGACGATCATTTACCCGTGTTCGCATCACTGGAGGATTCACAACGGTATCATACTGAATGTTATTTGGTGAGTTAGGCATGTAACCTAGGAAGTATCCTTCGTCAGCCTTCTCACCAAATTTAGGTTGATGACTTGTTTTCAACAACGTACATGAAACTCCAAAGGGTTCAAACCCTTTTAAGTTCGGTTTCTTCTTGTTCAAAAGCTCATAACATGTCTTGTTTTGCTTTTTAACCGTAAGAACCCGATTGAGAACATGACATGCTGTATTCACTGCTTCTGCCCAAAATATGACTGGAAGCCTTGAATCTGCAAGCATTGTTCTCGCTGCTTCAATTAGAGTTCTATTCTTCCTTTCAGCAACACCATTTTGTTGAGGTTCATATGGTGCACTGAATTGATGTTGAATGCCTTTGCTTAAGCAATATACATTCAATGTAGAATTCTTGAACTCGGTCCCATTGTCACTACGAATTCTCTTAACTCTTTTTCTATAGATGTTCTCTATTAGATCTAGAAACTCCATAAGAATGCCCGGAGTTTCATCCTTAGATCCCAAAAAGAATACCTAAGAGAATCTAGAGAAATCGTCTGTGACAACCAGACAGTACCATTTGCCACCTATGCTTCTCTTGCTTATTGGGCCAAAGAGATCCATATGTAGCAACTCAAAAGGCGAGGAAATAGAGTTCACATTTTTAGACTTGTGTGGTTTCTTATGCTGTTTTCCTTTCAAGCAGGATATATACTTGTCTTCAAATGCAAAACTCTTCGGTGGTACACCCAGAACTAACCCATGTTTGGTTATATAGTTCAATTTTCGAAAGTTTAAGTGTGCCATTTTCCTATGCCATAGGAGAGAGTCTGATTCTGAAGCCTTGGATAACAGACAAGTAGATACCATTGAAGTAATAGGAGCATTCATGTTGATAGCATAAATGTCCTTCTTCCTTGGAGCTTTCATCAGTATCCATTTTTCGGGAATGATAAAACCCGGCTTCAGGATCAAGGCCTCTTTCTCAGTGAAGAGAACAGGATGACCTTTATCACAGACTTGGGAAACACTCACTAGGTTGTGCGTTAGTTCTTCAACATAATTCACATCCTCTAGAGTCAAAGTTCCATTAGAAACTGTTCCTTTCCTAGTAATTACTCCTCCTTTATCACCGGCGAAGTGCACTCCTTGTCTCAGTCCACCTCTGAAGTCTGTCAGTAGACTTCTGGTTCCTGTCATGTGCCTAGAGCATCCACTGTCAACATACCACCAGTTGTCGTAGTTCCCAGTCTGCTCCTGCACATGTAATTTGTACACAATCAGTTATCAAGAGGGACCCAAGCCATTACGGTCTTGGTTTGTCCCTTATCATCGACAAACTGTAGCTCTTTAAAGTAACCATCCTTCCCATTAGGAGCTTTGGTCACTTTTGAAGGAGCATCAGCTTGCTGATGATTAGTGGTCTTGGGTCTATGAGTTGACTAACTTCCAACTCTCCCCGATACATAACCCTGGAATTTCTGCCCTTGGTTACGATTATTATAGGACCCTTGGTTAACTCCTTGTGAACGAGATGTAGATCCAATCTCAAGGTGACTTTGGTTCCTTCTCGGAGTTATAAACCTCGACGGCACTTGATCCTTAGCAAAGTTTTCATGCCGTTTAGGTTTTGGTGGCGAGACACTGTGAGACGCATCTCTTTTCAGAGCAGTCACAGGTTTAATACCAATACCAGGTCTGGTGCCTAACCTGTCTGTGCTAGAGATATTTTTAGACTTATCACTGGCCTCGCGCTTAGGAGCAGCTTCATTCTTCTTATTGGGACAACAAGAAGAGACATGTCCTCGTTGATGACATTTGAAGCATGACATCTGCTTTCGTGACTTAGCAGTCTTAGCAGACTCCTTCTTTGTCTGATCAAAAGACACTGAAGGTAACTCCTTATGTTTCTTAATGACCTCATTATTTCCATCAGTACTTCCAATCATCCCACTTGATACGAATTGTACTTTAGTGAGAGATTTGACTGTACTCTTGGTTAATGATGAATCATTTACAGTCTCCTTTTGGATCTCAGATGCAATAGACTGTTGATTTTCCAAATCCTCAGTCTCAGGATTAACATCTGTCATTTCTGAGTCAACAGAAGTGGAAGCAGTGTAATTGGCATTAAAGGGCGGAGGAACATCTGAGTATCCTAGGCCAGTAACATCCTTTACACTACGTTGAGAGCCAATGATTCTATCTAAGGTCAAAGAAGAAGTTCTATAACCTTCAAATTTTCTATTCAGCTCTACCAGTTTCATATTTGACTCTGATAACTCCTTATCCCTAATAGCTATATTTCTATTTAGCTCATTAAGGTTTAGATATAGCCCATCTATTTTAATACATTGTTCATTTATAATGTCAGTCAAACTGGTTTTATCTAGAGCATCACTCTTAATCTTCTCGTTCAGTGCTAATTTATCTTCACCTAACCTACGAACATCAGACTTAGCTAAATCTAATTCTGAGGTCAAGGTTTTGTTAGATTCTGCAAAGACACTAACCTGTGTTTGAAGATCAGTAACTAAATAGCACACATCAGCGAGAGTAAGGAGATCTAGACATACCTTTTTCTTTTCGGATTGAATATCAGCCATATATGCCACAAAATCATTGGGACTCAATTCTTCTGTCGAGTTGATGTAGAGAACATCTTCCTCAATCCCCTTAACTTCTGTGTGTGGCACATTAGCTTGAAGGTTTTCAGTAGTCGGCATGTAGGAAGTGGATTCAATTTGTTTCTCTTGATCGTCAATCTCAGCCATGAGAGCTTGCTCTGATGGTGTAGACCAATCATAAGATCCGTCTATTTGCTGAACCACTAAGACTTTGGAAGTTAGATTACTTCCCGAATCTTGTTTTGAAGTTCCAGCATCAACCTTTGGTCTTTGGCATTCCCTGGCAAAGTGTCCGTAACCTTGACAATTATAACACTTGACCTTGGACTTGTCAAAACCTGGTCGATTTCCAACCACTCTCTTACCCGTACGCTTTAGGAAATTCTTTACTCTCCTTGACACCATAGCCAGTTGCCACTGGAGGTCCATTTCCTCTAAGTCATCAGGGTCAACCTGATCATAATCTTCATCAAATTGTGCCGGATCGTTTATCTTCCCTTGAATATAGTTTTCATAGGAAGCAACGAACGATGCCAACACAGAAAGTTGTTGTTCGGCTGATTTCACACTCATCGGCATTTTATGATGCCCTTGAGTGGATTTATCTGAGGTGGTGTTCCTGTTTCGTTTTTCACCGCTATCCGAAGCAATGAAACAGAGATCCTCAGTCAATTTTTCTCCAATCTCATCAATTTCACCCGCAAACAAAGCCGTGGTCGAATTGGATGAGGAATTAGAGACACTGGTCTTTCCATGGTACAGACCAGGATTCTGTAGATGATCAGAATCCGTATCTCTCGTTCTCTTAGAGAAATCATAACCCCTTAGTTTATCAATCACTTTCTCTAGGGTCATGGTTGCATATCTTTCATCATTATCTTTCAGCATGATACCGTACATCTCCCATTTACAAGGTAAACCCTCAATAAACTTGTCGGTTTTCTCCTTGTCATTATAGAAGATAGCATGGTCGTCAAGCTCACTTAATAGATGATAGAAACGGGTGGTGTAAGCCTCAAGATCTTCTTCTCTAAAAGCCTTAAATACCATAAACTGTTTTTTTAGAAGATTACATTTACCAGCTTTCACCTGAGGGCTCCCCTCACATCTCTTTTCTAGAGCGTCCCACAGCTCTTTAGCTGTGTGAAAGGACTTCAACTGATGGTTGATCTCCTTAGGAAGGCTCATCTTAATTGAAGAATGTGCTTTATTATCGATGGTGAATTCTTTCTTCTGATTGTCATTCATTCGATCATAAGTCACAATCACTGTTGCGTTCCCTACCTCAGCTGTAGGTACAACATATCCGTTTTTAATACACAGCCAAATAGTGATGTCGTGGAATCTACAGTAACTTTCAAATCTGTCTTTCCACCCATAATAGTCCTCAAGTCTAAGTAGCTTCGGTGGAACATTAGATTTTCCAACCTCGTGTTCCATCTCGATCATTCGGCTTAAATCAGACATTTTAAAGTGAAAAATTAAGTTATATTGCGAATTCAATAATCTCAACTCGCAACTAAACTCAGTTCGCAGGAAATGTCAGTTCGCAGAAGTCTCAGCTCGCAAAAATCTCAGTTCGCAAGTAAGATTCGGCTCGCAGAGAATCTCAGTTCGCAAGTCAATCTCAACTCGCAGAGAATCTCAGCTCGCAGGAACTCAGTTCGCAGGGGAACTCGGTTCGCGGAAATCTCAGCTCGCAAAGGAACTCAGTTCGCAGGGGAACTCGGTTCGCAGCTGAATTTCAACTTGCAGAAACCCTAATCTCAACTCGCAAATAACAGTAACCCTAATCTCAACTCGCAAAACGGCGCTTCGAAATCTGGGAACTGAAACTTTTTGGTATTTTACGAATAAATCCGTAGATTTCGTTCGAAAAACGACCCTAAAGATGTTATATAACCAAAAACCTTGTAACCACAACGTTTCTAAGCCCGAAAGCTCTGATACCAATTGTAAGGTCGCTAGATCTTGGTTAGCGATAACGAATTATCTTTTTGGTATTGAGGTGCGGAATCCCTCAATACTTAAGGTTTTAGGCTTATATAACTAATCTATCAATTAACAAGCTTCGTTTTGATATCAACTAGTGTTAAACAATCAAAACCGAGCCTATTCAATGATAGCCTTTATATCAGCACCAATTTCGAGGAGAGAATACTTAAATATTTGGTGTGTGTAATCATGGCACGGATTTCTGTTTTTTTTTTAATAATGAGCAGCATTAAAATATTTATATCTGGTTCAACTCGCAGGCCATGGGCCTTGCGAGTTGACTCAACTCGCAGCCCATGGGCCTGCGAGTCCAGATGGACTACGAGCCCACATCTCAGCTCGCAGGTAGGTCCTGCGAACCGAGAAAGCTGCGAGCCCAAAACTCAACTCGCAGGTAAGACCTGCGAGTCCAGTTTCCAGCGAGCCCAGATCTCAACTCGCAGGTGAGACCTGCGAGTCCAGATCGTACTGCGAGTTAAGATCTCAACTCGCAAGTCTGTTGACCTGCGAGTTGACTTCTCAATTCGCGATTCAGACTTTAACTTAAAATCGATATTTGTCTAATAACATTTAACAAATAATAATAACAAGTTAATATCATATATTTAGAAGTCTAAACCAATTTATACAAGTTTGATAATAAATAGACTAGTCCTATTACAAGCTAGATCTATTGTCACAATAACATGTCCCAACAGATTCCTTTACGTGGAGCTCTTTTTCCCGTAATGTCAACCTCAGACATTCCAATCTTTTGCTTTTTCCTTTTTAAAGGCAAAAACATTGGATTGTTTTTGAGTTTCTCAGGAAGATCATCTTCAGATTCAGAACTAGTTGATTCATCCAGATTTTCATCTAAATCTACAACTCTTTCCCTATCTACATCCTGAATGACAACTTTGGTGTTTGATGGGCTTACGAGGTGTTCATCAATATCAGCATCGAGATCTACACCCTCGTCTAACCCAATATCAGAAATAGAAGTCCAGTTGTCAGGTGGAAGAAATTCACATTCTTCAAGGTCAAAGTCAATAGCTTCATCTATCTCGTCCAGCATATCGCTTTCAGAATTAGATAGATCTAGCATTCCTAGGCCTATAGCAATACATACACAAATAATCATTAATATCATAAATCATTTCATCGATTTCCCTGAATCAATCTAAGAATTTCCTTATTAATCAATAACAATTAATATCATAAATTCTTTCATTGATTTCCCTGAATCAATCTAAGAATTTCCTTATTAATTTCTTTGTGTATTTAAAGCATATTATATGAACTTATAAATCTTTCATTGATCATAAGGTAGAATTATAATCAATCTAAGATTCCAAAAGTCTTATCATATCAGAACATTAATTAAATTTAAACATTAATGTATTGTGAACAATAACAATCACCAAATACTCAAGTTTACAATTTAATTAATATCATAAATTCCATTGCATAATTAACTTGTCAATCTTATGATTCTCAAGTCAAAAATGCAAAGATTATAAAAGTTTGACCGCCGATATTAAATCGAGACACGCCACACGACTATCTATAAGTCGGTAGACTTTCGATCAAAACTTTACATAACCTTAATTGGATATAACTTAAAACTTATTTAACTTGTAATTATAAATCTCAAGTCTAATATATTACAAAGTTATAAGTTACAATGTTTTAAATATTACAATAAATCTAAATTAATACAAGCTTCACCTTCTTCAGCACCACCCTCTTCAGTACCAGCACCAGCACCACTCCCACTTGCACCCGCAGACTCCCCCTGAATAACAGCCTGCTGACCAGTCGTTGTGGGACCAGCCAGCTCACTATCTTTCTGAGCATTGGGATCATCATCTGTATCATCTCTTCGCTTCTTCGCCAGTTCATCTTCCCTGCAGAACTCCTGATATATTAATATCTACCCCTGAGGTGGCTTGTCCCTGAGAAGACGTGTAACCAAGCGATCAAGTCGATCAATCTGCCTCTGCTTATCAGCTACATCATCTACCAAAGTTGAATTGGTCTTGAGCAGCAACGAATAGGCTTTAGATTGTTCAGTCAGATTCTGAGACAATGTGGTGGTGACAGCTTCCAACTCTCGAACCCTAGACTCCAAGCTGAGAATGCGTGAAGTATTAGTCATAGGTGAGGATGAAGGAACATCAGTAGTGGTTGATGGAGGCGTGGGAGCAGGTGGTTGCAATTTCTTAGCTATCTCTGTAGCCACGTCTGTCAATAAGCGAGCTGCAACCCTGCTAGACTTGGTGGTCGGATGTGAGGAAGGGCGAACCAAAGCAGTGATCATTTCAGCCTCAGAAGGCGTAGAAAGTGATTGAGTAGGAGCTGCAATTTGCTTATTGCCTGCTTGCGAGGACGAGAGACAAGCAGCTCCTCATCTTCAACTTCTTCTTCTTCTTCAACAAGAATGAAATCTGGATCTTGATCAGCGGCTTTTCGTTTTAATTTCAGTGCTGGGTCCATAATTAACTTGGACCCTTGACGAACCATGCCAGTTCGAATCCCTGAGACAGACCCGGATGGTCGAGTCTCATCATCTTCAAAATCAGAATCAGAAGCAGAGACAGAAGCAGTTTCTCCATCACGTCCCGACAGACCAGCACCATCAGATGGCTCAGCAACTAGCGGTGGTTTTGATGTGTTTGGATCTTCAACGAAATATTGATCTATATCATGCAAGATCGGATCATTGGCATCATCATTCTGTACAAGCACCTCTTGCACCACTTGTGCCGCAACTTCAGCATTTATCTATGGCCCAGGTTGGTTGGCCTGATCCAAGACATCCTATATTAGTTCCTGTGGCTCAGGTACAACCTCTGCCACATCAACATCCAGCCAACCATGATTTGGTGGCGCCACATACTGAGGATTCATCAGATAACCAAAAAGCTCAGTCAACTGAGGTCGTATGTCACAACGCCTCGAAGTATGCATGAACATTGCATTATATGCTCGTAGCCCTATAGTATCCACATGTAGATCGGCCTGAATAACTGACAAATCGGGAATAGTAGCTCTAATGATCAGCATGCAAAATCGTGGATAGATCAGAAACTGGGATCTAACACCTCCTGTGATCTGGCGAACCAATTTGCCGAAAAGATAATCCAAAAAACTGTATGGTTTATTGTAAACCAGGGACAGTACAACTGATAGCAATGAAGGGTTCAACTCATCATAACCACCCCTCTTTGGACCAAAAATAGTGACAAGAACATGCCACAAAAATTTCCACTCTCCGAAGACTAACGCCTTTAAGAACTGATGTCCGCGCATGGGTCCGACGTAGCCCATACGTTCAAGTGCCCCTCAATGAAATCCGAAGGAAACACTATAGGACCATCTTCCTGTTCAACGGTGCCCAACCGTAAAATGTGGCGAAGATCGGTGGAAGAAAATACAACAGGACGATCATTTACCCGTGTTCGCATCACTGGAGGATTCACAACGGTATCATACTGAATGTTATCCCAGAATTGGGATAATAGGTCCTGTGATAAAGCCGGTGACTCAGTGATAGCATATTGTATTCTGGAATGAGCCAGAAATGTAAGAATCTGGGCCACATGTGCAGCACCTCGTGCAGTGACGTCTAAGTCAACTAGCACGTTGTGATGAGCAGCAAATTGTCTAGTCAAATCTGTAATAAAAAAATCACACAAATGTTAGACAATTATTTTAACATATATTGATAAACTTATACAATCTACGACTCGTAATTGAACGATTAAGTTGTGAAACTTAATTAACAATTATAGTCATTAATTATATATATATTATCAATAAGTCTAACCGTTTGCTTAACTTGTTACAAAAAGTCTCAAGTTTTAAAAATATATAACTTATTACAAGAAGTCGTAAGTCTTATATAAAGAGCATATGGTTTTTACATGTTCACATTGAAGTCGACACGACTAACCATATAACATATTAACTTATAACTCTTAATCAAGTAATTAATCTAGAGTTCGTAAGTTTTGACAAAATGTAGTCAACTCGCACGTCAATTCGCAAGAACAAATCAACTCGTAGAACAACTCAATCCGCAAGTCAACAAGTCAACTCGCAGGTCAACAAGTCAACTCGCAAGTCAACAAGTCAACTCGCAGAACAACTCAATCCACAAGTCAACAAGTCAACTCGCAGGTCAACAAG
Source organism: Logfia minima (assembly GCA_963921325.1). Taxonomy (NCBI): domain Eukaryota; kingdom Viridiplantae; phylum Streptophyta; class Magnoliopsida; order Asterales; family Asteraceae; genus Logfia; species Logfia minima. The sequence goes on along the minus strand of OY992774.1, from coordinate 20,081,811 downwards.
TCAACTCGCAAGGTTCAACTCAAAAGTCAACAAGTCAACTCGCAAGTGTCAACTCGCAAGTCAGGTCTGCGAATTGAGTTTGAACTCAACTCGCAGGATAAACTGCCATGATGATGTCAGATTCAAAACACAAATTTAGCAAGTTTTAGGACAATCAAGTTATTGCATAATGTACTAGATAGTGTGAATAACATAAACCCTAAGATTTCTTGTTATTTAACACACTAATTTGTAGAATTTTTGGTCAAATTTTAAAACAAAACCCTCGTATAATAAGTACATCGATTTTGGATTAATTAGACGGTGAAAACCTTTGATTTATACCTCAAAATGTTCACAATGTAAAGTGATTAAGCTAGATGAGGTGAAATCATCGTTTGCGAAGTAAAAATTGCAAAGAAATTGCGAAGTGAAGTCTCGGTTCGTTTTGCACAAAGTCAATTCGAGAGGAAATAAATTCGGTTCGCAGTAAATAGTGACTTTGACTAGTGAACTTGCAAGTATTTATACTTGGTTGACTCGGCTCGCAAGTTTTGCTCAACTCGCAGAGTCAATTCCCAGGTCAAAGTCAAGTCGCAGTTTTGACTAAAAACACATACTTTTTACTCTTAGTATAATTTTAATCCCACACAATACATACAAGTCTAAAATATGATTATTTTTCACTTGTTATGTAACCATAAGTCAACACGAACGGATAAAATCATAGAATAAAATAAAATAGTAATAAAAATAAGAATAGAAATATAATATAAAACCGACAAATATTCATGATAAACATTGGCATCAAGTACCTTTTATTAAAGAAACAAATAAAAGAAAGAATAAACAAGACTAATTATTTATCAACAAGTCTAAGCAGATAGTTAGTATACATACCTCATGAAATTCACAATAAGTTACAGAAAACTTACAACTTAACCATTTATCGACTTATATTTATGAAAGTATAACTTGGTTACCTTAGTCCACACAATATAATTCATTCGTTTACAATAATGAAGATCGAATGATTCATCAAAATGAAACGTTTAAGTATCATAGACAGTTCAAGACAATTACCGATATTATGGTCCACATAAACAAAGTATACACTTATTTCCAAGCAAACCTTTTATTGTTGGTATGCATGTTAACTAATATGATCCAAAAATATGGCATACTGAGAAATCAAGTAGAACGCATAACACTGTATCTTTCATATTCAAGGTAGAGGTTACTAAATGATGTTCTATTCGAATCATATAACATATCCTTGAGTTATTTTAAAATCTGACAAATATCAAACCTAATTTGAAGATACTAGTGGTTCTAGATCTGTACTTAGTACAACATAAGATCCCTTAGTATGAACAAAAAAAATTTGAAACCATTGGCAAAACTAAAGGAGTCAGGTCTGTACTTAGTACAACAAAGTCACCAGTAGTTTTGCTAATAGCCATAATTCTTACTATTTGTCTTGACATATATTTTTAGATCCTTGATAACAGTGTATGGTTATACTATCATTCAACAATTAAGACTTATATCATACATCATATAGCAGATCACATTAGATAACACACAGAAGAATTATTGCTTATTATATGCTCAGAAATCATAGCAGACTATGCCTACCAGTACATCATATAATGAAGCTGTCTAAATTTATTTATTCAAAGCAAATAATAACATGTGGAGAAAGGTGTATACTAAAATAAATATAAGGGGCCTGGTTGTAAAGATGTAAAGTTAATGTAACTAACTGGAACCTACTAACATATCGAACTTAAGACTTTTACTTATTATTATTAAGCTTATTCTTCTAATGTACTATCATTTCCCAGCAGATAAAAACTTAACATTTTTATCAAAGGCGATTCCCCTTAGGTAACATGCAATTGAATGCCATACGCCTTCTCCCCCTTTTTATTTTTTTATTTTTAAGTAACAACTATCTATTACAGAAGAACAAATAGAAAAAATACTACTAACTATTACATAAGAACCCTGTGGAAGACTAATCATTCCCGATTTCTCATTCCATTCAATTGTACCAAAGTATCAAATCGAGCTCTGTCGAATGCCTTGGTGTAAAGGTCTGCTAAGTTATCCACGGATGGAACCTTAGCTAACCTTATCAGGTTCTTCTCAGCACAGTCTCTAATAAAGTGATGTCGAATATCAATGTGTTTAGTCTTACTGTGCTTTACCGGATTATTGGTTATAGTGATCGTTAATTCATTATCAATCATCATAGTAGTATTGGTAATATTCAACCCATAATCCCGTAGTTGCTGTTAAATCCACAGCACTTGAGAACAGCAACTGCCAGCAGCAACATACTCAGCTTCACATGTAGAAATGGCTACTGAGCTTTGCTTCTTGCATTGCCAAGATACAAGTCTACCTCCTAAGAATTGACATCCTCCGGTAGTAGACTTTCTATTCTGATTGCATCCACCATAATCCGAATCAGTATAAGCAACGAAATCAAAGTCTTCTCCAATTGTGTAAGGTCACTAGATCTTGGTTCGATAACAGATTATCTTTAAGTATTGAGGTGCGGAATCCCTCAATACGTTAGGTTTAAGCTTATATAACTTTACTATCAATTAAAGGGCTTCGTTTTGATTATTAACTAAGTTAATCACTCAAAACCGAGCCTTTAATACTATAATAAATATATCTGCACGAACTCCGTCAAACCTTTTGAGTGCAAAGAGTTTCAAATCAGAATCATAATACCAGCCTATGATTCCTTTACGCGAAGCTCTTTTTCCTGTAATGTCGACTTCAGACATTCTAATCTTCTGTTTTTTCCTTTTCAAAGGTCTAAACATTGGATTGTTTCTGAGCCTTTCAGGAAGCTCATCTTCGGATTCAGAACTAGTTGATTCATCTAGATTTGCATTTAAATCAACAACTCTTTCTCCATCTTCGTCCTGAATAATCACCTTCGTTGTTGATGGGCTTACGATGTGTTCATCGATATCTGTATCAGGATCTACACCATCGTCTACCCCAACAACAATACTGGAAGTCCAGTCATCAGGAGGCACAAACTCTCCTTCTTCTAGGTCAAAATCAATGTCCTCATCTATTTCATCTGGCATATCGCCTTTAGAATCGGATAAGTTCAACATTTCCAGACCTATAGAAATACATACACAAGTAATCATTAATATCATAAATCCTTTCATCGATTTCCCTGAATCGATCTAAGAATTTCTTTATTAATCAATAATAATTAATATTATAAATTCTTTCATCGATTTCCCTGAATCAATCTAAGAATTTCCTTATTAATTTCTTTGTGTATTTGAAATACATTATATTAACTTTATAAATCTTTTACTGATTATTAAAGAACATTACAATCAATCTAAGATTCCAAAAGTCTTATAATATCAGACATTAATTAATCTTAAACATTAATGCATTGTGAGCAATAGTGATCACCAAACATTCAAGCTTACAATTAATTAATATCATAATTTCCATTGCATAATTAACTTGTCAATCTTACGATTCTCAAGTCTAAAAAGCAAAGATTAATATAAAAGTTTGATCGCCGATGTTAAATCAGGACACACCACATGACTATCTATAAGTCGGAAGACTTTCGATCACTACTTTACATAATCTCAATTGGATATAACTTCAAACTTATTTAAAAACATATTTAACTTGTAATTTATAAATCTCAAGTCTAATATATTAGCTTGCTGACTTGTCGTTGAATGACCAGCCAGCTCACTATCCTTCTGAGCCGTGGGATCCTCATCTTCATCATTTCTTCTCTTCTTTGTCAGCTCATCTTCCTTGCAGGACTCCTGATATATCAATATCTCCCCCTGAGGTGGCTTGTCCTTCAGAAAGCTGGTGACCAGGCGATCAAGTCTGTCAATTTGTCTCTGGTTATCAGCTACATCATCTATCAAATTGCTATTGGTCTTGATGAGCAGTGAGTAAGCTTTATTCTGTTCAGTGACACTCTCAGAAAGAGACAGAACTTGAGATTGTAAGAAGTTGACGATAGCCTCCAAATCGCTAACCCTGGACTCTAAGTTGACAATACGTTCAGAATCAGTCACAAGTGAGGTGGATGGAGCATCAGTAGTGGTGGGTTGAGTCGTGGCAGCAGGTGGTTGCATTTTCTTAGCTATCTCAGTAGCTACATCTGTCAGAAGGCGAGCAACAACCCTGCTGGACTTGGTGGTTGGGTGCGAAGATGGACAAACCAAAGCAGCAATCATTTCAGCCTCAGAGGGCTTAGAACATGATTGTGTAGGTGCTGCAGAGGTTGAAGCATTTTGCTTAGCCTGCTTGCGGGGTCGAGTGACAAGTGACTCCTCCTCTTCATCTTCATCTTCTTCAACCAGAACAAAATCAGGATCTTGGTCAGCGGCTTTTCGTTTTAACTTGAGTGCCGGATCCATAATCAACTTTGATCCCTGACGAATCATTCCGGCTGGAATCCCGGTGACAGAACCAGATGGTCAAGTCTCAACATCATCAGAATTAGATTCAGAGGCAGAAGTAGCTTCTCCATCTCGTCCTGATGGCCCAGCATCACGAGATGGTGCATCAAGTGGAGTCGGTCCAGAAGTACTCGGACCCTCAGCCGAATATTGATCTACATCTCTCAAGATCGGATGAGTGGCATCATCATGTTGGACCAACACATCTTGCACCAGCTGTGCAGCAATTTCAGGATCCACCTGAGGCCCAGGTTGGTTTACCTAATCTAAAACCTCCTCAATCAGCTCCTGTGGCTCAGGTATAGCTGCAACCACATCAACATCAAGCCAACCATGATTTGGTGGCGCCACATACTCAGGATTGAGCAAAGAGCCAAACAGTTCTGTAGGCTGAGGCTGCAAGCCACAAGGACTCGGCTTATGCAAAAACATTGCATTATATCCACGCAAGCCAATAGTATCCACATGAAGATCCGCTTGAATAACCGGCATATCAGGGATAGCAGCTCTAATGATCAGCATACAAAATCTTGGATAGATCATAAACTGTGATCTAACACCCCCCAAGATCTGTCTAGTGAGTTCCCCAAAAATATAATCTGAAAAACTGTATGGTTTGTTGTAAACCAGTGACAGTACTGCTGATAAAAGAGAAGTGCTCTGTTGGTACATTTAGAGTGTCTGTCACTTGGTCTAGGTTATCGAGTTGTAATAATTAGTCTAGTTTTTGGTACTAGCGATATTGCAATATCGCATAAGCGATATTACAATATCGCATATGCGATATTACAATATCGCTAAACAGGCTGATTAGACAAGTATAAATACGTTTAGGGTTTCAGTTTTTTAGTTAACTTTGATATACGAATTTCAGCAGCTGTGTTATTTTCTCTGGCATTGTATATTGTATTCACAACTGGTTTGGTTGATTAAATATATTCTTGTGATTACTTTGTTGAATTGTGTTATTAAACGTACTTTGATTTGCTATTGAATTCCGCGCTTTAGCATTGCTTGATTGATTCATTGTCTAAGGTCTGTGCCTTTACGATCCTACAAGTGGTATCAGAGCTATTAATCATTGGATTAGTGGTTTTTTTTTAATCAATTTTAGTACGTTTTTAAATCTTTTAAACGTGTTTTACGATAAACAATTTTTTTATTAGTCTTAAAAGGTTTTTGGTCATTAGTTTTGGTGATATCTGGTATTTTGTTCGTATTTTTTAAACCTTATTTTTGTTTGATTCGTAAAAATATTTTTTAAGGTTTACAGCCGTTTTAGCGATATTGATAGCGATATTACCATCAATATCGCCATTAGGGTTTTAGCGACATTGTTACTTCTGTGCTCATTAATTTGAGCGATATCACTAGCGATATTACCTTGATATCGCCTGGTTGATTTTAGCGATATTGTCCCAATATCGCTTGATTGATTTTAGCGATATTATCCCAATATCGCCCTTTGGTATCTGATTTTGATTTGTGCTTTAACTAGCGACATTGATAGCGATATTATCAATATCGCCCTATCAATTTAGCCTGCGATATTGTCAATATCGCTTTGTGATTTTAAATCAGATTTTTTTTACTTAAGACAAAACTTACTTTAAATTTAAAATGTCGACCTTACAAGCTGTGAATGCCATGCTAAAACACAATGCTGAAGTTGGTTCTGCTAATAAACCTCCATTTTTTGCTCCAGGAATGGAATACTCTGAATGGCGAGGGAGGTTCCTATCGTTTGTAGCGTTTACTGATCCAGAAATGGAAATTCCTTTACTCGAACGATATGTTAGACCAGTTTCGAGTGGAGAACATGTAGGTATTCCTCCGCCAAAACCAATTCGTTCAATGTCGGTTGAAGAACGAAAAGCATGGGAGTGTGAGAGAAAGGCTCACTCTGCCATCACTATGGCACTACCTGCTGATGCAATGAAAATGTTTAAACAACATGACATTGCCTATGATTTATGGAATGGAATAGCTGAACGGTGTGGAGGAACCACTGAGTATAAACAGAGCAAACTGGAACTGGTGAAGAAACAGTAAGATCTGTTTGATATCCAAAAGAATGAAACAGTTAAGGATCTGTTTTGTAGATATTCACGACTTGTGAATGAATTGAAAGAAGGAGGGTATACCTTTAGTACAATTGAAGTTAATAAGAAACTCTTAAATGCCTTTCCTTCTCACTGGGAAACTCGTGTGCTGATGATGGAAAATGATCCAGATGTGCTGGCTATGACTTTAGACCAGCTTATTGGAAAATTAGAGACTTGTGCACTGGATATTCAAAAGAAAAGCACAAGATCTGGATCATCCCTTCCTGATAATAGTAATTTTGGTTATGGTAGTACAGCTCTTTTATCGGGGCCGTCTACCTCTGCATCTAAAATCAATTATTCTCAGGGAAATCATTCAGCTGGAACTTTTTCTTCGTTTCCAACTCAACCATCCTCCTCTGCCACTGCATCTCAAAATGAGCATGCAGTTATTTTCAACGCGTTCTTATCATCGTATGATGATTTTCTTTCTAAGAGGATTAGCTCAGTAGATCTTACTGATGAGGATTTCGCACAAGTAGATCCTGATGAGCTTGAGAGGGTTGACCTTCGTTGGAATATGGCCATGCTCACAAGAAGAACGAAGACATACTTGAAGAGAACTGGCAAGAGATCTCTTGAAGATATCACTGATAAAACGAGTATGGGTTTTGACAAATCAAAGATCCGGTGTTATAAATGTCAAAACCTAGGCCATTTCGCGAGAGAATGTGAAAAGGGTAGACAACCCTCGTCGGGTTTCACAAGACCTTCTGCCTTCAAAAAGGATAATGAAGTTGCTAAGGCTGCTATCATGATGGAAGATGAAGAAGCCTATGACTTCTCTGCCATGGACGATCAAGATAACGTAGCGCTGATGGCAGATGTTGAGAATGAGGTAGAATGTGATTCATTTAACTGTGAAACCTGTATAAAACTAACTGGTAAAATTAACAGGTATATAGTAGATAATGATCGCCTGAATACAGATCTCACAAGTCTTGTTCAAGCGAACAGAGTTTTAAAAGATAATGAGAAAGTTTTTGAAATAAATCAGAAAACTCTTATTGAGGAGAAGAAAGATCTGAAAGCTATGATTTACAATAAACAAGATGAAATCGATAGCTATTTAAAACTGATTGTTCATCTTAAAAAGGATCTTGCTTCTGCTCAAGCTGATAACCTTGATTTAAAACGAAAACTAACAAACATTTCAACATCTACTATGGTCTTTTCTGACATCCTTCAAAGTCAGAGGACTGATACAAAAAGCAAGGCTGGGCTTGGTTATCACAACCATCCTCCTCCTTCAAACTTGAATCAGCCCATTCTGTCAAAGGATGAAATTAAAGATTTTGTGCCTTCTGTTCTTAAGAAGGATACAAATCCTGTGGTTGAACCTGTTATTAAGCCTAAATCTGAAGAGGCTTCTGATGTCAAGCGACCTGAGTCGCTTAAAGTTCAAACCTTAAACAAAAGGCAGGTTGAGCCTATTAAGCCTATTTTGTTTGTGCCTTCAACATCTGTTGAAGAGGTGGTGGAAGTGGAAGATGTAACTCACGAGGTTACAAAAAAAGTTGACAAAAATAATTCTAAACCTGAAAATTTAATTCTTACTATTGAAGGTGGAGAAAATTTCTTTTCTAACAATCAATCAACTTCTAAGGATTTGAAAATGAAACAGATGGAGAATATCAAAAATTATAATGTTTCAATTAAAAATCCTTCATCTAAGGTTGTCTCAACTATTAAATCAATTGCACCATCATATTCACATAAGTGTTCATGTGCGGTAAATGTAACTGATATTAAACCCCGTAGGTCACCTCTTTCACCCAAACCACTATCATGTGATGATCAGACTTTTAGAGAGAGAAGATCTTGTTTCTACTGTAAGAAACAGGGTCATCTCATTAATCAATGTCCTATGCTTGCTAAGAAATGGGCATCACGACGTGATTCAGGTTCTTCCAAAAATAGAAACTTTCAAAAATCTAAACAACCTGGATCATCTCGTAGTGTCTCTATCTCTAAAGTTAATAACATTACACCTACTCAACCGATATCTAGAAAGGTTGATGTTATTAACAAGCAATCTATTGTTCCTAAAAAGGTCTGGAAAAAGAAACAGGAACAGGTTTTAGTGTCATCTGAAATTGTCACATCAGTAAATAATAATGATTTACTGAAAAATAAAGTGTTAACTGATGTGATAGTTATAGATGATGTCTCAGGAGAACCCAAGTCTATTAAGGCTTGGGTCTCCATTTGAAACTAACATTCTTTTTCTTGTGTTGTGACAGTCAAAGATGCAAAACAGTAAATGGTACGTTGATAGTGGCTGTTCGCGACACATGACAGGCGATGTCTCCCTGCTTACAGATGTTAAACCTCACAATGGGGGACATGTTGCCTTTGCTGGAGATACTGGAGGTACCATAACTGGATTAGGAACACTCACAAATGGACAAGTGAGTTTTGAGAATGTGAACTATGTAGAAGAGCTGAAACACAATTTGATCAGCGTTTCACAAGTTTGCGACAAGAAATTCACTGCTGCATTTACGGATCTAGAGTGTTTGATTTTGAAACCGGGATTTGTGATTCCCGAGGAGTGGATTCTTATTAGAGCTCCAAGAGTGAAGAACTCTTATATTTTGGACATGAGGACAGTTGAAACTGAGGAACATACCTGTCTTTTAACCAAAGCCTCTTCTAAGGATTCATTATTGTGGCACAGAAGGATGGGTCACATTCATTTCAGGAAAATGAATTATCTGGTGAAACACGATCTTGTGGAGGGAATTCCTAAGCAATCTTTTGCTTTGGAAGATGATTGTGTTTCGTGTTTAAAAGGAAAACAGCACAAGAAGTTCCACAAGTCTAAACAAGTTAATTCCATTGAATCTCCATTGGAATTACTTCATATGGACTTGTTTGGACCCGTTAGTACGAGAAGTATTGGAGGCAAATCTTACTGCCTAGTAGTTACTGATGACTACTCTCGCTTCTCGTGGGTTTATTTCTTGCGTACAAAGGATGAAACACCAGATATTTTGACCTATCTCTTTGATCGACTTGAAAACCTGTGCAATCTGAGGATTAAGAAGATACGTAGCGACAATGGAACGGAATTCAAGAATAAAATTCTTGAACTATACTGTCTACGTAAGGGAATTGTTCATCAATTTAGTGCTGCCAGAACTCCACAACAGAATGGGATTGCCGAGAGAAAGAATAGAACGATTATTGAAACGGCTCGGACTATGCTTTCCGACTCACATCTACCAATAACTTTCTGGGCTGAGGCAGTTAACACGGCTTGTTATGTTTTAAACCGTGTTTTGATGAATAAAAAGAAAAACAAAACTTGTTATGAGTTATTTAATAACCGGAAACCAAACCTAAAATTTTTAGAACCTTTTGGATGTTCTTGCACCATTTTAATCACAAAAGATAAAGTTTCAAAATTCGGTGAAAAGGCATTTGATGGGTTATTTCTAGGGTTTTCGGTTAATTCTCCTAACAAGAGGGTCTTCAATAAGGAAACGGGAAAGATTGAGGAACATTTTGAGGTAAAATGTTTAAAATACACGGAGACTCCAAAAGGAAAAGGTCCGGATTGGTTGTTTGAGTACGATTCATTATTTAACTCATTCCACCTTCCAACGTTTGATGGAGTAGATGAAGCTGTAACGCTTCTTCATGGGTTACATCTTAATCCTGATATCTCTTCACCATCACCTCCTTCCTCTCCTGTTACTACTATTCCTTCATCTCCCTTGCCCGCTGTTGTTCCTGAGAGCTCTTCTGCTGATCAACAATCTGATGCCTCTCCTGCTGCTGTTGATGCTGTAGATGACTCTTCTCCTATTATTGAAGATGAGCCTTTTGCTCAAGAGGTTGAGCTAAATAATCTAGAAACAAACCTCACACCAGACTCAATACCCATTACTCGCATTCATAAGAACCATCCTACTAATAATATTATTGGAGATTTGAATGCAGGTGTTTTAACAAGAAGCAAAGCAGCTGAAGCTTCATCAACGGTTGATCTTTCGGATGACACATCTGAAGATCCTGCTCTTCCGTGTTTGAAGGCGGAAATAGAAGAATGCTTCTTATCCCAAGTTGAGCCAACAAAGATCGATGCGGCTCTAAAAGATTCACACTGGGTATCTGCAATGCAAGAAGAGTTGCAGCAATTTGTAAGATTGCAAGTCTGGACTCTAGTACCACTCCCTAAAGGTGTACACCCAATTGGAACGCGCTGGGTGTTTCGTGTCAAACGTGATGATAGAGGAGTGGTAATCAGAAATAAGGCTAGGCTTGTTGTCCAAGGCTATACACAACAAGAAGGATTAGACTATGATGAAGTTTTTGCACCTGTTGCAAGAATGGAATCAATCCGTATTTTCCTAGCCTATGCAACATTTAAGGGGTTTCGCGTCTATCAGCTGGACGTGAAGAGTGCGTTTCTATATGGAAAGGTTGCTGAGGAGATATATGTTCGTCAACCACCTGGTTTTGAAGATTCAGTCAACCCAGACTACGTGTGCAAGTTGGATAAAGCCCTTTATGGTCTGCATCAAGCTCCGCGTGCGTGGTATGAACGGTTAGCAACGCACTTAATCAAGAACGGTTTTGAACGTGGTCAAATTGACAGCACTTTGTTCATCAAGAGAACTGAAAAGAGTCAGCTACTAGTTCAAATCTATGTAGATGATATTATTTTTGGTTCGACTGATGAATCTTTGTGTCGTCATTTTGAAAAGATTATGAAGTCTGAATTCGAAATGAGTGCTATGGGGGAGTTGAAGTACTTTTTGGGTGTTCAAGTTGATCAATCTCCGAAAGGCACCTACATTCATCAATCCAAGTACGTCAATGACATGTTGACTCGTTACAAATTACTTGATTGTAAAGAGTATGGCTCTCCCATTCCCATCAACCATAATCTTGGACCCGATGCCGAAGAAGAAATGTGTGATGAAAAGCTATATCGGTCGATGATTGGATCTTTGATGTATCTTACTGCATCTCGACCCGATATAGTGTTTGCTGTATCGCTGTGTTCTCGATATCAGTCGCAACCAAAGGTTTCTCACTTAAAGGCGGTCAAACGGATATTTGGATATCTCAAACATCGACCTACTCTAGGTCTATGGTATCCAACTGAGAAGTCATTTGTTCTCACAGCATATTCAGATTCTGACTATGGTGGGTGCAGCATCGATAAGAAGTCTACGTCAGGAGGATGCCAGTTTCTCGGTTCACGATTAGTGTCGTGGCAATGCAAGAAGCAAACGACAGTTTCCACTTCCACAGCGGAGGCTGAATATATTGCTGCTGCCAGCTGCTGTTCACAAATTTTGTGGATTCAGCACCAACTTCGTGATTATGGTTTACTCTTGACTATGACTCCATTATTTATTGATAATACTGCTGCCATATGCATAACTAAAAATCCCGTACAACATTCTAAAACCAAACACATAGAAATTAGGTTTCATTTTATACGGGATTGCTATGAGAAACACTTGATTGACCTTGTCCAAATTGAAACTGAAAAGCAAAATGCTGATTTGTTTACCAAGGCCTTCTCTAGAACTAGGTTTGACCAACTGATTGACATGATTGGGTTGCGCTTCTTTCAGGACAAACAGTAAACTGTGACAAAACCTTTCTGTTGACTATTTCTTTAATTCTACATACAGCTGTTTATTGGCAATAGCCACTCTTTATGTTTGTTAACATTAAAGAAAAGCATTATTGCAACATTTATAAAAGACGTTTAATTAACATTTAAAGTTGTCTTGCGAATCTGTCTTTCTAATATGATCCCTAATACGACATAATTTAGTTCGTCTTGTTTATTTATTTTAAAAAAAAAAAAAAAAAAAAAAAGGAATAGAAACTTTGAACAGTATGCTGTGTGTGTTATATTTAATTTTAAAGTTTATTTTATTTTATTTTATTTTATTTTTTTCTTATTTTATTTTATTTTTTGTCACAGATTACTGTTTATGTTCTGTTTTTTAGCGATATTTTTTTAATTTTAGCAATATTGTTCTAATTTTAGCGATATTGTTTGAATTTTAGCGATATTGCTGATTTCTAGCGATATTGTGGTCTCGCTGATATAGGTATTTGATTTTAGCGATATTGACTAGCGATATTGTGATATCGCTAGATATTTGAATTTTATATAAATAAATATCTGTCACTGTATTCGATACACTTTCAAATCCACTCAGCGATATTAACTAGCGATATTGTCTGAGTTTTTAGCGATATTGCAAACTGTTTCGATTTCTTCTTCGTTTTCTCAACCAAAATCAAATTAAACCTCTTCCCTGTGTTCGCCTTTGTCTTTTACATCGATTGGTATGTGCACATTATCTCTTATTTCACTTTTTATATCAATTTGTGTACATTTACAGTCGGTTTACTGTGGGATTTGTTTATATGCGTTAACTGCTTAAATACTGTGTAAAAACTCGTTTAACTTATTCCCTGTATGTCCCTAATACTTGTAGTATAAGTTTTGCGGTTTAGATCATTGTTTTGTGTGGAAATTTTGATTTTTGCCCGTCGCTGATGTCACAGCGATATTGTGGGGCGATATTGCAATATCGCCCAAATTAGGGTTTTAATTTTAGCGATATTGTCCCCAATATCGCCTAAATTGGATTAATTTCCATATCTGACACATTTTAGCGATATCATGCCCAAAATTTTTAATTTTTAGCGATATTGTTCAGCGATATTGTGGTATCACTCAAATTAAATAGCGATATTGTTGAATCGCCAAAATTGTGGATTAATTTCCAATATCGCTGATTTGAATCAGACTATTTCAATTTTGTCTGATTTTAGCGATATTGCACTCAATATCGCATAAATCAATTTGTGCGATATTAGTGTCAATATCGCCTAAATCAGAATGGGCCTATTGGGCTTGGCCCAAAATTTTGATAATCTGGCCCAGTTTTCATGAATATTGACTGTGCGGCCTGTTTTTGATCTGATTACTAACTGGTTTCGAGTCTTGTGTTGTCTATTGACTTGTTTTGGAGAAATGGAAGATTTTGCCCAGTTTGACCAGAAATGTGATGTCCGTCACAATATTACGGCATTTTTGGACGGATCTAAGGCCTCTGCTGAACCTTTTAGGCCTATGATTGCCTTTCTGCGCCGATCACGTATATTCACCGCCATATCGGCTTCCACAACTATATACAGAGACCACATTGGTCAATTCTGGAGGAATGTCGCTATAGACAGTGATCTGGACTACACACGCTTGATTTCGACGGTCCACGGACGTCAAATCATAATTTCAGAGCAATTGATCCGTGATGCGTTGCAGCTTGATGATCATCCGGATATGCTGATCCAGTTTTCGCACGAGTTTATTCTGGGTGCGATGGATCGTTTGGGATACACTGGCAGCCACGCCGACCAGTATAGAAAGGGAAATTTAACTCGGGTTTGGCGCTGGTTGATGCACATTTTCATTTTGTGCATAGGGAATAGGAAGGCTGGGTATGATGGCACGAGTCACAGAACAGTATGTGCTATGTTGGCTTTGATCTACAACAAACCGTATAACTACTCAGGCTATATCTTCCGGTCAATGGTGGATAATGCTCAACAGGGGGAGAATCGATGGTATATGTATCCCCGGTTCCTCTAACTCATCATCAACAACGAGCTTCCGGGTCTGGCTACTGATGCCACCCGTATCTACAGGCAGACTCCGATGTCCAATCGGATATTTGGAGTCATGAGCTCAAATGGAAAGGGGGTTCCGATTCCTCCTGATACGCCTCTTTTTGGTCACGTTGTTGACCCGAACTACCAACCACCGGCCAACGACGGATACTTAGATCCAGTGGTTAATCAGCCAGAACTTTCGGATGCAAACCTTGAAGACGTTCACGTCCAGGTTACTGAAGACCCACTTGAGGGTGTCTATGTCAGTGTCACCTCCCAAGGTGACTTGCATCGCTTACATGTCCACGGGGACACATCGGAAGGGTCGTCTGACTCTGCATCTTCTGGTCCTCCGGGTGGAATAACCGAGAGTGATTCTGAGGGCTTGGTCCCGCCTCCTCACGAAGTTGAACATCTGAGGCGGATCAATCCTCAACGATATTTGCGGATTCAGAGACGCATTGCTGCAGGGAGGCAGCATATTCCTCTCAAAGACAAAAGAGTGAGGACTGAAGTTGAAACTGAATATGTGCCTCCTCCTCCCAAGAAATCGAGGATTGCTCGGGAAGTTGCTACATCCTCACGGCCACAGGATGCACCGAGGGTTGACATTCCGGTTCAACCACTCCCCTCGGTCATCCAAGAATTGATGAAAAGGCTGGATGCAATGCAAAACACTTTGGATTCACAAGCTGCAGTGATTCAAGTCCAAGATACAAGACTTGCAGCGGTTGAAAAGGAGAATGAGACTCTTAGGTCTAGGGTGGTGACGTTGGAGTCACAGATGGTCGTTTCGGGGGAGATAGAAGATAGGGAAACACCAAATGTAACTCCCCCGCAAACTGAAAATGTAAATGTTGAATCAGGAAATGAAACGGCACGTTTAGATTACTTCTCGTTTGAGGATATTCCTGGTCAACCAAGACCATTAGCAGTTGACTATTCATGCGCTGATCTGACTTATCTTGCTAGAATGGTTAACCGATCTGAAAATTTGAGGGAGAGTACACCTGATGAGGATTCAGACCTAGAAACTGAAGATGAAACATTAAATGAGGATGAATACTATTATGGTGCTCCGACTGTTGAGTCAGATTCATCTGAAGATGAATCTACTGAAGACTCAAATGAACCTGAAGTTGAACTGCCTGAATCTCCAAAGTTTCCTGAGACTGCTGAAGTGAGAGCTGCTCGCTTAGCTTCCTGGTGGCCACATGGAAAAGAAAAAATTGTGCCGGTCACGTGCAAGTCTTACAAGGTCAAGGGAGAATATAAGGGGTTAATTAATAGCTGGAAAGTGTTGAATGATATGTTTCTGATCAAAAGGACCGATGGAGTTCAATACTTTAAACTGTCATTCACAAAGCTGAGTACGCTGCCTAAGGGAGAAATAAATAGACTCGCTCAGCTACAATTGATAAACCCTGAAAGAAACACTCGTGCAGATTTTATACAAACGACTCTACAAAAGGAAACACGTACAAAAAGGTACAGTTTCATAAAGCCAACACTGGGAAAAAGAGTTACCTACAAGAAGCGGATAGATCCAACTACCAATCAGCCTATGATCAGGATGAGATATCCGCCGGCTATCTGCATCAAAAGGATCACTCTGGAAACAGTTCCCTTAAACTTCCTTAGAAGATTCCATTATTGGGAATTTGATAGTCAAACGGGAGAAGCTGTGTTGATTTTTGTGCCAGAGAATGTTGAACCAGAGAAGACATCTCTCTATGGGTTAAAGAAGACGCAGTATCGAGTTTTTGATCCTATGAGTTTGATAAATCTATCTAAGGAGGATATGAGGAAGCTGTTTGATAATCGCATAAGGTATTACAGAGGTAATCCTACAAATGACAGTACTGCTGATAAAAGAGAAGTGCTCTGTTGGTACATTTAGAGTGTCTGTCACTTGGTCTAGGTTATCGAGTTGTAATAATTAGTCTAGTTTTTGGTACTAGCGATATTGCAATATCGCATAAGCGATATTGCAATATCGCATATGCGATATTACAATATCGCTAAACAGGCTGATTAGACAAGTATAAATACGTTTAGGGTTTCAGTTTTTTGGTTAACTTTGATATACGAATTTCAGCAGCTGTGTTATTTTCTCTGGCATTTTATATTGTATTCACAACTGGTTTGGTTGATTAAATATATTCTTGTGATTACTTTGTTGAATTGTGTTATTAAACGTACTTTGATTTGCTATTGAATTCCGCGCTTTAGCATTGCTTGATTGATTCATTGTCTAAGGTCTGTGCCTTTACGGTCCTACAAGTGGTATCAGAGCTATTAATCATTGGATTAGTGGTTTTTTTTTAATCAATTTTAGTACGTTTTTAAATATTGCGAAGATCAGATGCAGAGAAGATGACCGGGCGATCATTAATCCTTGTCCGAATGACCGGAGGATTTACAGCTATATCATATACTATATTAGCCCAGAACTGGGTGAGTATATCCTTGGACAGTGCAGGCAACTCGGTGATGGCATATCTAATCCTTGATCGTGCCAGAAATGAGAGAATCCGAGCAACTCTAGATGCTCGACGAGCGGTGATGTCCAAATCCACAAGTACATTGTGGTGAGCAGCAAATTGTCGAGCCATTTCTGTAATATCAAAAATCACACAAATGTCAGACAATTAGTTTAACATGTATTAATAAACTTATATAATCTACAACTCATGATTGAACTATTAAGTTATGAAACTTAATTAACAATTATAGTTGTTAATTATATATAACATCAATAAGTCTAACTCTCTATTTATCCTGTTTAAAATATATAACTTATTACAAGAAGTCATAAGTCTTATATAATAAGTATACGATTTTACGTGTTCACAATGAAGTCGACACGACTAACCGTAGACAATTTTAACTTATAAACGCTTAATTAGTTAACCAATCAAGAGATCGTATATTAAAATAAAGTCGTCAACTCGCAGAGTCAACAAGTCAACTCGCAGCTCAAGTCAACTCGTAGAGTCAACAAGTCAACTCGCAGACTCATCTCGCAGAGTCAACAAGTCAACTCGCAGAGTCATCTCGCAAATTCAACTCGCAAGTCAACTCGCAGGTTTGACTCGCAAGTCAACTCGCAAGTCAGGTCTGCGAGTTGAGCTGGATCTCAACTCGCAGGATGAACTGCTCAGTGACGTCACAATCAAAATTTAATTTTGCAAGTGTTAAGGCAATCAGGTGCTGACAATATGATCATAATGCTCCGATTAACATAAACCCTAAGGTTTCTTGTTAGTTTGAGCACTAGATCAAAGTATATTGAGTAAATTTAAAACGAAACCCTCATTTTAACTAAATGTTGATTCTGAGTTATTTACTCGATGAAATACTTTGTTATATACCTCAAAATGTTAACAAAATGAAGATGAATAAACGCTACAGAGTTAAAATGTCTGTACGCTAAGTAAAAATCACAAAATGTTGCGAGTTCAAATCTCGGCTCGAGTCGCAGGAACTGGGTTCGCAAGGGAAAATGTCAATTCGCAGAACTGTGTGGTTGACAAGTGAACTCGCAAGTATTTATACCATATGAACGCGGCTCGCAGAAGGACTCAACTCGCAGACCCCAGTTCATCTCGCAGGTTAGGTCAACTCGCAAGTCAAAAGTCAACTCGCAGAGTTGACCAGATTTGACCAGAAACACAATTTTGTTAAATTTTTTTAATTTTAATCCCATAAAATAAACAAGTCTAAAATAAAAGTATTTTTCAATTGTTTTTCTCTTAGAATAGCGCACACATTACATACAAGTCTAAAATCTGATTATTTTTCACTTGTTATGTAACCATACGATAATACGAACGACAAAAACATAAAATAAAATTAAATAAGATAAAATAAGATGAACTAAAATGATAAAAATACGAATAAATGTATAAAATGAAATAAAATAAAAGAAATACATCCTAACAGAGGGCGTTAAGATTTTATCGACTTGTAGGATCATATTAGGAAGAAACAGCTGAACCAATTGTTGAGTAAACAGTCTAAGAAGATTGTTAGTATGTATACCTCATGAAATTCACAATAAGTTACAGAAAAGCTCACAACTTAACCATTTATCGACTTATATTTAGAAAAGTATAACTTGGTTACCTATCTCCACAGAATATAACATATTCATCAACATGAAACGTTCAGTTATCATAGATAGTTCAAGACGATTACCGATATTATGATCCACATAAGCAAAGTCTACACTGATTTTCAAGCAAACTATTATTGTTGGTATGTGTATTACCTAATGTGATCCAAAATACGACATACTGAGAGATCAAGTAAAACACATAACACTGTATCCTTCACTTTCAAGGTGGAGGTCACTAAATGATGTTCTTTTCGAAGCATATAACATACCCTTGAGTGAATTTAAAATGTGACAAACATCAAACCCGTTTTGTAGATACTAGTGGTTCTAGATCTGTACTTAGTACAACATAAGATCCCTTAGTATAGACAAAACAAACTTGAAACCATTGGCAAAACTAAAGGGGTCAGGTCTGTACTTAGTACAATAAAGACACCAGTAGTTTTACTAATAGCCATAATTCTTATTATTTGTCTTGACATATTTTCATAGATTCTTGATAACAGTGTATGGTCAGACTATCTTTCATCAATTAAGACTTATGTCATACGTCATATAGCAAATCACACGAGATAACACACAGAAGATTTATAGCTTATTATATGCTCAGAAATCAAAGCAGAATTTGCCTACCAATACATCATATATTGAAGCTATCTAGATGTAAAATATTTTAAGCAAATTATAACGTATGGAGAGAGGTGTATACTAAAATAAAGATAAGTAAAATCCTGGTTTTAGAGATGTAAAGTTAATGTAACAAACTTGAATCTACTAACACACCTAACTTAAGACTTTTACCTACAATTATTAGGCCGATTCCTCTAATTTACTATCATTTCCCAGCAGATAAACACTTAACCTTTTTATCGGAGGCGATTCCCCTTAGGTAACAAGCAAATGAATGCCATACGCCTAAAAAGTTTTTTTTTTTTTTTTAAAAATAATAATAAAAGAAAAACAACTAACTATTACATAAAACCCCTATGGAAGACTAATCACTCTGGATTTCTCATTCCATTAAGTTGCACCAATTTCTCAAATCGAGCTCTGTCGAATGCTTTGGTGTATAAGTCTGCTAAATTATCCACGGATGGAACCTTAGCTAACTTTATCAAGTTCTTCTTAGCACAGTCTCTAATAAAGTGATGTCGAATATCAATGTGTTTAGTTTTACTGTGCTTGATCGGATTATTGGTTATAGAGATCGTTGATTCATTATCAATCATCATAGGAGTATTTGTTATACTCAACCCATAATCAAGCAGTTGCTGTTGTATCCACAGAACTTGGGAACAACAGCTACCAGCAGCAACATACTCAGCTTCACATGTAGAAATGGCGACTGAGGTTTGCTTCTTGCACTGCCAAGAGATTAGTCTACTTCCTAGGAATTGACATCCACCGGTTGTAGACTTTCTATTCTGATTGCATCCTCCGTAATCAGAATCAGTGTAAGCCACAAAATCTAAGTCTCCATCAGTCGGATACCAAAGTCCCAGTTTCGGTTTCCCTTTGAGGTAACGAAGAATTCGTTTTACAGCTAGCATGTGAGATTCTTTAGGAGTAGCTTGATATCTTGCGCAGACACATACTGCAAACATTATATCAGTCGTCGATGCAGTCAGATACATTAATGATCTAATCATGGCCCTATAAAGAGTAGGATCCACGTCTTTATCACTCGATGTATCTGGACCAATACCATGAGCTTCCGGAATAGGAGTATGAAAAATTCTAGATTCTTCCATCTTAAATCGTTCTAGAAGCTCATTAGTATACTTAGCCTGATGAATGAAATATCCATCTTTCTTTTGATCGACTTGCAATCCTAAGAAAAATGTCAATTCATCCATCGCTGACATCTCAAACTTGTTCTTCATAACTTGTTCAAATTCACTATACATCTTTTCGTCAGATGACCCAAAGATGATATCGTCAACATATACTTGAACAAGTAGAAAGTCTCTCTTTTTCCATTTGACAAAGAGTGTACTATCTATTCTTCCTCATGTAAAATCATTTTCAAGAAGATCAGTAGATAATGTTTCATACCACGCTCTAGGAGCTTGATGTAATCCATATAGAGCTTTATCAAGACGATATACTCTATCTGGATACTTTGGATCAGTAAATCCCGGTAGTTGAGAAACATACACCGTTTCCTTGACTCTTCCATACAAGAAGGCACTCTTAACATCCAGCTGAAAAACTTTCATTTTCTTTGAAGCTGCAAATGCCAAGAATAACCTAATTGCTTCAAGCCTAGCCACAGGTGCAAACACTTCATTGTAGTCAATCCCCTCTTGTTGATTGAAACCTTGAACAACTAGACGAGCTTTATTGCGAATCACGATTCCCCGATCGTCTTTCTTGCACTTAAATACCCATTTACAGGTTTAATACCAATTCCCGGTCTGGTACCTAACCTGTCCGTGCTCGAACTAGAGATATTCTTAGGCTTATCACTGTTCTCGCGCTTAGGAGTAGCTTCCATCTTCTTATTGGGACAACAAGAAGATACGTGTCCTTTTTGATGACACTTGAAGCATGACATCTGCTTTCGTGACTTAGCAGTCTCAGCAGTCTCCTTCTTTGTCTGATCAGAAGACACTGCGGGTAGATTCTTTTGTTTCTTAATTACCTCATCATTTACATCAGTACTACCAATCATTCCACTTGATACAAACTGTACTTTAGTGAATGATTTGACTGTACTTTTGTCTAATGATGGGTCGTTAATAGGATCCTTCTGAGTCTCAGATGCATCGGATTCTTGAGTTTCCAAATCCTCAGTTTCAGGATTCGCATCTGTCATCTCTAAGTCAATTGGAGTAGTAGTGTAATTTGCATTAAAAGGCGGAGGAACATCAGAGTAACCTAGGCCAGTTACATCCTTCACACTACGTTGTGAGCTAATGATTCTATCTAAGGTCAAAGAAGATGTTCTATAACCTTCAAGTTTACGGTTTAGCTCGACTAACTTCATTTTAGACTCTGAGAGCTCCTTATCCCTACCAGCAATGTTCTTATTTAGCTCGTTTAGGTTCAGATATAACCCGTCTATCTTAACACATTGTTCATTAATTATGTCACTTAGACTGGTCTTATCAGAAGCATCAATTTTAATCTTTTCAGTTAATGCTAGCTTATCTTCACCTAACCTACGAACATCACTTTTAGCTAAGTCTAGTTCAGATGTTAAGGTTTTGTTAGATTTGGCAAATACACTAACCTGAGTTTGTAAATCAGTAACTAAATAGCAAACATCAGCAAGAGTAAGAAGATCAAGACATACCTTTTTGTTGTCTGTCTGAACATCAGCCATGTATGCAATAAAGTCATCGGGACTCATCTCTTCGGTTGAGTTGATGTACAACACATCTTCATCTCTCCCCTTGACTTCCATGTGTGGCACATTAGCTTGAGGTTTCTCAGCAGTTGGCATGTATGAAGTTGATTCAATTGATTTCTCTTGATCGTTTATCTCAGTCATGAGAGCTTGCTCAGGCTGAGTGGACCAATCATAGGAACCATCGATTTGTTGAACCACTAAGACTTTGGAAGTCAAAGTACTTCCCGAGTCTTATTTTGCAGCGCAAGTATCAACCTTCGGTCGTTGACATTCCCTAGCAAAGTGTCCATAACCTTGACAGTTATAACACTTGACCTTGGATTTGTCGAACCCAGGTCGATTTCCAACAACTCTTCTACCCTAGGAAATTCTTAACCCTCCTTGACACCATAGCAAGTTGCCACTGGAGGTCCATTTCCTCTAAGTCATCAGGGTCGACTTGATCATAATCCTCATCAAATTGTGCAGGATCATTAATCTTCCCTTGTATGTAATTCTCATAGGAAGCAACGAACGAAGCCAGCACAAACAGTTGTTGTTCTACTGATTTCACACTCATTGGCATTTTATGATGCCCTTGAGTTGACTTCTCAGAAGAAATGTTCTTACTTCGTTTCTCGCCTCCATCTGAAGCTATGAAGCAAAGATCCTCGGTCAACATTTCACCAAGTTCATCAATTTCACCAGCAAATAATGCAGTAGTTGAATTGGATGAAACATTTGAGATACTAGTCTTTCTATGGTATAAACCTGGATTCTGTAGATGATCAGAATCTGTATCTCTAGTTTTCTTGGAGAAATCATAACCCCTGAGCTTGTCAATTGCCTGCTATAGGGTCATAGTGGCGTACCTTTCATCATTATCTTTTAACATGATACCATACATTTCCCACTTACAAGGCAAACCCTCAATGAATTTGTCAGTTTTCTCCTTGTCATTGTAGAAAATCTCGTGGTCGTCAAGTTCACTTAATAAATGATAAAATCTGGTAGTGTAGGCTTCAAGGTCCTCTTCTCTAAAAGCTTTAAATACCATAAACTGCTTTTTTAGAATATTACACTTGCCGGCCTTCACTTGAGGGCTTCCCTCACACCTTTTCTCTAGAGCATCCCATAGCTCTTTAGCTGTGTGAAAGGACTTCAATTGGTGATTGATTTCCTTGGGAAGGCTCATTTTTATCGATGAATGTGCCTTATTATCAATAGTGAATTCCTTCTTTTGATTGTCATTCATTCTGTCATAAGTCACAATCACAGTTGCATTCTCTACCACAGCAGTAGGTGCAACATATCCGTTTTTAATGCACAGCCACATATTTATGTCATGGAATCTACAGTAACTTTCGAATCTGTCTTTCCATCCATAATAGTCCTCGAGTCTGAGCAATTTCGGTGGAACATTAGATTTACCGACCTCGTGTTCCATTTCTATCATTCTACTCAAATCAGACATCTTGGTAAGTCTCAAAAGTTGTCAAATCACACAATTTAGTAAGTTCAGTGCGCAGGTGAATCTCAACTCGCAGCTGGTTTCAACTCGCAAAGGAAAAATCAACTCGCAATGGAAACTCAACTCGCAGCTGAATCTCAACTCGCAGCTGAAACTCAACTCGCAAATGTATCTCAACTCGCAGCTGAAACTCAACTCGCAGCTGAATCTCAACTCGCAGCTGAAACTCAACTCGCAAATGTATCTCAAGTCGTAGCTGAATCTCAACTCGCAAAACGGCGCTGTGAAATCTGGGAACTGAAACTTTTTGGTATTTTTACGATTAAATCAGTAGATTTCGATCGTAAACAACCCTAAAGATGTTATATAACCTAAAACCTTGAAACCTCAATGTTTCTAAGCCCGAAAGCTCTGATACCAATTGTAAGGTCACTAGATCTTGGTTCGATAACGGATCATCTTTAAGTATTGAGGTGCGGAATCCCTCAATACGTTAGGTTTAAGCTTATATAACTTTACTATCAATTAAAGGGCTTCGTTTTGATTATTAACTAAGTTAATCACTCAAAACCGAGCCTTTAATACTATAATAAATATATCTGCACGAAAAACGAGGTGGTGAATATTTTAATGCTGTGTGTAATAAATGGCACGGATACCAAGAAAATACCCTGATTATTGTATTTATACTTGGTTCAACTCGCAGCCCATGGGCCTTGCGAGTTGACTCAACTCGCAGGCCTTGGGCTTTGCGAGTTGACTTATCAACTCGCAATCCCTTTCAGCTCGCAGCTTGTTTTCAGCTCACAAAACTGAGTTGCGAATCCAAATCTCATCTCGCAGGTTTAACCTGCGACTTGAGATAGGCTGCGAATTGAGATCTCATCTCGCAAGTCTTTTGACTTGCGAGTTGACTTCTCATTTCGCAATTTTGACTTTAATTCGAATTCGTTACTTGTCTAATTATATTTAACAAATAATAATAACAAATTAATATCTTATATTTAAAAATCTAAACCAATGTACAAACATGATAATAATTACACCGGTCCTATTACAAGCTAGATCTGTTATCACAAACATGTCCCAACAAATTGGATACCATAGTCCCAGCTTTGGCTTCTCTTTGAGGTAACTAAAGATTCGTTTAATAGCTTGCATATGAGACTCTTTCGGATTAGCCTGATATCTTGCGTAAATACACACAGCAAACATAATATCAGGTCTAGATGCAGTCAAATACATTATTGATCCAATCATGGCCCTATATAAAGTAGGATCCACATCCTGATCACTCGATGTATCGGGACCAAGTCCATGATTTTCTGGAATAGGAGTTTTGTAGATACGAGATTCATCCATCTTAAATCGTTCTAACAACTCATGTGTATATTTTGATTGATGAATAAAGAATCCATCTTTCTATTGGTCAACTTGTAACCCTAAGAAAAAGTTCAACTCTCCCATAGCAGACATCTCAAACTTGCTTTTCATAACTTGTTCAAAGTCTCTACACATCTTTTCGTCAGATGACCCAAAGATTATGTCATCGACATAAACTTGAACAAGTAGAAAATCCTTCTTCTTCCATTTTACAAACAGTGTACTATCAATTGCACCTCTTGTAAAACCATTCTCAAGAAGATGCATTGATAATGTCTCATACCACGCCCTAGGTGCTTGATGTAACCCATAGAGAGCCTTATCCAGACGATATACTCTATCTGGATACTCAGGATTAGTAAATCCTGGTGGTTGTGAGACATACACCAGTTCTTTGACTTTGCCATACAAAAAGGCACTCTTAACATCTAGTTGAAACACTTTCATTCCCTTAAAGGATGCAAATGCTAAGAATAACCGAATTAGTTCAAGCCTAGCCACTGGTGCAAACACTTCCGTGTAATCAATTCCTTCTTCTTGATTGAACCCTTAAACGACCAAACGGGCTTTATTGCGAGTAACGATTCCCCGATCGTCTCTCTTACACTTAAATACCCATCTAGTTCCTATTGGATATTCACCATCAGGTAAATCAACCAATTCCCATACTTGTAACTTGGAGAACTGAGACAGTTCATCCTGCATTGCTTCGACCCACGAGCTTTCTTTTAGTGCCATTTGCACATTTTTAGGCTCAATTTGTGAGATAAAGCATGAATATAAACATAGATTTGTAATCCCTGTCTCTTTCATTTCAGCATACAAGCTTGAGTGAGTGGATGTACTAGCTTTAGATTGATTCCGAGTTTGAACAGGAGAATTTGGATCACCAATGATATTCTCAATCGGATGATTCCTATTCAATCTCGTTTCAGATACAGGTTCAACTAGTAAATCATGGTGTAAGTTAGTACCAATTTCCTCCAATGGTGGTATATCATCATTAGTAGTATAGGTCCTTAATTGTCGCAAAGGATTAAGAATATCATCCACAATCCTTTGAGAAACAATTCAGGATCTACATTCTCTTGAGGTATATCAACTGGAGGTTGTTGTGACTCAATAGTTGAAGCTTCATCAGAATCAACAATGGTCCTAATTCCATATGTTTGAACATTCGATGTTGGAGAAGAACTAAGATCGTCATCTCCAAACAACAAATGCTCGGGCATCTCTGAATTACTGACATAGTCACTGATAGGGACTTTAAATGACTTGAAGAGATCAGAATAATCAAATTGCCAATCTAATCCCTTATGCAAGTCATGTGTGTAGCTCGTAACTTCAATGTTATGAACTATTTCCACACGTCCCATAGATTTATTGAAGACACGTTTGTTTGGTGAGTTAGGCATATAACCTAGGAAATATACTTCGTTAGCCTTCTCACCAAATTTAGGTTGATGGCTAGTCTTCAATAAAGTGCATGAAACTCCAAAGGGTTCAAACCCTTTTAAGTTTGGTTTCTTATTGTTTATAAGCTCATAACAAGTCTTGTTCTGCTTTTTAACCGTAAGAACTCTATTGAGAACATAACATGCAGTATTCACCGCTTCTACCCAAAAGATGACCGGAAGCCTTGAATCTGCAAGCATTGTTCTAGCCCCTTCAATCAACGTTCTGTTTTTCCTTTCAGCAACACCATTATGTTGAGGTTCATAAGGTACACTGAATTGATGTAGTATCCCTTTACTTAAGCAATAGATATTGAATGTTGAATTCTTAAATTCTGTTCCATTGTCACTACGAATTCTCTTAACTCTTGTTCTATAGATATTCTCAATTAGATCTAAGAACTCCATAAGAATACCAGGAGTTTCATCCTTAGATCCCAAAAAGAAAACCCAAGAGAATCTAGAAAAATCATCTGTGACAACCAAACAGTACCATTTGCCACCTATGTTTCTCTTACTTATGGGGCCAAAGAGATCCATATGTAGCGATTCAAAAGGCGATAGGATTAAGTTTTCAGTTTTAGACCTGTGTGGTTTCTTATGTTGTTTTCCTTTTAAACAAGAAACACACTTGTCTTCAAACTCGAAACGTTTTACGAAAGTTCATTTTACGAAAGTTCAGATGTGCCATCTTCCTATGCCATAATAGTGAGTCTGCTTCTGAAGCCTTGGATATAAGACATGTAGACTCCATCGAAGTAATAGGAGCACCCATGTTGATAGCATAGATGTCCTTTCTTGGAGCCCTCATTAATATCCATTTTTCAGGAATAATGAAACCCGGCTTTAGGACTAAGGCCTCTGTCTCATTGAAATAGACAGGGTGACCTTTATCACAGACTTGGTAAACACTCACTAGGTTGTGCGTTAGTTCTTCAACATAATTCACATCCTCTAGAGTCAAAGTTCCATTTGAAACTTTTCCTTTCCCAGTAATGACTCCTCCTTTATCACCAGCGAAATGAACTCGCTGTTTCAAACCTCCTTTGAAGTCTTTCAGTAGACTTTGAGTGCTTGTCATGTGTCTTGGGCAACCACTGTCTACGTACCACCAGCTATCTTCATTCACAGTATGCTCCTGCACATGACATTTGTACACAATTAATCATCAAGAGGGACCCAAGCCATTACGGTCTTGGTTTGTCCCTTATCATCTACAAACTTTAACTCTTTAAAGTAGCCATCCTTCCCATTAGGAGCTTTGGTCACTTTCGAAGAAGTATGAGCATGTTGATGATCGGTGGTCTTGGGTCTATGGGGTGAATTAGATCCAAACCTCCCTGACACAGAACCTTGGGATTTTTGTCCTTGATTACGATTATAGTTATAGTTAATCCCATGTGTTCGTGAAGCAGTACCATGCTCATAATGACTATGATTTCTTGAAGTAGAACCATTTTCATGATGACTATGGTTTGTTGAAGTAGAACCATTTTCATAATGACTATGGTTTGTTGAAGTAGAACCATTTTCATAATGACTATCGTTCCTACTAGGGGTCATAAACCTCGACGGTAATTGATCTTTAATAGAATGTTCAGGCCATTTAGGTTTAGGTGGAGAGACGTTGTGAGAAGCATCTCTTTTAAGAATATTTACAGGTTTACTACCTAATCCCGGTTTGGTACCTAACCTGGCTATACTCGAACTAGAGATATTTGGTGTCTTATCATTATTCACAGGCTTATGTGATGCTTCCGTCTTCTTATTAGGACAACAAGAAGATACGTGTCCTCTCTGGCGACACTTGAAGCAAGACATCTGCTTACGTGACTTAACCCCTTTTCCACCCTCATTCTTAGTCTGAGCTGAAAACACTAACGTGGATTATTTTGTTCCTTAATATACTCATCATTTACCTTAGTATCAATAGTCATTTCACTTGAGACAAAATATACTTTAGTGAATGATTTGTTCTTACTAATGTCAGATGATAAGTCTTTAACAATATCCTTATGTGTTTCAGTAATTTCAGACTCTTTAGTTACCAATTCCTCAGGTTTAGTATTCACATCAGTCATTTCTAAGTCAACAGAAGTAGTAGTGTAATTTGAATTAAAAGGTGGGGGTACATCACTGTAACCTAAACCAGTCACATCCCTTACACTACGTTGAGTACTAATTATATGATCTAAAGTTAAGGAAGATGTCCTATAACTTTCAAACTTACGATTTAACTCAACCAACTTCATCTTAGACTCATATAACTCCTTATCTTTACTAGCAATAGTTTGATTTAAATCTTTCAAGTTCAAATATAACCCATCTATTTTAACACATCCTTCATTTATGATATCTCTTAGATTGGTTCTATCAGAAGCATCAAGTTTAATCTTTTCTTTTAATGCTAGTTTGTCCTCACCTAACCTTCGTACATCACTTTAAGCAACTTCAAGTTCAGATGTTAAGGTTTTATGTGATTCGGCAAATACACTAACCTGAGATTGCAAATCATTAACTAAATAACAAATATCAGCAAGAGTAACGATGTTAAGACATACTCTTTTCTTATCTGTTTGAATATCAGCCATATGTGCGACAAACTCATCAGGATTCATATCCTCAGTTGAGTTAATGTAGAGCACATCGTCATCACTTGCTTTGACTTCTACCTCCGGCACCTTAAATTAAAAATCCACATCAGTTGGCATATAGGATGTTGATTCATTAGGTTTCTCTTGATCATCTATTTCA
Organism: Logfia minima; assembly: GCA_963921325.1. Taxonomy (NCBI): domain Eukaryota; kingdom Viridiplantae; phylum Streptophyta; class Magnoliopsida; order Asterales; family Asteraceae; genus Logfia; species Logfia minima. Next base: position 20,053,068 of record OY992774.1, on the reverse strand, counting down.
GCCATAAGAGCTTGCTCAGACTGAGTAGACCAATCATAAGAACCATCCATCTGCTGAACCACCAAGACTTTGGAAGTTAAAGTACTTCCCGAGTCTTGTCTTCCATTACCAATATCAACTTTTGGTCGTTGACATTCCCAAGCAAAGTGTCCATAACCTTGACTGTTATAACACTTCACCTTGGATTTGTCAAACCCCGGTCGATTGCCTACTACCCTTCTACCAGTACGCTTCAAGAAATTCTTAACTCTTCTTGACACCATTGCTAGTTGCCACTGAAGATCCATTTCTTCAAGGTCATCAGGGTCAATCTGATCATAATCCTCATCAAACACAGCTGGATCATTGATCTTCCCCTGAATGTAGTTCTCATAGGAAGCAACAAAAGAAGCAAGAACAAATAGTTGTTGTTCAGCAGATTTCACACTCATAGGCATCTTATGATGCTCTTGAGGTGACTTCTCAGTAAGTTTCCCTTTTGTTTGACTTCCAGATGAAGCGATAAAGCACAGATCCTCAGTCACCATTTCACCATTTTCATTAGTTTCACTAACTAAGAGAGCAGTGGTCGAACTAGATGAACCATTTGAGAGAATAGACTTTCCATGATACAATCCAGGATTCTGTAATTTATCATAGTTTGTCTCTCTCGTTTTCTTAGTGAAATCATAACCTCTGAGCTTATCTATAGCCTGCTTAAGAGTCATTGTAGCATATCGCTCATCATTATCTTTGAGCATAATTCCATGCATTTCCCATTTGTAAGGTAAACCCTCAATAAACTTGTCGGTTTTCTCCACATCAGAATAGGAAATCTCATGGTCATCTAGCTCACTCAGTAAATGGTAGTATCTTGTGGTATATGCTTCAAGATCTTCTTCTCTAAAAGCTTTAAACGCAGTAAACTGCTTTTTCAGAAGATTTTTCTTGCCAGCCTTAACTTGTGGACTACCCTCACATCTTTTCTCAAGAGCTACCCAGAGCTCTTTAGCAGTATGAAAAGATTTCAGCTGATGATTGATTTCCTTAGGAAGACTCATTTTAATTGAGGAATGAGCATTATTTTCAATTTCAAATTCTTTCTTTTGGTTATCATTCATCCTGTGATAGGGTACAACCATAGTAGCATTCTCAACAACAGCAGTAGGTGCAGCGTATCCATTTTTGATACACATCCAGATTGACAAGTCATGGAATCTACAGTATGATTCAAACCTGTCCTTCCATCCATAGTAATCCTCAAGTCGGAGCAATTTAGGTGGAACATTAAATTTTCCAATCTCGTGGTCCATCTCAATCATCTTACTTAAGTCAGACATCGTAAAAGTCAAAAATTCATATTGTTTTGCGAATTCAGTTAATTTCAGTTCGCAACACAATTCAGTTCGCAAGTAATTTCAGTTCGCAGATGAACTCAGTTCGCAGAAGAACTCATTTCGCAGTTTGAACTCAGTTCGCAAATGAACTCGGTTCGCAGAAGAACTCAGTTCGAGGAAGAAGTCAGTTCACAGATGAACTCGGTTCGCAGAAGAACTAATTTCGCAGGAAATTTTGGTTCGCAGCTCAATTCGTAGATCCTAGCTGAAACCCTAATTTCAACTCGGAAAATGGCTGAAAAATCCAAGTTTTGAAATTTTTAGGTATTTTCACGATTAAAACAGAGAATTTCGATCGTAAACAAACCCAAAAATGTCCAGAGATTGATTTTGGTCGTAAAAAGTACTTAGAGTGCTTTAAACAACCCGAAATCACGCGTTATATCGACTAAAATCTTGAAACCATAACGTATTTTAGCCCGAAAGCTCTGATACCAATTGTAAGTCCACTGATCTTGGTTCGATAACTCCGTTATCTATAGTATTAAGGTGCGGAATTCCTCAATACAATTAACTCAAGATTATAACGCGATTCTATTAACTAATATGCTTTGTTTTGATATTAACGAATGTTAATCAGTCAAAACCTAGCCATTAGTCTATTTAATATTCTCTGGAAACTCAAAAATCCGTAATTCGTATTTTTAAAAATCGATCATTATTAATTAATCAGAATATTAATTAAATACTCGTCTCAACTCGCAGCCCGTGGGCTTTGCGAGTTGACTCAGCTCGCAAGACAAGTCAGCCCATTGACTTTGTCTCGGCTCGCAGGTTTATCTGAGTTGCGAATCATTTCTCATCTCGCAAGTCTATGACTTGTGACTTGAGTTGGCACTGCGAGTTGAGATCTCATCTCGCAAGTCTTATGACTTGCGACTTGAGTTCTCAATTCGCAATTTAGACTTTAGTTCATATTTGTTAATTGTCTAATATTAATATATTTAACAAATAATAATAACAAACTAATATCATATATTTACAAATCTAAACCAATGTACAAATTTGATAATAATTACACCATTCCTATTACAAGCTAGATCTGTTGTCACAAAATATGTCTCAACACCTTTGACAATAGCTCTAGTTTCGATGCACCAACAGACTCCCCCTTGACAATAGCTCTGGTTTCACCCGAGATGTTGTCACCCGAGATGTCTTCGATCTTGATTCTGTTAAGCTCTTTTGTCTTCCTGCATAGAACACATTTTCCACAAAGTCTTCACTACCCTCTGACATCTTCAATCTTCATGTCTCTAACTATCTCTGTAGCATCATGAAGCTTCACAAATCATGTCATACACCCTCAACAACTCTTGTAGCTTCCGACTTACCCTTAGGAATTTCATCTTTTTCAGATCTTAACTCCTCTAGGTCTATCACTACGATTCACCTTCAGACATTTCTTCATTTTCTAAACTAAACTTCTCTAGGTATCCTCTAACTCGGACTTATCACTATTAAACTCGTCAGTTCAATGGTATCTGTCTCTATTAGATTGACTAGACTCCCCCTTAACCTATTCAAGCTTACCAAGTCTTCCAGTTGAAGAGTTAGGCAGCTCAAATTGGTCTACTACTAGGTAGCCCTCTAACATTCGGTCACTGGGATCATCGTCTCTGTCTCTATTTCTTTCTCAACGCATCCTCTTTACAACCAATCTTCTCCACCTGCCAGGCTTCTCTCCCTGAGCTGCCGCGCTCTTCAACAAGGGATTTATCTCCGTCTAAGCTATGGTGATATAGTTGTAATAGGTTTGGTTGGAATTGTTGTTGTAATGTGTAGGTGGTCATAGTTGTGGCTTTGGCAGTCGGCTCACTAATGACAAACCCACTAGACCGTTCTTCTTTTGGACCGTCTAGTTAGTATCATTACCAGAATCAGAATCATCATCTTGCAATTTATAATCATCGTCTTCATTTAACTTATATTTTGCCTTTATCCATAGTAAAACAAGACCCTAAGTGAGGTGAGATCCAAGTTTTATTAGATCTAGATTCATCCATCTGTGGAATATCATCTTGATCATCACTTTCATCAACACTCTCGATCTGTTTACACGCAAACCCCAATATTCTCCTCGAATTTAGATCTTCTAGCTTCAATGCTTTGTCATACCTAGGCTTTGAATTAATCGCATTCGAGTTGTTTCTCCAATCGTAGAGTTAAACAATCAAAAGTAATTATCTCCCCATTTATTTGTACAATTTAAAATGAAAAATAACTATAAATAAACAAACAAATATGAAATTATTCATATTAAAATATACATTCTTTTTGTGAGAGTCACTTTTACGAAGATCATATTAGCCATAATGCGTACGATACACAGTTAGGAATTGAATTATTCCGATGTTATTATGTATGTAATTTATAGTTCACGACGATTATTGGTATTGTTGTCCACTTAAGCAGTCAACACTCAGAATTTTCAAGTACACGTTTAGTTATTGTTCACGATTAACTATGTATCTCACATTTGATATACCCTTAGGATCGAAAAAGTCCAGAATTCCATGTAATGGATGTTTTTATAAAGTTAATTTCATCTCTAAAGTCAGGTCCTTTATATTAAGAGCAATGTACTTTTGTACATGTTTTAGCTATAGGACAAGACTAGGGTTAGAGGCAAACAAATCTAACCTTATTGTTGCAAAAGTTTTAACTTAAGTTCAACAATTCTAACCTTATTTGAAGACTGTTTAGTTAAATCTAAAACATGCTCATGAGCTAAGTCAATTATTTGACACATGAAATTAACTTAAGTTCAACAATTCTAACCTTATTTGAAAACTGTTTAGTTAAATCTAAAAGATGCTCACGAGCTAAGTCAATTATTTGACTATGGTGGAAAGAGATTTTAATCATTTGTAAAATTCAATGACATCAAGATGTGGATCTGTATAAATGAAGGGTATGATGCACCTACTTATGAATTCGAAGGGAAACGTAGGCTTTATTCGTATTCAATGATAAAGGAGGCAGACAAAAAGATGTATGATGCAGAGAACAAGGCGTTGTCTATTATCATCAAGTGTCTTCCTGAAGAAATTAAGCATACCTTCAAGCGTTATCACTTTTCTAGAGAGCTATGGTTAGCTTTGGAGAAAAGATTCGACGGTAGTAAACAGATCAAAGAGAGTAGGGTTGACTCACATCAAGGGACGTCTACTAGTGATCAATACTCAGGGAATAGTACACATTCCAGAGCCTTAGTTACTCAAACACATGACGGTTCATATGATTGGAGTACACCTGTTGAAGAGCCTCAAGAATTCGTGACCACAATTGATGAGGCAGACGAGGGTTATAAGGCTGGAGTCTACTAATACTATGAGTACAAAGTACTTCATTGCATATATGGCCAACATGGATGCTGAGAAGCATAAGATTATTCTAAACGTAGACTCTGTAGTTAATGTTTGTGTTTTATGTACTGACTTTGCAGAGCAGGCTGAGAATTTGATTGAATCATCTAATATGATGACGGCTCAACTAAATGCTTTAAAAGAAGAAAACACAATTTTAAAACTGAGAAACTCTGAGTTAGTTAATAAATCTAAATCTGATAAAGAGGATTTAAAAGTTTAAAAAGACAAAGTGAATGAGCAGAGGCTGACCCGGGAAAAAAATTTGGGCCAAAACAAAAAATATCGAAAAGAAAATGGAAAATCTTTTAGCGACGACACAAGAAAATAGTCAAAGTCAAAGGAAAAATGAGGAAACTTTTTTCGCTTTGTAGCGGTTGTTTATATTTATGTTGCGAAATCGTTTTAAAATTTCTTACAACCTCATCATTGAATTCAACCGATGCCAAATAACATGATTTAATTTCATGTCAACCCTAGTTTCCCAAAAATTCAAACTAAATCAAACCCACAATTAAAACTTAAATCCTTTTTAATGGGTTCAGCGCTAAAAACAATGTATTTACAAAAATCTAGATCTAGGGTTTTGACTTGTGTTTTTATTATTCATGATCTTTTCACAACCACAACAAATACACATATTATTAGTTATTATTACTATATCTTTAAACTGAGTAGCTTACTCATTCTTAGTTTTAAAACACCCGTACAATGCCACCACAGTAGCTCACTCATTCTTAGATCAGATCTAAATTATACAGCATGTCTGAAAAAATCATATCAGATAGAGATCCAATTTTCTTGAGTAATTTTTGGAAAGCCTTGTTCAAAGCTCACACCACCACTCTAGCATATTCGACAGCTTACCACCCTCAAACATATGGCCAAACAGAAGTTCTAAATAGGTGCCTTGAGACCTATTTAAGATGCTTCACATCTGACACCCTTGCCTCATGGTACCAGTGGTTACCTTTAGCTCAGTTGTGGTACACCACATCCTTCCACTCAAGCCTTAGAATGTCTCCATACCAAACACTCTACGGCCAATCTCCCCCTAACTATGTCCATTACCACCCAAAAGATTCACAAAATCAAGTTGTTGATAGCATCATGCGAATTAAGGAAGTGACAGTACAGTTACTCAAGGATAACCTCACTGAAGCCCAACAATGAATGAAAGTACAAGCTGATAAACATAGAAGCGATGGGGCTTTTGAAGTAGGTGAATGGGTACACCTCAAACTTCAACCTTATAGGCAACACTCTGTAAATCGCAAGGCTTTTCATAAACTCTCAGCTAAATATTTTGGTCCTTACGAAATTCTGGAGAAGGTTGGAAAAGTGGCATACAGGTTGAAATTACCGACTTCTTCAAAGATACAAAATGTGTTCCATGTCTCTTGTTAGAAGAAGAAAGTGAGAAACCATACTTTGACTAGTGAATTACCTTTGGTGACTGAAAAAGGAGAGTTCCACCATGTACCATTGAAAGTGTTGGAACGAAGGTTGGTCAAAAAGAGAAACAAAGCTATGGCAGAAGTTCCTGTTCAGTGGTCTAACATGGAGGTTGAAGACAGCACATGGGAGGAGTACAATGACCTGCAGAAAAGATTTTCAACTTTTGACATTTGGAGAAACATTAATCCTTGAGGTCAAGGATTTATTTATAGGGGAGAGTGATGATAGGATATTGTTTTAGAGACTCGTTAATAAAGCAATACAATGTTGTTGTGGTTATTTGTCTTTATTTCCTTTTATTGTAATAGACTGCCAGGATCCTTTTGTTAGTTGGAGGCATGTGCAATTGTCGGTAAGGATATATTTCCACTATTGTAATGAAAACCACATCAGAGAATATTATTAATAAAATATCTTAGCAAAGGAGAACTTTCCTTGGCTAACTTCTCCCATTGATTTTGCTAGAGCTTATCACAATATTTGATCGGATAACATGTTAAAGATTTTGAGTGACAATTAGTTCATAGCTTGGTTCCTTTTGTGATTGATGGATTTATAATCTATTGTAAATGGTCTCCTTTGAGGATTCTTCTTGAAAAGAAACCAAAAAAAATGTAATTAGTGCAACATTTATCCTATGTTGTGATGAGATATTAATGTTGATTTTTTTTATTTTATTTTTTTAATTTATATTATAATAATAAATTTTTTTGAATAATTTAAATTAGATAAATAATAAGAATAAGAGTACCTTGAACATTTTAATTGATAAATGGATGTCATGTTTAATCAAGGGAACTAATTTTTACCTAGTTGTTTCTACCTCATACACAAGTATTACATGTAAATTGATAAATATGTCCCTTGATTCCTTGATTTTACATCCTTTTTCTTATAAAACCCAGTACTCCAAACATCCAATAACAATTATTTATCCTATAGATTCCACTTCTTTCCAGACATTTCTGCTCCGTAATGTTTTCGAAATCAACCCACCATTCGCCTCAAACTAACTTAAAATATACATATGTTAACTACTTAACATATACTTAATGAGTTAATTAATTCTTCTATCGTGTATTAGGAAAAAATAATATGTTGATTAGTGTATTAAAATTACGAAGGAAAAGAATAAAATTAGAAAAATAAAATTCAAGAAATTTTATCTATATTATATTAAGTTGTAAAATAGGTAGATCAATCATTAAACACGATCCTCTTTTTAAATTATGGTGATTGGAACTTAAAAGAATTGGTAGAATATAAAAGCCCTAATTTTCCGTGGGATTTTCTTCTCCTTTTTCACGTTTACTTATTAGGTGGCGATGTGAAGCTTTGGTAACATCAGGGACTCAGGAAGTGGTCAACCCCAGTGAGGTGAAAGGAGTGGAGGAGGTAATGGTCTAGTGCTTTACAGGGGTTTTGAGGAAGTAGAGAGAAACGTGGGTGAAAATATTTGAAAGGTATGTTTGTCAATTATAGTTAGTGCATGTGTATGAGGTGAAACTCCTTGTGGAAAAATCATTCATATTTAAACAAATGTGGCACAAATTATAAAGTTGTCACATTACGTGGAAGCCTCGTTAGCGTTTGAAAATGTTAACAGGTAAAAACATAGTTTGTACAATTTTAGTACGAAATCATCCAATTTATAATGCAAAATAGATAATTAAATGAGTAGGTTGCTTATATGAAATATTTTTGAACTAGTACATAGCCGATCTATATAATTTCCTATTAGTTTTATTGTTTCACTTTAACTTTACGACAGATTAGGTACAGATATTTTTGTGTTATTATTTCCAAATATATGTCGTGACAAATTTGATAATAATTCTTCACAAAATATATTCAACAGTTTAACTTTTTCATAGCCGTCGCAAATTGAACACTAATTAGTCAAATGTTTGAGGTTTTTTCTTGCTCGGTATTGTCTCAAAACGGTCACAAATTTTGCCACGGATTTTTCTGCATCCCAAAATTTCATCGCGGTATTTAATTTATGTTGTAATGTTATGTGTAATGAACTTCCAGTTTATTGTAATTGTATGTTATTTATAGCACATTAACTGATGTATCATTTATTTAGGTGCAACATAAGATCTTAATAAATTGCACATCAACAAAAATATTATGTTATACACCCAATAGTAATAAATTAAAAATTCATTCCACAATAGTGAAATATTTCAAAACACCTAATCCTTTTGATGGCAACACGTTAAAATAAAATTAAATTAAACGTACGTACTTGTGCACCCTCTGATCACATGACTGTCATTTTCCACATCCCACTTCTTAGTTATCACATAAATTTCCCTACACAATCAATGTATTCAACGATTCATGTTGAAGTAATAATAATTGATCACATTTTTAAAATTTACTTAAAATGTATAATAGAAATTGAATTCTGATTGTTTTGTAAGACTTTAACAATCACAAAATTTCTATGTATGTAATAACAAAATTCAACCTAAAACAAAAATCACATCCTTAAGCATTATCCTAATTCAACAACATTTGTTGTAAATCCACATTAATCCTACTAGCATTCACGTAAAACTTGAGAGTATCGACATCCAAAGAGATAGAAATCATTGCGATTATTACCTTTATCGAAATTCTGTGAGTAACTTACTGCATCATAACGATATACCAAAGGCTTAGATGATCCATATTTACTCTTGTTGCTTTCTTCAACTACTTTATTCATTAGCTTCTTCCATTTTCGTCTTTGTCGTTCATTGCCTTGTGATCGACTAATTTTGATTCAAGTGTATTGTTCTTTGACAGGGATGCATGACGGCAATATATAGCCAGAGAAGTAACAGTACTAGCGTTGACTTGTGGAAGTGGCTATTTTTAAGAAATACTCATGTGAGTGTTAGTTGTGATGGATTTAAATAGGATAGAATAAATCTTAATATATAATAAACAGAATAATATAGAAATAGTACGTGCATCACCTTTCATCAATAAATAATATGTGTATCAAGAAATATCATAACTGAAATTTATACATCAAAGGCCTTCATAAATTTAAAAATTGTGTAATTATCGAACAATTTAGATACTATTCTATTCATTTTATTTTAAAATTTATTTTACAAAACCCACCCTCAGTTGTAATAGTAAAATGAATGAATTTCAAAGAGATAATGATGTGTTAGAGTTTATCTTTGGGGTAAAGGGTATTTCGGTAATTATTCATTGGATGGGAGTATGGTCATTGTGTAAAGGACGTGTCATTCTTTTATATTTTTATAAGAAAAAGACACTATGAGTGTGAAGGGTCGTTTAAATCATCAGTGTTGTGTTGCAATCTTAACAGCTATTTGTGGCTCCCATGACTGAAATTGCAGCCATTTAATTTGGCAATGGACGAAAATCAACACAATTTGAAAATTAATACGGAATAATAAAAAAAAAATATCACACACATTGTCTCAAACGTTAAACTTTTTATTAATGAAATGAGCAAGGAAGAATGTACAACTAGCTTCCCCATTCACCTCCTTTTATAGAGACGATGAGATATAAATCCTTATCCTAGTCCTAGTATAAGTCTAATCCTAATATAATTATCCTAATACTTACCCTATTAGAAAAAGTACAATATAAACCCTTTAACTAGACTAATCTATAATCTAGTTACCCTAAGTATCACTACAATATATAACAATTTTCACCTTACTAGTAATACTTAGCAAATACCGATACTCAACATCTTTGTCCAACACTGGAACCTGGAAGCGACAACCGCCTTGTAAACCAGGCATTATACTTCCTTTAGGTTAGTTTCATTTTCTTCCTCCCAACATCATTACCCTCTGTACCCTCGCAACTAGGTACTCTAGTATCAATAATATATGTCACCCCTTTATACCAAGGTATATTCTTTCCTGCTCCTTTACAAAGCAACCCCTGTTCTTGCCCTCAATTTGATAAAATCCTCAACTGAGTCTTTATTTAAGTCACTACATCATAATCGCTACTTCCCTGATCAACCTCAGCTTCACCTCAAAGTTAAAACGCTTTTTTCATGTACTCCATGAAATTATGTTTCAAAACCATGACCAAGTTGTTAAGATCCAACTTGCTCATCGCCTTCATTCCTTTGTATACCAAAAGTCTTCACATTCCCGTTTATCATGTAAACACATTTTCCTATCCGGATCTCGGTCATCATTCCAACACAACCTTTGATCACCTTGATTCTTCCCATCTATATTTTCACTTTATAACCCTCTTTTTCAAGAATACCCAGTGATATCAAGTTTCTCTTTAGATATGGAATATACCTCACAACATCTAGCATAAAACTTGTTTCGTCACCCCTTTGTATCTTCACCTTTCTGGTCCCTTTGATAGTGCACGCCTTGCCATCTCCTTGCTGAACTGAAGCATTACCTTTCATGAAGTCATACAAGAAGTCTCTCCTCGAATGATAAGATCCCCCTGAATCAGTCATCCATTCAACAACCTCATCATTCCCAACTACCGTCATGGCTTCAACATAGTAGGATTCTCTATTGTTACTACGAGAAGAATCAGAATCCCGATTATACTTACCCTTCTCGACAAACCTACTAGACTTTATCTTCCTCGGACATTCCCTCTTCAGATTATCATGTGAATAGCATATGAAACACTTGAGTTTATATGTTGGGTCACTGGTCACTAACCAACTTAGTCACTGGAATATATCATTGGAAATGATGAAGTCAAAACTCGTAAACTATAAGTTGAGTTGTTGATCGCTGGTCAACCTTGTCACAGCTATGAAGAGAAAATCAAACTCTCATTACAGAAGAAGAAAATCATTACTAGGTAAATAATCTCAACTATGTATATTCTGCTCCCTGATGTGCACAAAAGATTTATTTATTTATGCAATCAATAACACAACGGTCGCTATAGAAGAATAAAAGATAGTCACTGAAAGATATCAAGTCAAGTCACTCTCAAGAGCATGTTAGCTCGCAGTGAGTGGGAAGCTTATTACTCCTCCAACGACTTCAATAATGCAAAAATAAAACATCGTTGAAATTACAACTCGCTAGTGTGAGGTCCCTAATAAATATTGTGTCAGCAACCTACAAAAAGATAAAGTGATGGAATGCGTGACATCAAGCTTGATTGGGATTGGTGGAAAATCTTCACACATAAAAAGCATGATCAAAAGGGGACCACATAATATTTCCTCTTAACCGTTTGTTAGTTAGAAGAAAGCCAATCACACAGTAACACATGTCATTCTGTTTTCCTAGAATTCAGGAAATATTTAAGGGAAATATCTTGTCTATAAATAGAGTGACATATTGTACTTAGACATTTACCTAATTACATCTACAATTCAAGCTATACATTGTAACTCCATATCACTTAATACATAACTGATAATTGGGACTTACAATTGGTATTAGAGCACAGTTGATTTAATTCATTAACCAGATCTATAATGGAATCTGTTAAGTTAAGTTGTGTTGACTTGTCATACCAACAAGGGAATGGTTCTAAAACCGAACCTCCAACATTCAATCCCTCATGGATTGAAACATTGATGTCTCGGATGTGATGTTCTTTAATTTGACTGATGATAGACATTGTGATGTCATAACCGATGGGCCATATATCCCTACTACCATTGTACGTGCAGTCCCTACTACTGCCACCACACAGATCACCAGAGATGTTGGAACTAAAGCTTGTAACTCAATGGTTAGACTTGACAAGCAAGATAAGATCATCATAGGCATGGCTTTTCTAGATGAGGTGTCTAAGTCTATAAGACTATGTTCCACAACTAAGGAGATTCGGGATACCTTAAATGTCACACCCGCTAAAACAGAAACACGAGGTGTAACAACACAATGATTTCATAAACGAAAGATACAAAAAGATCACGATTCACAACATGCTACTACTAGGGTTTACATAGTGTTTACATACGTTTACAGCACAAGTACAAAATTACACAATACAAATACATCCATAAAATAGAACAATATAGAGCACATGATAACAATATCAAAAACAGCATAAACATGGCTTCAATCACATTTACTGACCAATTCCTTAAAAGCATGTAAAACGAGAGGGTCAACTATAGAATATAGTTGGTGAGTTCACAAGTTTCAAGTTTCAAAGCTGTTTAAAAGTTTCTGAAACCATGTTTTAAAGATTCACGTCACTACGTGAGAAGCCATTTAAAAGTGTGCGTCGCTACGTAGTAAAGATTGTAAGACCGAATTTCATGGTCAAAGTTGTTTAGACCGAATTACGTGGTCAAAGTTGTTTAGACTGAATTATGTGGTCAAAGTTGTTTATACGCTAAAACATGACTGCTCAATAGTCGGTGTTTATACTTGAGTTCAAAACCAAACCTTCGACAGTCCGCCCCAAAGTGATCATGCATATCGCATACATGATTAAATAGTGGTTATATGCCCCCGCGCTCAGTGCGGAATGGGGGGAGTGTCAATCCCAAATAGCGCTATCCATAATAACCATCGGCTCAAATTGAGTTAATAGGTTGTGTAGTACTTGTAAAAAAAACAACATTTGCAATAAGAACCATATGCTTTTCACCCCAAAACATTTAAGTAAAAGCATTAAAAAGAAGGGTTGTGAATATTCACAATTGGGAGTGAGCGTACGGATGGATGTAATGTGCGTGTCTTTCGGGTATGACTCATATCCAAGTCCTAAGAACATAAGGGTTCTAATTAGATTCTTATCTAATACGGTTTGTTAGAATTTCTTTGCTAGCTAATTAAATTACAAAGTGCCGTTATAGTTTGAATTTCCATTTGAATTTCGTTATCGGTAAATGTTCGCGTTGTGAACAAAATAATGAAAATATAAGAAGACAACATCCAAAAATTACCAAACTTGGTATACAACATAAAATATGGTTCAAAAAATTTCTGTGAAAATTTACGGATTTTTAGACGTATAGATTATTTATAATCATTTTATGTCTAAAAATTGAAGGAAATTTGTGAAAAATAGCAATCATTCATGACCAATTCTGGAATTTTTACCAAGTCAGTTTCTACCAATTATTAGGATTGTGTAAAATTTTCAAATCATTTTGAGCACTCGAACATTGGTTCCCAATATTTTACGATTTTACAAAGCGTAAAACGAAAGACATATCAAAACACCTCCAAAAGCTGTAAAATTTGGATTGTAGTGTCATTTTCTGAGGACAATGACCCAGAAAAATTCCCATAATTATTTGGGACTTTAAACTATTTTTCATGAATAAATCACATTTTACAGCCTTTGTTTGCATTATTATAGGAAAAATATTTATGTTTTCCTAAAAATTCCAATTTTTAATTATCAAGACTCTTCTCATGTGTATGTTACTGAGAAAAGTAATCCTCATATTTTTAGCACAATTTATCAAGTATTTTTGAATTTTTGTAACATTACAAACATAAGCTTTCACATTTCAAAGCTAAATCAAAGTGTTTTGTTCATGCATTTTCTAAAAATATAATATCACCTCAATAAATATACCATCTTTTTATAATACTGAGATACATATGTTAGGAGACTAAATTTTTTTTTCTTTTAGATTTATTGAAAACTTTAGATCCCACCAACATGCATCCCAACATAATGCTCATAGAAAGTTTCCTGTTTGTGCACCAGATTTGTGTGACACATTTGGAGGTCGAATACTCAATGGATTTGAGTGAGACCAGTGGGGTTTGAAATCTAAGACATTGAGCTAAATTTCAGAAGAAAAATCAAGATTTTTGGACCATTATTCACTGAGTTATGGTCAATCAAAGTGGGGTCAAAAGCTGGAAAGATTGCATGCATGACAAAAGTTAACTTTTTGGAGTGTTTAGACTACCAAATAATTTCTAGACCTCATCTTTTAATTTAGTCTTGAATTTTATGCATGAACATGTATTTTTACATAAACTTAAACATATTTTACATGGATTATGATCTAGCTACAAAAATCGGTGCATGCAAGCCCTAAAATCGAGTTTTCGGTTCTTACAAGAAGAACACAACTTGCAACTAAGCTTTTGATCAATTTAATCCTTTAAATCTTTGTTCTAACACATTCATGGTGTTAAAATACATCCATGATGTGTTAGAAATGATTTCCAACAATTTTAACCAATTTAAACTAGTAAGAACAAGTATATGATCATTTTAACCAACAAAAGACGATTTTTACTTGATTTTTCGGTTTGATCATGGGTTATCCATTCTTTTAACATATTAACATGTTTAAAGGATAACCTACAAACAATAAAGCTCATATGTGGATTATAGCCATGATAAAGGTATATAATCCAAGTTTTTACATGAATTAAAGTAATAAAATAAAAGTATGAAAGCTAGAGATGTTGATTATACCTTATGTGATGTGTTTTGGTGTAAGAACACCTTCAAAGTGATGATCTTTATTTGAAAAATGGCTGGAGTTTAGTGTGTGTTTTTGAGAGAGAAAAGACAGAAATGAGTGAAGGAAAGAGTGTGGAAATGGTTAAAATGATTCTTGCATGTACACAAGTGAGGTGACTGGGGATTTGAGTAGTCAAGAGAGGGGGGGGGGGTATTTTCTTTATTTTATGTTTTTTGTTAAATGTTGTGTAAATAAAAGCTTAAATGTTACATAATTAAATTTGTGCAAGTTTGTGTATTATGTAAAGTTTAATTGTGATGTTTTAATGGTTAAAGTTTGAGTTATAAAACTTTGTTTTCTAAGTTTATAATATTCATCAGAATATATTTGATTCGTTTACGATTGACATTCATGAGTTAATCATTCGATTCCGGTTTACCGAGTTACGGAATTTCCGGTTAATTCCAATTTTTGTGATACGATAAATACTTTGTGATGACGTATGAAATTAAATTTCATTTGTTTTCTTTGGCACTTTGTAACCTAATTTAATGTTTCTCATAGTCTTAAAGTCCGCTAAGCAATTGCCTAGTAAAATTGATAATTTTGTTTCTCATATTTGATAATTTTCTAACCTAATTTAATGTTTCTCATATTTGTTCATTTGTTTTCTTTGGCACTTTATAGGAGAGGTTATTGTAATTTTGTTTGTTATGGTAGTATTGATAAAAAATATGTATTTTTATTTTTAATTTCAACATATTTATATTTTTTACAAAAAAAAAAATATTAAAATTATTATAATTTTGTTCTCTATAATATGAGATTTATTTTTTTGTAAAAAAAATATATGATATACAACTTAAATTTGAGCATCACAACCTTTATAACTTTTAACTGTGATACACACTAAAAATTTATAGTGGGTATCACATGTTTTTTTTTTAAATCATCACATATTAAAGAACATATAATTCTAATAATTTGATATAATTTTTTTATCAAAAAATTTATTTAATCTTTAAATTAAAAACAAAAATGTTCAATTATATTATTACTATCATAACAAACTAAATTATTTGAAACTTCCCCATACTTATATATATATATATACCTTTTGATATATTATAATGCTAATTGAAAATTTTTCAGTCCTTACTAAAAAGTGCTATGTTAATTGTATAATGGATTTTTTTAGCTAAGATCATTTAAATTTCTAACTATGTCATCTTATATATTGCAGTTAGAACTGCAGTTACTCTATCAAACATTTTATACAAATAAAAGCTATAGTTAATGGCTTTAGTAAAAAGTTGTTGCTAACAGTTTACGGTTACAATTTTAGTTACCTTTGTCAAACATACTCTAATTCTTTTTTATTATTATTTGTTATAGTTCGATTGAGCTTCATGACATGAGTATTGAACACTCATCATCAAACGTGAATCTTCTTCAATCTATGCTCTAACTTGGATAAAAAAAAAAATCAAGCTGTTACATCGAGTTAGATTTATCTAATACAACCTTAACGTGCTGAATAGTATTTTACTTCATTTATTTATTAATTTTTTTGAGTAAAGGGGAATGACCCAAGCAAATTTTATTAAACAATGAAAATTTTACAATTTAGAAATTGGGAATACCCAATTAAAAATTGTTTTGACTACCCAAAATATGACTATATCCACTACGCCCATCAGCCCATGTAACCAATTACAATCACTGTGACTATTCATGTCATCCAGCCCGAGAAGAGCCCATTGGGTCGTAATAACCAAATTATCAAGTCTCGGGCTTAATATTATTAAGTAACCAATATTGTCGTCCATGCCCAATTTTATATGGCCCATCTCAAATTCTCTTTACGTCTGTTAATAACCGTTCTTTGTAAAGGTATGCTAGAGTTGCAAAAACTTTACAAGAACTTGTTTACAAAGTGAAGTGGATTAATTAAATTTATAGGATTGGTCCGCACATCACGGCACCTCATTTGGTATTTTGTAACTGTCATATTTTCCTTCTTTTTTGAATTTTTTTTTGTAGAACTTTTATATATTCTGCCACAAGAATGCTAGAATTTTTAGAATTTCTCTTACCTTTTAAAGTATAGATATAGATATAACAAACAAAAAAAGGTGAAAAATACATTAAAGAAAGATGAAAGTTCAGGGAAAATGAGTAATAAATATAAGGGTTAAAGCATTTTGTCACCAACGTACTCTCATTTATTTTCTGAGATCATCATCGTACTCATTTTAATACTAATGTCACCAACATACTTGTTAAAAAAATTTCGATGTCACCAACATTTAACCGGTAACCGGAACAACCGGTTACTTTACACACGTTGCTCACATATACTATAAGGGTTAAAGCCATTGGCACTGACCTACTCTCCCTCATTTTCCGAGATCATCATCCTACTCATTTAAAACTAATATTACTAACATACTTGTTAGTTACTTGTCGATGTCACCAACATACTTATTAATCAATAACGTTAATTATTAATTTGCAATCATATTTCTCTAAAAACATGAAGATTAGTTCCAAAAATTACCAAACTAAAACTTTCATAATTTACCATCTTAGTTTCTAATTATTTTAAGACTTGTGTAAAAATTTCAAGTCATTTAGAGCAATAAAACCCGATTTTCCAATATTTTAAGATTAAAAGCACACAAATTAAAATAAATACTAAAAATAATACAAATGATATAATTTTTTTTGTGGGGTGTTATATACTGATATAAACACATCAGAAAAAGTTTCAATAATTTTTGACCTTGGGAACTAATTTTCATGATTAAGCACTCCATTTTAGTAATAGTTTTGTATTAAATTAATGAAAATACGTATGGTCTTAAAAATTCTCAAAGTTTTACAAAAATTTTATATCCAATATTAGTTTATGAAAATAAAGTTTGGTATTTTTGGAACTAATCTTCATGTGTTTATACAATTATGATTGCAAATTAATCATTAACGTTATTGATTAACAAGTAGGTTGGTGACCTCAACAAGTAACTAACAAGTATGTTTGTGAGATTAGTATTAAATGAGTAGGATTGTGATCTCGGAAAATGAGGGAGAGTAAGTTGGTGACAAATGGCCACCCTTGACAATTTCATGTAAAAAAATGTTTCCCGGTCAAAAATAGTATGTTGGTGACCCCAACCGGTAACTAATAAGTATGTTGGTGACATTAGTATTAAAATGAGTTGGATGGTGATCTCGAAAATTGAGGGATAGTACGTTGGTGACAAAATGCTTTAACCCTAAATATAATTCGGTTGAACATGAAAGAAATTTTCATAGTAAGAAAATCAGAAGAAATCTTATTTGTTCAGGAACTGCTACTAGTATATATTCAGGTTGTATAGATTACGAAGGACCATATATCATGAAGTAACTATCATTAAATGTTATGAGATATTCCTTGTACTTAACAAAGATATTCTCAAACATCATATCGTCTACCTTTTTCTGATACACTTGGCATTTGAACACTAACTTGAGATGTCTTGATGATATACACTCAGCATGTACTTCTTCATTATCTTATGTCTTTGACTTGGTACAAAGTTGTCTTATATATATATAGGTCAGCTTCATGTATCTTCTTTACACAGCAACATACATGTAAAGGATTTATGTAGGAAACTAAAGATCCATTTATTATACCAACAATGATCTCGATAAAATGAGTGATTTCAGTAAGATTTAAGGCATATATATGATTAGAGGATACAATATTCAAGTGATATAATAGTTCAAAAGAAACCAAAGTTGAAAGTTTATTGGGTTTATGCAGATTGTAAGTAAGTGAGAGGGAGTAAATCACTTGTTTTATGATTATTATTTGATTTTAGCAATTTAAAACTTTTTTCTTGAAACTTAGATGATTATTTAACTAGTAATTATAAACAAAGTAAAAATGTAAAATTTAAAGAGTTAAGGGTTGGCAAAAGGGTTAATAGACATATTGGATATCAAACTTTACACAAATGTTCCCTTCATGAATCATTTTCATGTTGATTCGATTGGATGAACAAACTTCCAAAATTATCCAACAAGATAATCCATCTAATGAAATTCATCCATCAAGATAAACTATCTTAATGAAATTCATTTATCTAAGTGAACATTTTAGAAGTTTGTTCATTCAATCGAATCGAAATGAAGATGGTTCATGAAAATGAACATTTGAGTAAAGTTTGATACCCAATATGTCTATTAACCCTTAACAAAAATATCATCAAAAGACACAACGATTTATAGTGGTTGGGGAGGCTGTTAACTAGTCCACCTTAATCCACTCCCTGACTACACGATAGCGGGATTTATCCACTAGATGTTCTAACCTTTTCACCGGTAGGTATGAAAACCGTTAAAGTGTTGTTTCTTCTTCACTAAGAATACAACACTAATCTTCTTTAACTAAAAGAAGATAACTTAACCCAACTATCTAACTTCTAAATAAGAAGCCTAGATACCACTGGTATAATGTTACCACCTCAATACGGAAAACTATAACCCTAAATGTGTCTTCTCCTAACAAATAGAAGATAACTAATCTTCAAATGATATTTCAACTCTACTTGAGGAGATCACTACACCAAATACTTTTTCTTCTAACTCTAGAAGGTGACACACTCTTCTTCTTCTTCTTCTTCTTCTTCACAACCTTGGAGGAGTACACGAGCAGCTAACTCACACAATGAGTTTTCCCCTAACAAATGGAAGACCTAAACACTCAATCTTTCTTACACAATCAATTGAAAGAGTAACAATATGAGATCCTCCAACAAACAAACACTTCAGGATCTCTAACAACAAGTTAATAATTTAGTGGCACAAATTATTACAACTCAATAACCAACCTACATAAATCAACTCTTTGCTTAAAAGCTTAATCTCTCATACACACTCTTAGTGATACACAGTTCAAGCTTAGATCACTATTAATTTGAGAGAAATGTGTATTGTACAAGATAAAGAGGATAACCTAAGGTTAAAAATGAGTTAGATACCTATAGTCAAACTTTCCAAGATTTCAAATAAATCCGTTAGCTCCAAGGTCGACCCATGGTCCGACCGTGGTCGAGCTATGGACCACATGTCTAAAATCGTCTGAAAAATAGATCCATTTTAAATCATTACACATCTTCCCATACTCAAACTCTATAAATCAGTTTGCAATACCCTACTAAAACCATAGTCATGATTTATCAAAAGGTCAAAAGACTAAAGGGTAAACACATAAGTACAATTAGGGTACAAATCTCTTTATCCAATGTTTTTTTGTGTTTTCTTGTTAGAATTTAATTCAAAAAATAGAGGCTCACAAAAGATTCCCTCCAGCCAATCTTATATTTATAAAAAAAATCTTTTTATCCTTTTGACACTTTTATAAAATATTTCACCAAGTTTATAAAGTCAGTTAAGTTTTATAACGTGTTACGTATTTATAAAAATAGTGATCAAACTCGTATATTTAAGCAACTAAGAGTTGACTAACCTTGACTCAAAAGATGAATGTGAGATACGAGTGTTCAATTGGTTTACCCAAACATTAACCCGACAAAGTAGATTTGGTCCAGCAGGACCATGATCGACCCACGGTCCGACCGTGCATGGACCGTCAACCTGCTGTCCACAATTCAACTCGTTCTCTTGTTCGTTTGCTCTTTATCTTTCACGTGATTTTAATGTAAGTATATAATTCTAATAATTAACATAATGACTATGTTGATCACCTTGCAATCATAAAAAAAGGAGTGCATTTCCAAATAATAATTTACGATTATATTAAACCAAACAATGCACTAACAATCTCACCCTTTTTGATGATGGCAAACATGCATTTACATAATGATATATGCTTTGAATAATTACTTGAATTTATGTTAACGATACTTACATTAACACCAAAAGCATCCTCCTTCTTCAATCTTTATTCTCCTCACCATTTTGACAAATCAAAAAGGAAGCTCCCATTGTTGTCTTGAAACCGGCAAGATTTAGAGGCATCCTTGTCACGTGTAGGCTTGATTTTGTCATTTCTTTTGCCCCTTTTACCACAAGCTTGACAAAAGGAATTTCTTTGAAAGCTGCCCCTTAAATGATGCAATACTACACCATCTATATAATCTACAAAACATGCATTTCTATACCAAACATACACTTGCACACACACCATACAAAATTCATCTAGCATAACAATTCTATGTGTGAGCAAGGATTAGCAATATCAATGTAATATACCAACCACATCGCAAATCTATCATCCAGTCCTAAGCATGAAAATCAACACATATCACAATCGATAAAGAAAATATTTATCATTGCAAGTATTTCACACAAACAAGTACAAGATCCAAAATAGATAATAATATTTTGTTAACACAGCTAACTAACTATGACGACTATGACTATGGGTGTTGAGACTGGGGGTGTCATCCTTGTGAAATGCAAAGGCTCCTTTGATATCATTCAACACGGTCAATATCCTTCTCAAACGGCTAGAATACCTTGTATTTAAGGCAAACTTATGCCACGTCTAGGTAATCCAACATGCAAATATTCATACATGACATTTACTAATTCCCACGAACCTCCCCAACAAAGAAGGATGTTAACACAATTATTTTCTGAACTCATTTTACATCCTTTGACCAATACCATTTTTTTAAAGCATTTAAGGAGATCATGCATGATCACTCAAGGTTTTCTCCACGTGTCAAACTGGGTTGGCTATCTCTGTCGCCTAAAAGGAGATTTGGTTTTTTTTCTTTTTTTTTCTTTTCAATTGTTTAACCTTTGACCTTTAATTAATAACTAATTACTGGATCAATTAGTATTTGACTTTTTGTAGACCGGTTGGATTTCCCAAATTTAATTTGTGATCATCTTAGGCGCCTAGTACGTCGCGAATTGTTGGATTAGTTTCTTAAAAGGGTAAGTCAAAGCATTAATGTGATAAATGGTATTGGTCAAAGGATGTAATTAGTGATTTTCCCTATAATTAGATGCTACGATATCTTCCTTAAACTTAACAAAGATATTCTCAAACAAAATATCTTGAGGCCTTTTTTCTTATATACTTGGCATCTGTCAAATCAAGTATACTCTATGTTATGCTTGAATACTAACTTTAGATTTCTCAATGATATCCACTAAGCGTGTACTTCTTCATCTTTATTTTCTATCTTTGACTTGGGACAAATGTGTCTTCGATATATATGAGCTTCAGGCATTCTTTACACAACGAAATCATACAACTAATGAGTTTACGTAGGAAACTAAAGATCTACCGCCTATATGAATGATGATCTATACGAGATATATGATTTTGGGAAGAGGTACATATTTGATTAATGGATATGTTATTCGAGTTATATAATGGTTGAAAAGAGACAAAAGTTGAAAGTTCATTCCATTTATAGAGATAAGAAAAAAAGTAAGTTGATCCAACAAAGTACAAATTGCAAACGGTCAGATGCATATAATAACAATAACTAGAAGTTTAACACACACAATTGAAGAAGATAAAAATGAATACACACTATAAAAGCAAGGTTGTAAAACTCACTAGGTGGTACCTAATCGGCCGAGACCTAATAGCAAGTACTTGGCCTAGGCTGGGAGTACTAGTAGAGTACTTTGTTTAGAATTATTTTTACATATAACAGATAAATTGAAAATTATGTGTTTAATATAGACAAAAAACATAAATACAATTGTTTAGAAACATAAACATGTTAATTCTTAGGGTTTTTCGTACCAATAATTAGAGTTTTTTTCTCTAAGAACATAGTTAAAACTCTATAATTTTGATCAAACTCTTTAATAAATTGGGATTTTTAGTTTCCGTGCTTTTTCTTTATCACAAAAAGCCCAACCGATACTATTTTTTCTCCTTCCAATAGTTATGCATAATTTTTCTGATATGACATATTAAATAGGTTGATTCACCTCAAAAAAGTGTCGGCATATTGCTGATTAGCATTTAATCGGTTGTAGGCCGACTTTTGCAGCTCTGAATAAAAGTTATACTTTAGTTGGAAATTTTGTGGCTCTTTAAACAGTAATTCGTAAAATGGACGATATCGATAAAATATGCACACTAGATCGACAATTTGTTTAATGCACTCCAATATTTAACTTTGAAGTTTAAACTTACAACTTTTTTGAAAGATGAAATACAGGCCCGGCCCTAGCCATGGGCAAACCGTGTGACCGACCAGGCATCAAATCGGTAAGGGGCATCATGTTTTTAGTGGATATTACTTCATAATAGGTTCAAATCTGCAACTCTGCAACTTGCAAATATTTGAGGAATTGAAAAACATAGGAGGCAAGGTTAAAGGAAGAAGACGTCGAACAGAGATCACGAAATGAAATAATGGGCCCAAGTATAAAATGGTGATACGACCCAAGTAAATTGCAGATCAAATGTTTCTACTTTAAATGAAGATGGGCCAATAATGAAAAAGCCCAATACAAATGTAAATTGTTATAGGGTAGGCAAATTGCAGGCGCAACAAAAGAATTAAATATTCAAAAGTGAAACGTCAAATCGTATTTCGTATGCTTTATTGCTTTATTATATATCAAAAAATCAATATATAGATTGTTTTGTAAATGTGGTTTCTTTTCAAGAGAAGGGAATTCAACTAATATTAAACTCATTGATCGGACTAGTTGAATTGTAAGGATCAAGGCATCAAATTCATTGATCAATCATTTTTTCCGTTTATCCTTTTGATCAGGTGATATTTTTCCATACTTGTTATTTTTTACTTGAATATTATTTGATTATAAATATAAATTATCATGTTTACACGTAAACAACTGTCAGGGGTTCAAAATAGGAAAAGAAAGAAAAATCAACAAGAAATTGCTGAATCCTTACAAGGATCTTTAGAAATGTTTGTTGTTAGACAAAAAAATAATGATTACAATAATAATGTTGAAGAAAACAATGATAATGAAAATAATGAAAATCCTATAAATAATGAAAATCCTATAAACACTGAAAGTCCAAATGAAAACGTTAACGTAGATGAAAATAATAAAGATCCTAGTGAAAAAACTAAAGAACGTTATGATAATTGTTATCCTGATGATGTTAGTTACAATATCTTTGATGTGAGAGTTTGGGACGGTTTAGTTTCAAACATGAAAGATTTACTTGTGAGGAAAGAGCCTATTAGAGAAATTAATTTAGATTACCCAAAAGATACATCAGGTAGACACTTCTCTAGTGAATATTATGTACGTAAGCTAAGAAATGGTGATTCTTTTGATAGATTATGGTTGATTTACTCAAAAGAGCTCGATAAAGTATTTTGTTTTTGTTGTAAGGTATTTAAAACTGCTAGGTCGAGAAGTCAATTAGCCAGTGAAGGAATAAATGATTAGAAACATTTGAGTGAAACTTTAAAATTGCATGAAAATAGTTCAGAGCATATGATTAACTTGAGAACTTGGTCTGAGTTGCATGTGAGATTAAATACGAATCAAGCGATTGATAACGAATTACAAGAACTTATAAAAAAGATACTGAACACTGAACACTGGAAAGAAGTTTTAATTAGAATAATTGTTGTTGTCAAATGTCTGGCAGAATATAACTTGCCGTTTCATGGATCAAATGAAAAACTTTATGAGAATTCTAATGGAAACTTTTTAGGCGTACCACAAATGATTGCTGAGTTTGATCTTATCATGAAACAACATTTTCACAGAATTCAAAACAAAGAAACTCATTATCATTATTTAAGTCATAAAATTCAAAATGAATTGATTGAAATGTTGGCATCCGAGGTAAAAAATGCAATACTTAAAAAAATCAAAGAGGCAAAGTACTATTCAATAATTCTCGATTGCACTCCCGATGTCAGTCACCAAGAACAAATGACTTTAATTATTAGATGTGTTGATGTCTCGAGTTCTCCTATAAAAGTAGAAGAGTTTTTCTTAGAGTTTTTAGTCGTAGAAGATACATCAGGTTTAGGTCTTTTTAAGGTGCTAAAAAGTTTTTTGAAATCACTTGATTTAGATATTAAATATGTTAGAGGACAAGGGTACGATAATGGATCTAATATGAAAGGAAAACATGCAGGTGTTCAAGCTAGATTACTTGCTAAAAACCCAAGAGCGTTTTATATGCCATGTGGTTGTCATTGTTTTAATTTAGTATTGTGTGATATGGCAAATTCTTGTCATAAAGCAAAAACATTTTTTGGTACATGTCAAACAATATATAATGTCTTCTCTAATTCTACAAAACGGTGGGGTGTCTTACTTGAATATGTTGATGAATATACATTGAAATCATTGTCTGCTACTCGATGGGAAAGTCATGTAGAAAGTGTTAAAGCAATAAAAACTCAAGTTCCCAAAGTAAAAAACGCTTTAATAAGATTAGCTAAAGTAAGTGATGATGGAAAAGTGTGTAGATATGTTGAATCATTGATAAATGGTGAATTTTCAAGTTTTGAATATATTCTAAGTTTGGTTATTTGGTACGAAATTTTATATAAAATTAATTTGGTTTGTAAAAAGTTGCAGTCTAGTGATATGCTTCTTGATGTTGCGGTACAAAATTTGGAAGGATTGGTTACTTATTTTCAAAATTATAGAGAAACTGGTTTGGAAAATGCTACTGATGAAGCTAAAAAAATTGTAGAAACTGTTGACATTGAACCTGAGTTTCCTGTTAAACGTGCATCTTCTAGGAACAATTTAGAACTGATTACTTTATTGTTTTAGTTGATATGGCTCTTGTACAGTTAGATAGTAGATTTGAAAAAATGAAATATCGATGGTTTCATGTTTGACGCATCAAAGTTATTTTATTTAGACGATGAAAACTTAAAAAAATGTTGTTGAAATCTTGAATATGCTTTGAAATGTAATAAAGATTATGATATCGATGGAAATGACTTGTTTATGGAGTTACAACTTTTGCAGGACACGTTGCCGAATGGAGCTTATGAGGGAGAAAGACCTTGGACATCTATTCAAATCATGGAGTTTACGAAGAAGATGGATATGTTTCCTATTGTTTTACTTGCATACAAGATTTTATTGACCATACCAGTCACGGTAGCATCCGCAGAAAGAAGTTTTTCAAAATTAAAGTTATTGAAGTCTTATTTACGGAGCACAATGAGTCAAGACAGGCTCAATGGGTTAGCAATTCTAAGTATTGAAAATAAGTTTTTAGCAAATGTTGACTATGACAAGATAATCGATGTTTTTGCTTCGAGAAACGCACGACGACATCATTTTAGGTGATTATGAACTTGTAGTTCGGAGTTGATCTCCTCATATTGTAACATTTTATTTATTAAATAAAATCGGCGTGGGGATGAGTCGCCTAACTTGACTAGGTTCTAAATCCCTATAAAATAATGTGTTGTAGCATTGTTTGCTAACAAGGGGCAATATTTAAACGACTCGCCCTGAGCATCAGAAAATTCAGGACCGGCCCTGATGAAATATTTACTGTGAAAACCCATTGTCATGTATGAGAAACTGTTAGGTGTGTTTAGTTGAGCAGAAATGGAGGAATTTTTCAGAATTTCTTTTAAAAGAAGTGATAAAAAATTAAAAATTATTGTATTTTCTAATAATATTTTTTCAAGAAAATAAGAAATTCATCTTGTTATATTATTATTAGAAGTTAAAAAGTTATAATTTCAAGTTTTTCACTTTTTTCTTATATAACACTTTCTTATTTTCATAAAGGAAAATGTTAACTATAGCCCTTAGGGATATGGTTAAGTTTACCATATTTATAAACCTTCTAAAACTATAACTAATTATTTCTATGAATATCAAATATTTACACATGTATATTTAAAATGTGAGTATAAATATAGAATATAATCACTTTGAATTATTGTGAACTAAGTTGATGATGTTATTTTAAATAAGCTTAACTATAGCCTTTAAGGCTATAAAACTTTTCAAAAACCTTCTCTTGCATTAATTTTTTAAATGAAAAATACGTCACGTCTTCTAAATTTTCTAACACTTTTATAGAAATTTAAAAAAAAAAAAAAAAAAAAAAATTAGAAATAGAAAAGTGTGAGACTAAACACACATTTAGATTTGTGTGTAATCCGGGGCTGGTAAATTAAAGGAGGGAGCAAACGGATAACGTTATGGATTTTGTTTGTTTTCAAGAAGAAAGGAGCACCAGAATAATTACGTAAATTAACTTCATCCACCAAAATCTCACCCAAACCCGACACACGTACATGATCAAATTGTCGCGCCCAAGACTTGCGTTTCCACTAGCTCACTCTCTGTGTTATCTCTACTCCTCTTTTCTTTCTGGAGATATAATAAAAAAAATAAAAACTGAAAACAGAGTGTAGTTAAGAATGGCAATGGCGCTGGCTCTTCGTAGGCTTTCGTCTTCTGCTGACAAGCCGTTACAGCGTCTTTTCAATGGCGGTCATCTTTATTCTATGGTTTGTTTTCATTCTTTATTATTTTTAGTTCATACTTTTTACTTTTATTTTTTAAAATTGTGTGTAAAAGTTTGTAGTGAGATGAATATTTTTGTGAAATACAGTCTTCTTTGCCTAGTGAAGCTGTGTACGAGAAAGAAAGGCCTGGAGTCACTGTGAGTTTAGTTTATTTGTTTTAGTTTTGATTGAATTATATCCGTTGACAAATTTTGTGTGAGTTTTTAACGGTGGAACTACGTGTTTGTGTGAAATTGTAGTGGCCTAAGCAGTTGAATGCTCCGCTTGAGGTTGTGGATCCTGAGATTGCGGATATTATTGAGCACGAAAAAGCTCGTCAATGGAAGGTCATCTCTCTTTTATACCGTGATAATGTTTGGTTTATAAGGCTGTGATGATGTATGTGGCTGCAATTGACAATAAAGACTAATTTGGTTTCTTTTCTTTCTTTTTTTTCTCTCTCAAATTTCTAACATGGTTGTTGTGAATATTACAAGTATATGAATGGATTTTATAAGTTGTTGATATTATCAGGAAAGTTAATTGGTAACTTCAAAATTAATAAGATTCGTAATGTATTTGTGGATTAGCTGTAAATATTCATATTAAGTACTTAGTATTTGAGATGAATAACCTCAATCATTAACCAGATGATTATATTAAGGATACGTCGTAAACAAAATCTTTTAGTAAGGGGGCTAATAAAATCGATAATACAATATAATTATGAGAAGTTAACTTTTATGTCACGTTTTCAAACTTGTACATGAAAATTACAATTTGAAGGCAGAATATATAATATGCATATATTCATCATTAAGCAGTATTCAACGATGTATTTATAGCACAACCAAACTGACTGCCAGTGTTTTTATTTTGCTTATTAAGGGTCTTGAACTCATCCCCTCAGAGAACTTTACCTCCCTATCAGTGATGCAAGCAGTTGGATCTGTGATGACCAACAAATACAGTGAAGGTTATCCAGGTGCTAGATACTATGGTGGAAACGAGTAAGCAAACGACTTCTATTTCAACCAGACATATACTTTGATATTTAATAATGAGATGGTAAAAAAAATTTAGGTACATTGACATGGCAGAAACCTTGTGTCAAAAGCGTGCCTTGGAAGCCTTTAGGTTAGATCCTGCAAAATGGGGAGGTAATTACGTTAGACTAACTTAGACTTGTATAATATTTGAACTTGAAAAATTTTATGTTCCATTTTGAGATAGGTCTTATTATCGTTTATGAAATGATGCAGTGAATGTGCAGTCCCTTTCGGGGTCACCAGCTAATTTCCAAGTCTACACTGCATTATTGAAGGCTCATGACAGAATCATGGCGCTTGATCTTCCTCATGGTGGACATTTGTCACATGGTTATCAGGTGCTAAATGATCCATTCGTTTTCAACTAGCATAAATGTTGCCCATTTTACTTTAGAGTTCAATGATGATGATAGTAATCTGATTTTGTAAGTGTCTTACTTTATCAGACTGATACAAAGAAGATATCTGCAGTGTCTATATTCTTCGAGACTATGCCTTACAGATTAAACGAGAGCACTGGCTACATTGATTATGACCAGGTACCTTAACTTCTCTTTACTTTTATCATTTTTGCTCATATTTAAATTTATATGTGAATTTTTACATATATGACTGCGAATTCGCTATTTCAGTTAGAAAAAAGTGCAACACTCTTCAGGCCAAAATTGATAGTTGCTGGTGCCAGTGCTTACTCTCGTTTGTATGACTACGCACGCATTCGCAAGGTTTGTGACAAACAAAAGGCCATTCTGTTGGCAGATATGGCACACATTAGTGGGTTGGTTGCAGCTGGGGTTGTCCCATCCCCATTTGACTACGCAGATGTCGTAACCACCACAACCCACAAGTCGCTCCGTGGCCCACGAGGTGCCATGATCTTCTATAGAAAGGGGTTGAAAGAAGTCACCAAACAAGGCAAAGAGGTGCAAATTCTTCTCTAAATAATAGTTGATTCCTTGACTATTTTGGGTTATCTATTGAAATTAAAAATATTAACATATTATTACTATTCTGGAAGGTGTTATATGATTTTGAAGACAAAATCAACCAGGCTGTCTTTCCTGGACTTCAAGGAGGCCCACACAACCACACTATCACTGGTTTGGCAGTTGCATTGAAACAGGTTTGCTACTTTCATGAACAAGTTACATAAAAGCTTTGACAACGTGCATGTAATAAATTTAATATACTTATTTCTGAATATATAAATTTATGCCACTACAGGCAACAACAGCAGAATACAAGGCATATCAAGAGCAAGTCATGAGTAATAGTGCCAAGTTTGCAGAGGTATGAATTATGAACATATCGTCTCGTGGCTGTTTGAGTGTTTTCAAGTTTAAGGAGCATTGTAACACTGATTTCTTTTTTCCATCTTTCAGACTTTAACTAAAAGCGGATATGAGCTTGTCTCTGGAGGAACAGAGAACCATTTAGTTTTGGTCAACTTGAAACCAAAGGTAAAGAATATAATAGTTTTATGAAACTTTCATTTAGCCTATAATATAATTCTGATAGAAATATACTCCAAAGTTGTTTACACATATCTTATAACAGGGAATCGATGGTTCAAGAGTTGAAAAAGTGTTGGAAGCAGTTCACATTGCAGCCAACAAAAACACCGTTCCCGGTGATGTGTCTGCTATGGTTCCTGGTGGTATCCGAATGGGTGAGGAGCATTCCATAGCAAAAAAAAAATTCTTTATTTTCTTATTTTGTAAACACTATTCCAATAATAATAGCCAAAAGATAATGTTGAAACCATGAACTTGGCTAATCAGGTCCTCTAGTAGCCTGAACTATCAAAGGTATAATATGGTACCCTGAACTTGGAAAATTGATTAATATGCTACCCTGACTCAGTCATGTGTGTAACGGATGACTTATTAACTGACATAAAAATATCACGTTAGTAGAAGATTTACAACTACCTATTTTGTATCTTTTAGGAACCCCTGCTCTCACTTCTAGGGGATTTGTTGAAGAGGATTTCGCTAAAGTTGCCTACTTCTTTGACCTTTCTGTAAAATTGGCTCTGAAGATCAAGGGTGAAGCCCAAGGTATACTAAACTACCTCTACACACACTTAATGTCAAATACACATAAGTGTATCCTTGTATATGGTGTTTAACATAAAGTATGTCCGAATAGTATGTGATACGATTTTTAATATCTGATTAATGATGCTTACAGCTCTAAATCATAAATCATGGTGTTGTGTTTTGTGAATCAGGGACCAAGTTGAAGGACTTTGTGGCTGCAATGCAGTCAAGTAACTTCCAATCGGAACTTTCAAAGCTCCGCAATGATGTGGAGGAATATGCCAAACAATTCCCAACAATTGGGTTTGAGAAGGAAACTATGAAATACAAAAACTAAGGAGTCATACAAGCCAGGTATGGATTTTAAAGGACTTGGTTTTGCAACATAAGTTAAAAACATTATTTAAAATTTAAATAGGGAAATGATGATGACATTCCTAAGGAATGTCATTAGGAGCATTGGACATGCATGAAATAAGTTACTTGGTGTGTAGCAACGGGTAGACAACCACATATTCATCAACCAAGTTTGGTTTCCAAGATCTTGTAGCAAATGGGAAAAAACAGGAAGTATGTTTAGACATAATTAAGCGAAGTCATTGAGTATTATGATTGGCATCTACCAACATGAGACCTTAACTTATATTTGTTACATGTGACTTATGGAACAGGCAATAGGACTGGGATAATGATATTGGCTTAAAAGGTGGAGGTGAATTTAAGTGGATTCTTTCATTTGAATGTATGGAGCCATTATATCAAGAATGTGACTATAAGGCTTTCCTTTATGAAACTTTGTTGAATCTTAATTTCCTTTGTATCCATCTGTATATGTAAATCAATGGAGGTTTTCTATAAACCAATAAAACTTTATATTTGGATCTCACAGTTACACTTCGTCTTATAAGGGTTATATGATGTGAGAAAAGAATGAAGATGCTATTGTGGATTATACTAGAAGATTAACCAAAAACATCCACAAAATGGGAAATAAGAAATGAACAAGGTTATATGAAAGTGAACCTAGTTAGTATTACTTTGTGTGGATAATCATGGATTCTACGTGATCTTGAAAGAAGATTTAATTTGCTACTTAATGAATGAAACACACTTGCTATGAAAAATATGTCAGTTAAAATTGCTATTCATATAAGTGTTTAAATAAGCAATCTCAAACGCCCTTAAATATAACTTGATTATGGTTATATACATTCATGTTAATGTTAAAATTGACTCCAGAAAATACTATCGAAAGTATTTGAATATTTACTAGATTAAAACACTTACCATATATAGGGGTTCACTCCTAATAAAATTCTATACTGTATTTCTCTCCATAAGAGATTCCAACCTTTCAACACAACTACGTTCTTTTTGAATAATTGAAATCATCAAACGAGTAATGGATCATTTCCTTTTACAGTAGAAGATTGTGACATTGTGCCCGAAGAGCTTACAGTAGCCTATGCATGTATTAGGCACCGTATGTTACATGAAATTGATGCAATGTATACGCATGCGGTGAAATTTTTTTATACAATCAAACACTGAAATTTAATATTTTTGATCTTTTTATGACCAGAGTCTACCAACATATATACATAAAACAATCTCTATAATTAATAAAAGTGATCATATTCATAAATTACAAAAGTTAGGAGGTTGTTTTTGTAAATACATTTCCCCCTTTTTGACAAGCACTGACCTGGAAATATCACACACACCACCATCATGTTTGCCTAAAAATCCGTTGCTTAAATCACACAACAACAAATCATCACCACCGAAATCAGAATCAACGATTGATAAGAAATGGCGCGAGCAGGTGGAATAACGAATGCGGTAAACGTAGGGATTGCAGTTCAAGCGGATTGGGAGAATCGAGAATTCATATCTCACATCTCTCTCAATGTTCGTCAACTCTTTGACTTCCTCGTTCAATTCGGTAATTTATTTGCTCGATCTTTCTGTTTTAGGTTTTCGTTCACTTAATTGAAGATCGTAGTATACTCCTGACTGTTAATTCGCTAAGAATTTGCATCGAATATTCTACTATATAAGGTTTAGTTTGATATTTTGAGTTTTTGATGTTGGTATACGTATAATTTTATTCGGCATTTGGATATAGATACACAACGAATGGCCATAAGTTCTCTTTTTGGAACAAAAATGCTTTGTTTATGATTAAATACTATACAATAAAAATACTTGTATGAACTAACTACATTTGGAGAGCCGATACTGCTTTGAAGTTGTAGTATCATATTTTGAAGCTTGAAAGTTAAATATTCGCTCTTCACTTTTGTTGTATATATGATTTTCTGGCGCGTAAACATAGGCAGACGATGAATTTGGTAAATTTGGTAGTATATTTTTTTGGTAACATGGCCTGAACTAAGAACTACATGTATCATCTGCGTTCTGCATTGGACTACAGCATTGTGCATTAGAATTGTTCCCATTAAGTAGGCATGTTTAGCATAGAACAGCATTATGTACACAGCGCTACCACTGATAGATATCTGGATAAGAGAGTCTGCGTGGAAGAGGGGAGGAGTTGA
The DNA here is from genome assembly GCA_963921325.1 of Logfia minima. Lineage (NCBI taxonomy): Eukaryota > Viridiplantae > Streptophyta > Magnoliopsida > Asterales > Asteraceae > Logfia > Logfia minima. The sequence continues at coordinate 20,020,343 of OY992774.1, read as the reverse complement.
TGATAATGTCGATCCCTATAATATTTGAATTTAGGAAGTAGACTCAATTGTGGTAAGGAGGGAACAAATGGGGGATGTTTCAACTAAGAAGAGATGGCTATGCATTGATCTATGTAGAATCTGAATTTAGGAAGTATCTATAAAGCTACGGGGCAAATAATTTATTTTTCTCACTTTACATTAGATAACCAAGTGATATTTTATTAGTTGTAAGTTTATACCAAGTTAGGTTAGGGTTCTACTAGTTTTATGATATGACCATGGATAGTGAAGACTGTGAAGCTTGCATCAACTATTCTAAGTAGCAATGTATCAGTAGAATTAATGTTCTCTGTAGCATTTTCAACTTAGTATCTTAGTCACATGTTCCTAATAAAATGAATTATATCTGAATTATTTTATTTAGGATGCACTATAACATTTTATTTTTATTGCTCTTATGTATTTACAAAAGACGTTTTCTCTTTCAGAAGCTACAACAAAGAGCAAATTGTCGTCTCTGAATGAGAAACTCGATATGCTAGAGCGTCGTCTAGAATTGCTTGAAGTACAAGTTGGTACTGCTACAGCGAATCCAAATCTATTCAAGACTTGATTTCACTAGACTATGACACTGTAGAAAAAAATTAAAGGACTACATACAAGTGCCTGTCTTCCAAACTGTGAGCTGATTAGCTTGTTTAAAATTCAGTATGTTACAATGAAGTTTGTTTGCCTATTTTGCATATATATTGTTGCTTATCTGTGCATTTGTAATTGGAAGAGCTCCCTTCTCTTTGTTTTCATATCAACTTTTGTTTTAATGAAGATTTCACTGCAGTTTGCTATGTATTACTGCATATACTGACACGAAAAAACACTCACAAAATCAACAAATAGAATTCAAAATTTTCCGTTTTGAGTTGTTTGATTTTTAATCCAAGTCTTTCATGCATTGCATCACATTAAGCTCTATCTTCACCTTCCATGTCTAGATATACATAATTTGTTTTAACTGCTTTATCTAGGATCCCGTAAAACTGACTTTTCTTAATATTTTCCCACGACAGAAGGACATCTGAAAAGTTAATAATATGATGTTTATAATGTTATTTGAGCATCTTAAATAAATTGATTTCTAAAAGCTCCATTTAATGTCTATATATAACATATGGAAGTGGCACACATCTATATGAACTTCTTTAAATGCTGTCAATGATGCTGTTTTTAATAGTTAAATCCAATCATATTGTTAAATAACCAATGAATCATTGTGAGTGTAGAACAATGAATTCCGGTCATGGCTTAATGTTTGTTTGATATTGACTTTGGTGAGTTTATATGCTGCATGAATAGCATATGCATGCGAATCCACATTTTTATGTCCCACAACCATTCTGGACAGGTGATGAATTTATTCTAGTTATCGATACATGTATGGATTTTTTGAGATTTTATTGTTAATTATGCCATCATTTCGGGTGATGATTTCTCGAGGGTACTGAACTGTAGTAGTTATTACTTATTAAGCTTTCATGAATTTAAATTCAAAACAGCAATTTTTGATCCTCACTAGCTTTTGAGCCTTAATTGGCCTATCAAAGTTTCCAGTGTTATCTGCTTTTTATATTCATCTATCATAAGCTCTTATGACGTTTGATGCATTTAACCTCCATATATTTGTCATTTCCTTGGGGAAAGAGGGACATTCCTCATTAATGTTACTCCTGCCAAATGTCACTGACTTGTATTAGCTGCTCTTTTTTGTCTTCATTCAGCTACTTTGCTCTTCACTTACGTGAGTTCCATTTAAAGACTCGTCAGTTGTACGTTATTAAATCTTTTTATTAGACTTGTCTTTTCATTATCATATTGGATTGGATATGAGGCCTTAGAATGTAAAAATAGAATAATATTCTAGAATATACCTCTTCATTACCTTGGTAGTATTAAAGTAGCTGAAGATTTATGCAGTACATGTTCATGCCATCATATCACTATGTTATAATCTTCAATCTTTGCCTCTGATAAAGATCAGAATCAACTGAGATTGAGCTGTTGTAGAAAGAAAATCCAGAAATTGAGTATATTTACTTAATATTATTATATATTATCATTTGCTACATTTAGACAGTAGCTCTCCCACATATTTATCTTGGTTGTGGAGGAGCTGGTTGTGAAAGGAGAGATGGTGCTTCTGATGGAGTTGGAGTAGGTAAAGGTAAAATAGCCATTGGTCTCTCTATGGAAAACCGATTGGATCCTCCAAAGCTATCCATGGATCTCATGTATTCAGATGCATTATTCTCTATGATCAAAGCATCCTCTAGCTCACGGACAATGTCAATCATGGACGGTCTATAAGCTGAAAATGGCTCAATACATGCTAATGCCACTTCCACAACTCTCCACATTGCCTCTGTGTGATATCCCCCTTTTATACTTGGATCCACTATTTCATCAATTCTGGAGTTCCTTATATAAGGTTTTGCCTGCATAGAAAATGGAGTTATAATCTGTAAATGCTAAATTACATTAGGTAAGCTTTGATATACTTGATTTTACAGAACGTTGAATTTTAAAGCATACCCATTCAACTAAGCTCCACTCGTTTCGTGGCCTATGTATATTTAGCGGCTCCCGCCCAGTTATCATTTCAAGTAGCACAACTCCATAGCTAAAGACATCACTCTTGGCAGACAAATGCTGGGTTGAATAATACCTGACAAGCCAGGATTTATGTAAGTGTTGATACTTTTGGCTCAGTGTTAGTCAACTTAATTGTAATTAGGAATGTAATTTTTGAATTTTCAAATTCGTACTTACTCTGGATCCAAGTATCCAGCTGTTCCCCTTACTTCCAGAGAGGCATTACTATCCCCTTCTTGAGGTGCATATTTTGAAAAGCCAAAGTCTGCGACCTTGGCACACATGCTATGATCTAGGAGTATGTTACTCGATTTCACATCTCTGTGTATGACTGATCGTCCCGAGAATGTATGAAGATATGTCAAACCTGCAGGATGCAACTCTTTATTAGTGCCATATTCAACAATAAGACATGGATCATAATTTTATACATTGATCAAAAAGGAAAAGGAACAAAGAGATCCAGAAGTGAGTGACAAGTTTTAAGATTTTGGGGTAGATCACAAAGGTTGCTAGACATACTATTTACTGGAATTGTCAATTTCGACCCATTTATTCATTGATGGGCTGAATTGGGTTAAAGGGTTTGACAGGTCAAACGGGTGGAAAGAGTCCCAAAGTTTATTTTTTAATTCCTATAGTCTCTTAAATCTTATTATTCGAACCCAAAGTCTATTGTGTTGTGCATACACTAATTGCATTAATTGTATGACTACTTCCTATGAAATGGACGAAAAAGCGCTTGTGGGTCAACACAATCTGGCCCTGCCAAATGCAACTTGTACTTAAAGTTGACCTGTTTCTACTTGAACTCGTTTTGACTTGTTCTCCGACCTGCCCTTCATGATAGTGGTTGGTCCTCCATAGTTATGTCTATATGATTGCGTAACTGCTTATTTGTTTCGGTGATGTTAATGGCATCCTAATGTTACTGATTGCTGTAAATTAAATTTATGCCATGGTACATGAGCTCTGCTATAGAGTTTAACTTACCTCGAGCAGATCCTAAAGCTATGGAAAGTCTGGTGGGCCAGTCTAGTGCTCTTCGCTTAGATGCTTCACCTGTTAGAATACAGGCAATATAAAAATGGTATATAATATAATGAAAGGAAATGAACTTCCCATTTGGAGGATACATACCATATAGCCGATCTTGTAGGGATCCGTTAGACATAAATGGATAAACAAGAATTTGTTGGTCATTTTCACAGCAATAACCGAGAAGTGGTACCAAATTCTCATGCCGAATAGCTGATAGAAGTGTCAACTGTAGACAACATTATCAATAACAGCTATATTTAGTCAACAGTGGCATAACAGCTATATATATTAATTTATATTATTTTGGCTGCTCCTTGTCTAACATTTTCTGCAGTGTTATTTCCAATAAGACTTTGTTAAAAATGGTCATGAAATCGAAAGTATATTATCACCTCATTGTTAAATTCACGGGTTCCTTGCGTTGAAGTCGCCGACCGGACCTTTACAGCTACTTCTTGACCATCTGTTAGAGTACCACGGTAAACAGATCCAAACCCTCCTTCACCAATTAAAGTTTTATACTGTTGTATTGCACTTTCTATCTGCTCAAGAGTAAAACTCTCTATGGATATTTCCTTCAAAGTGATATCATCCTTGCTACTTGGAATTGCATAAATTGCATCTGCAGTTCAGGTTTGTTTTAGAGTGAAAATGTGCTTTTTTCTTTTGCTCCACTTACACAAATGTAAGTTCAATATAAATACTGAATGAAACCGTAGACATGCAATATGTAGACTAAAACCATTATCATATTATTACTTTGTTTTTTGTATCAGTTTAAAAATAAAAACATAGAATTAAGTTTTATTATTATGCAAGTTATGTCTTTTGGCATTCTAGTTTATGTAAATGAAACATTGTACTTACTCTTAGTCATTGTATGTCTTTTCCCTTCAGATTTCTTGTTGACCATCTTCCTTCTCTTGTAAATGCAAATTACACAAGCGAGTACTCCAGTAACTAAAAAAACTGCACCTGCTACTGCTGCTATAAAAACGCTGTGTGGTGGATGCGATGTCTTTTGTACCCTGCATATTCCATTGCTAAAACCAGAACACTTTTTATGTTTTGTATGACAACATATATGCATATCCATACACATGCCATTTAAGTCCTTTATGCCTAGATATCAACAATGAAATCCTTACTCTGTAGCAAGTCTCGATGAATTTTTACTTGTAGGAAGCTCTTTGTTGAAATCTTCATTGCAGCCGTAGTATCTACATGCAGATATGAACACTTAAATTAATTGGATTTATCAGTATCATAATTTGCATCAAACAGGCTAGAGAACTCACAGCTGTGTCAAGTGTGGAAGGGACAAAAGCGAGTCTGGAAATTTTCCCAGGAAATTATTGTTTCGCAGGTCCCTAACATATTGAATTCAATAATTATTTGCTTTTCTTAAAAAGTTGAATAGTAGTGTAAAAACTCTTTAATATTGATTCTGAAGGGAAAGAAAATTACATTGAGGTGAGAACTGATGAAGATGGGAATATGGGGATACGGTTGGTGAAGTGATTATTGCTCACATTTCTGTAGTTCACAATCAAGAGGTAAGCAATTAAAATTTGACTTTTTGACTTCTGTAATTTTAATTATTTTGTTCAAAAATATCAGTTTAAGAAAGTAGCATATATTACAGCTCCATAAGATGAGTCAGCATTGTGATGCCCTGCGCAAGTTGTCCCTGAAATTTGCCGTCAGATAGATCCCTGCAAAAGATATATTATTTACACTTCTCTTCATTTTTATATGAAGTAGCGATGATCTTAAAAACTCACAGCTTAGTTATGACTGTTGTTCCGTTGAATTGGCTGCAATTCACGCCATGCCAGCTATGTGGCAGACATGGGTCACCCGTCCAACTTTGTAAAACCTCATTATTCTTGTTCTCCACCAACAGCTCGTTTTTTATGTTATAAATAACATCCACTGGAGGAGGTAAATCTAATTGGTTAATAGACTAGTTCTCGTGTTAATGGCATATAAATTAGGTACTTAAAGCTTTGTTAAATTACCATCTTCTTGATCAGTAGCTTGAAGCAATGGGCGTACTTGCAAAATTTCGTAAGCATTGCAAATTGGTCCAAACTGAGATCCTTTAGAAGCTTTTAATATGGTCAAATTCATAAATTTGCTTGCTGTGAAGTTCATTGAGATAGCCTTATAGTTGGAACCACCAGACATCACATCAATCCGCCCCCATTTTTTATCATTGATATATACATCGAAAACCCGTTCCCCAGTTTGCACAGAGACATTAAGTTCAAGAAAATAGAGGTAGAGAATATAATTAGTGTACCCTGAATGAAAATTATGCACAAATTCTAGGCGATCTGAATGGGTTCGGGCCGTTTGTAGAACTTTAATAGGAGGAAATATTTTTGTGCCAGTTGGGACAACGATATTGGTGGTTTCTAGTGATGTGGAATTGCCATTTTGGTTCAAATCTGAATCCGGTTTCCAGATTCGATCAAACGGATCGTGTGGGAACCTGAAATTGCAAATTTAAATATCAAGTATGGCTTGTGTTGGCTTATACTTTTAATATTAAATCATAATTAAATACTTATTATCCTCATAGACAAATCATTTTGTGGGATATCCTAGGAAGGAAATTGTGTTAACAGATGATATATAGCATTATCATAGTTATTTAGGCTCTTTTTTTCCTTAATTTTTTTTTGCTTTTGGAAAAACAAGGCCACATTAGGAGTCGAGGCTGGTGAGAATCAAACCCATGACCTCCTTTGTAATATTCCAAGCGTTCACCACTAGGTCACCTCTATGGGATGATTTAGGCCTAATTACTGTCATAGTTTAGCTCTCTCTACTTGTATAAATACTTATCCATTGTAAAATAAATTAATAAAATAACTGAGGAGAATACCTTCATACCTCGTTACAGAAACATTTTTGTTCTACTTACATACTCCAAATTGTTTAAAGGGACATACCTGATCTCTCCTCCGGTGTTCCCGACATCAACTCTATGCACAAGTTTGAGAACACTTGAAGGCTCTCCATAATCCAATTCCAACGGCCTTAGTTCTATCTTGGAGATGTAAGGATTTCCCTGTCTCTTTAATAAACAGAAACTGATATAGTCATCAGTAGCTCTTACAATCCCTTCAACCTCGGTTTCATATGACGAGTTCACTCGCCCTATTGGTGTAATACCAATTGAAGCATCAAAAAACGTTGTTGTAGGTGAGGTGTTCAGATCTTCTAAAGGGAATGTGCCCCTGATAAGATAATTTTGACCTTTTTTTGTCGGCAAGTCATAACACCATTTTGTACCATAGTTCGTGTTAAAGAATCGAGCATGATCATAGGTTGTACCATTTTGTAGTGGTCTCACTATGTCTTGGCATTGCCCGTTGTCAGAGAACCATTTATCATCTGGTACCCATGTTAGGTTGTTATTTGGATCACTATAATTAGAATCAGCACAACAGTGAATACTTACAAAATCTGCACAAAACAGAGAAGTTGGTGTTACTAGAGTATAACATGTGTACACTAATATCTTTTTAGTGATCCTTTTAACCTATTGATCAAGATTATTAGGCTTTTTAAGCTACTTTTATATGAGTAAAATATCACTCTTTACCAAGATCAAGTCTTGCGCACGTTCTGACAATATATTATATCAATCTTATCATATACTCTATTTGATCTGCGTAGGATGAATGTTCTTATACGATTATAAACATGACTTTATTCACCAAAGTTGTATTGATTCTTCTAATTTCATTTTAACTGAAAATTTCAAATAATTAAGCATACCTTCTTGGGAGCAGGTTGATTGGATGACTATGAAGATGCAGAGTATCGTAAGGCAGCAAACCAATTTTAAATTCTGGTAATTCGATCCTTCCATTATCCTCCTTTCAATGATTTAAGTTTCTCCATCCGATGATCAAATTCATAACTCTATAACTAAGTTCTTACCTTTCCTTAATAACCGAAAATATTACTTTTATTCCATAAATCCGATCCATTTTTTGTTTTTATTCCATGAATCTGATCCATTTTTGCGTCTCAAGATTCCCACGAAGTGTTGACCAATTGGGGGTTCGTTTAGTACTCTCTTTAGATCAAATGCCCAAAACGAAGCTGTGATTTACAACTTCAAGTTTGTGAAGAAAGGATGACTCTTTGTGATGATTTTGAGGAGAAAATATCATATGAAATAATAATAATAGGGTTCTTGGAAGGGAGATTATTGGTAGAATAGGGGTTTGACTTCAAAAATCAAAGTATTGCAGATACCTTGAAAGGAAGATGAGAGGGAAATGCTTAAATTATTTAGAATAGTTAACATAAATTCTCAATCAGTTTGCTAGACTTTTCCAATAATTAACATATATTCAAATGGTATTGGTTAGTTTTTTAGTGATGAAGGTGTGCATTGTTTATGTTAAACTAATCTTTAATGTATAAATTAATCAAGGTAAGGTTAAGGCGGAGCAATCCTTCATCTTGGTGCATCTTCCGTCTCTCCCTTTGTCTGTTACCTTAGAATCCAACATCATGAAATATATTATTTATGGAAAAACGCTCATTGATTGTGACCTTCAACCACCAATCACCTCTCTCCAACTAGACACTAATAACCACCAATTGCTGGCCAGTATTCTTGCATGGGTGGGACCTACGTGTATCCTGAAATGTGACTTGAACCACTACATTGAGAACCTCTGAAAGCATGTTGTCATCGAGTTTAGGTTGTCTCTGCTCGGGGTGGGTTGAGTCGGGCCAAATGTTGAGGTTGATTCATTAAATGAGCAATTAGCTGCTTATGTATTGAGCTTATCCTCTTCAAACAGATTGACTTTTAAGATCGAAAATAGGAAATGATTTCTTTAATAATCTATCATGAAGCTAGCAACTTAAGACTGTTTAGGGTGATGAACGAGCCTAAGAACAGTTGTATGTAGCAAGGTATGTGTATATATCATAGTTTTCATTATGACCATAAATGGACCCTGTGACGAGTTAAAATGTTGGGTATTGATTTTTATATCCACCAGTTTTTAACCATCTACCACTAACTTAGTAATTTTTTACTATTTTACCTCTCACTGAAAACATAACAATATACATTAATAGGTGTAATATGGTTAAAATTCACTAAGTTAGTGGTAAATGTCTAAAAAAAGTACGTTGTCACGTTAAAGGGTCAATATCAACATCAATATTGGTACAAGACAAGAATTTCGTAGCATTATAATTGTTCTAACCGTAGAGAATAATTATTAATTTGGACACCATAATTGTTCTAATCGTATTTTTAGTTCAATTGAGAAAAATATAACAATAATATATTATCAACGGTCATACAAAGTTGCGTACGGGACAAAATAGATGTTTTAGTACTATTCAAAATATATCCTTAATGAAGAGTCTTTTATAGAAAATATTATTACGGTAATTGGAAAGATTGTTAAGTGTTCGCAACCAAAATGATTGTGGTGCGACAATTTGTATTGGTCTGCTAGGTTTGTTTGGACTATTGAAATCTTTTTGTAATGTTAAGAGACACAAGTTGTGATATAATTTTTAAACATGTTTAATGTGTGGTATATGCCAAACAAGCGTGACCAAGCATCGTAAGATTCTCCTAAAGTTGCTGCCAATTATAAAAAGCCAAGTAAGTGAATAATTGCAATTTTTATAGTTTATATAATAATAAATAATAATCATCAACAAACCCATATTTTGGTCGTTTTATATTGCTAGCTAATTAATATTGTTTATATTTTGAACTCAAAGCCATGATCGCCCCTGAGATTTCTTAATTTGGTAATATTCCAAATTGTTTAACAGAATATTCGATTTTGTATAAGCTAGTTTAGCATTTATACACGTCTGATGTGAAAATTAAGCCCAACAGCCCACATCAAATACTAATGCATTACTCTCATCGTGGTTAGAAAATATGTATATGTGTATCATACCAACACCTTGTAGAACAACCTGACATACAACCCAAAGTTTGAAGTTTATTGATACTAACAAATCCAGCAGGAATTTTAAATCAATGAAATTAACTCATACCGATAAACCCAGCCAGAGTCGATCATTGCAAAGACTTGACTAAATCAAGAAAATCCAATATATATTATATGAACAGTTCTAAAATACTCGTGATCAACCATGCTAACGGTACAATATTTGATTGAAAACCTTGAAAATACTCAAAATTTTGTGCTATAAAATCTTACTCTACAAAGTTCCAAGACAGTAGCACAAAAAAAAAAGTTTAGTGCCCGCTTGTAAACCACTCCATCTGTCCCAAAATTATAATATATGTTTTCTTTTTTTTTTTCAACTCCCACAAATAAACGTGTATAATTAATTAAATTTATTTTATTATTTATAATGTATGTATATGTATGTCTTGTAAATGTGTATAAAAAGTAAAAGTAAAACTATTATATCATTAAAAGTAAATTATAATAATTATATTTGTTTAAACTATATATCTTTTTTTAGGACAATAAATTTAAGAAAAAAAGTATTGTTTTCAACTACTAAGCGTTTGACCAGATTTATTTATGCACTACCATGGTGAAATTGATTAAATCAAGTGATTAATCAGAAATGACATCAATCATAGGGAGACCATGAATTTAATGCAAAATCAGTTAATTAGTTGATATTTAATGTGTAAAGGTGCATCTAGAGTTGGGTAAAAAAAGTACAAAACGAGACTTGACATTCACCCTAAATGTAAGTCGTCTCTAGCAGTAGGTCACTAGGTTATGTACTAAAAGGCAAAAACGGATCAAGACATCTATGTAAGACTTAATATACTCATATTGGTTCTCATATTTCTGTTAAGATCTATTTGAGCCGGACTCGATAATATCTATATTTTCTGGAGTTAGATATTGGTTCTCACGTTGGAAATGGATGTTTTAGTTAACTATGGAGTAGTTACTAGCATGTTATCTTTCTTAAAAAGAGTCATATACTTCTTAATTAACTATTGTATCAACTTCTCCCTTATTTCTATTTTTTTCTTAATTATGTGTAATCGAGTTTTTTTAGAAATAAAGTACTTTTTAGTAGCCTTTATAAGAATAAGTTACTCTTTAAGTATTTATTTTTTTTAAAGTTAGTTTAATTAAAAGTCCCACAAAAGATTCTTATCAGGAGCACTCTCTATGGAGCTTCACGTTCTCCGTCTTCTGCTAACCTGACACTAGGGGTGTCACTTTTATCCGAAATCCGAAAAATTCATCCAATCCAATCCATATTAAGTTAAATGGACCGGATTATTCGGATTACGGATCACTTAAATGGATTGCGGATTTCTTAAACGGATTACATGGATCGGGTAAAGGATCAAATTTAAATATTTTAGATACACCCGAATAATCCGTATAGATTTTAATAATTAAATAATTATATTTTTACTGATATATTAATGTTTACCATATAAAAAATCATTAAAAATAAAATCTTATATTACAATAATAGATGATACATCCGAATAAGAGGTCCTTCTATATCCAAGATAATTTTTTGGATATAAAGGACCTCTTTTTAAATTATACTGGAGGTGATGTTTGTTTGATTTAGAAACTACGAGTATGCTTTTTTGGATATCAAAGCATTGAATGGACATTTTAAAAGGAAGACAAGTGCATATATTTTCTTTTTCCACTTTCAATTACTTGTGTTATCGAGCTTTAGTAGTTTTTATGTTGGATAACTACCATTTTTTTTGTGTGAGTAGTTTAATTTTAGTTCAGTTCGTGTAAGGCTCTATTCTAACGTTCGAAGAATGTGAGTTTTTCATACTTACATTTATATAGTTTTTCGTCCAAAAAAAAAGTTGGGTACGTGAGTTTACGTTTAAACTATTGCTAATTAGGATGAAACCGTATAATCCGAACACTAATCCGAATCCGTTTAACCCATATCCGATTAATCCATTTCTTTTTCAGTAAGGATTACGAATTAACTTGTGATTGTCCAAAATCCGAATAATCTGAACCGCATAATCCGAAAACGGAATAATCCGTCCGAATGACACCCCTACTTGGCACCGTCCTCCCATAGGCACAACACCGACTTGGGTTGCCGTCATTTGGTCTTTGTTCTCTACGAGACATAAGCAGAACAGATTGAAAGTGGGCCATTGTGGTCAAACGGTTAGAAAGCAACGACCTTTAAAAAGAAAAAAAAAATCTTTTGCACTTTTTTCAATATATATACATACAATTATCACACTTTTTCACATAATTTCTCATACTTACTACTTTTTTTACACAACAAATTATATCAAACAATTACTACTCTTTTTCACACACAATTCTCACAAGCATTACTTATTTTACACACAAATTATATCAAACAATTACCATTCTTTTTCACACAATTCACATCATCACTAGTTATTTACACACAAATTTGTCAACCAATTATCACTCTTGAAGACATGGACGAGGACTAATTGCATCATTTTTTTATTATTATTAATGTAACTTATTTTTTTAATTAATGTAATTTTTGTTATTAATGTAACATATTTATTATTATTATTATTATTATTATTATTATTATTATTATTATTATTATTATTATTATTATATATTGTGTTTTAAAAATATAAATATATTTGTATTTATTGTTAAGAAATGACATGGCGCTGACCTGCCGCTGAAAAGTTCAGTCCTTCTGTCATTATATGCAAGGTCCAGTTCTTCTTCAGTTCTTCAGTCTTTGTGCTGATGTGGCAATCAATTTTCAATTTTGAATTACATTATAATGAGTAGTGTAACTCACTTTTTAATTCTAAAGTCTCATATGCCACCTCCACTTAATACTTCATTGTTTTCAATTTTCATGTATCTAATATTTTTTCATAAATTTATTTTATATTTTCATTATTATCATATATGGTTCAATTACTTAATTTTAACAAATAGTATGACCAGATAGATTTTTAAATTGACCTCTTCATTTTAGCGCATACAAGGTTTTGCACATAGTCACAAACCCATGATTTTCTATTACATATTTAATGAAATACTTTTTGAACTTCATGAAATAATGTAATACCCCAAAAATGTAGGTAACATTTTAATAAGTGTAAATGTTTTATTTAATTGGTGGTGTAAATTACGTGTGTTACTATCATTCGCGAAATAATTGAGTTGCTTAAATGTTAAGTTGTGTGTTACTACCATTAATTGAAAGTGAAGGAAGAAGATATACCAAAGACGGTTGTTCGTACAAGGTATTGTCATTATGAATTTGTTGTCATGCCTTTTGGCTTAACGAATGCTCCAGCTGCCTTCATGGATTTGATGAATCGGGTTTGCCGACCAATGCTCGATAAGTCAGTTATTGTGTTTATTGATGATATCCTCATTTATTCGAGAAGTGAAGAGGAACATGTCGTGCACTTAAGGCAAGTTCTAGAGATGTTGAGTAGAGAGAAACTTTATGCCAAGTATTCGAAATGTGAATTTTGGTTAAGAGAGGTACAATTTCTAGGACATGTGATCAATGTTGAAGGTATCAAAGTAGATCCTTCTAAAGTAAATGCAGTAATGAAGTGGGACCCTCCTTCAAGTCCTTCAGAAATTAGAAGTTTTCTGGGGTTGGTTGAATGTTACCGTCGGTTCATTTAAGACTTCTCAAAAATAGCAACCCCGTTAATCAAAATGACGAAGAAGAATGTGGCGTGGAAATGGGAAGATAAGCAAGAACAAGTGTTCCAGTTATTAAAAGAAAATTGAGCCAAGCACCAATTCTAGTACTACCTGAAGGTAATGAATATATGGTAGTATGTTGTGATGCTTCTAAGCAAGGCTTGGGATGTGTGCTTATGCAAAGAGGGAAGGTTATTTCTTACGCTTCCCGACAATTGAAACAACATGAGAAGAAGCATCCAACTCATGATCTGGAACTGGCAGCCGTGGTCTTTGCCTTGAAGATATGGCGACACTACCTTTACGGTGTCAATACCACCATTTACATTGATCACAAGAGTCTCAAATACTTCTTTGATCAGCGTAATTTAAACAACAAACAAAGAAAGTGGCTTGATTTGGTTAAGGATTATGATTGTGAAATACTTTACCATCTTGGTAAAGAAAATGTGGTTGCAGATGCTTTGAGCAGAAAAGCTACTCATTATGCTCTTAAGGTGAAATCTCTGAAGATGGTAGTAACTCCCAAGTTATTTAATCTTGTTCGAGCTGCTCTAATTAAAGCTTTATCAGCAAATAATGCAAATGAACAGCGGTTGAAAGGTCAATTAGAATAGTTAGTTGATGATTCAAGGGAGTTAAAGACTCGATATGGTAGGGTTTGGATACCAAGAACAAGTGAAGTTAAGTAGATGTTGTTAGATTAAGCACATAAATCCAAATGTTCCATACACCCTGGTGCCACTAAGATGTACGGAGATTTGAAACGAGACTATTGGTGGCCTGGTATGAAGCGTGATATTGTTAAATATGTACAGAACTTTTTAACATGTTTACGGGTTAAGGCATAACACCAACAAACATATGGAAAACTCCAGCCTTTGGAGATACCTATGTGGAAGTGGGAGCATATCACTATGGATTTAATCACCAAGTTGCCAAGAACGCCTCGTCAGTATGATGCTATTTGGGTGATTGTTGACAGATTAATGAAAAGTGTTATATTCTTTCCAATTTGGGAGTCTTCATCTTCTGAAGTGTTAGCAGATATATATCTATGTCCGAGAGGTTGTAGCAAGACATGGAGTACCAATATCTATTGTTTCAGATAGAGATACTCGTTTCACATCTCGATTCTGGAGGAAATTTCAAGAATATAACATCCCTCATTTTAAATAAGAATATTATATTAATAAACTCGGAAGCATGAATTTAAAATACTTTACTTTAGTATATATCAAACATTATACATAAACAGTTAACATTTTTCAATATTTACATTACATTCAAACTGTTTAAGACTACCAAAGGCGGGGTATTATAAAAATCCACAAAACAAGGTTTATTACAAAACCATATCAGAGGACTAAAGCGCAGTCAAACATTCCCTGATCAACCATTCACCTCCTGCACCCACAATTAAACAAAACATATCCTGCAGGAAGTAAAATGAGGGGTTAGCACAAAGCTAAGTGAATAGGTTCATCACACAACATTCAACTTAGCCTAACCAGTTGTTTACACCAAATAATCGTAAACACACATAATTCAATGAGGATCGGTGGCTCTGGGGATATCATAATACCCGGGGATTCCCCCAAGAACACTTACCGTCAATCCATATGGCCAATACAGAATAGACCGATAACTACTGGTTATTAAACACATACACAGGTCTCAAACACAACAAATGAATCAAAACCTGTGTAAAACACATAATAACCAGAAGTCCAACTACACGTTGACCTCAATAACATAATTCACATAGGTTCACATATCACGTAGATCAATAATCAATAATCAAGACTAAACAGTCTAAAACACATCTACGTTACTTGTTGTAACCAAATAGTTACAACTAAATCAAATGATGAGTTCTGAATCCACTCACCGATACCTCTGACGTCTCCACACTCAGGATTCTTATATCACTGAGTCTTACGTTGATCTGAAACAGAAAATCAAATACAAGTCAGAAGTTCGTTCCATAAATATCATTATAGCCTAATTATCCAATCAGGTAATCCCTGAAGTCTAGGCAAACAAAAGTTCAATCAGAAATGAACTTAGAAAAATCCCACATTGACGTTTAAAACTGAAAAATGTCATTTTCGGGTCCTAGATGACTCCGGATGGCCAAAAACTGCCTAGGCTATTATAGTCTTGATTACTAGGTCGTTTCCGGGTGACCATGCGAATTTCAACTAAATCCGAGTTAGTGAGATTTTCACAAAACCGCGTCTCAAAAACACTTACGCATTTCAAAAAATCTCTTTTATAAACTTAGCGACACATCCATTGTGTCGCACCATAGAATCTTGCGACACTACCACTGTGTCGCATAACAACATCCTGCGACACAAACATTGTGTCGCAATACCCAATATGGCCGCCTTAAGCGACATAACAACTGTGTCGCAGAACATTCATGCGACACAACCTACGACACAAACCTTGTGTCGCAATGAAGAACAGACCAGTTCCCAGATTCAAAATTCACGAATTTAAACATGTAATACTCAAATTAACCTATATCAATCGGTGTAATTCACTTATAAACAACAACAACACATAACAATCAAATTCTTACCTTGAATTCACGGATCAAAAGCTTCAATTATGAGATTAAAGTTACTTTTCACTTTCTCTCTCAATTCTCTCTCTAAAAACGATTTTAAAGGTTTAGAAATGTTCTGGAAATGATTTTGAAGGCTTAGACGGTGTGTATATATATATTTAATCTTACAATTACACTTAAGCTCCTTAATTTCAGTTCAGCCCGTTTTGCGACACAGTCCTGCGACACAACCATTGTGTCGCACGGACAACCTGCGACACAACCCTTGTGTCGCAGAAAATCAAAAACTTACAAATTTTGAATCAACTAATATTTTACTAGTCACAATAAGTCAAAGGGATTATTTATCTACGTTTCACTACGAAACACATAATATTAAATAATCGATTAAAATAATAGAAATTACCAGACTGCAAAATAGGATATTACAAAGAAGATATGGGCACTCAGTTGCATATTAGTATTGCTTTTCTCCCTCAAACCGATGGTCAAAGTGAACGCACCATTCGAACTCTAGAAGATAAGTTAAGAGCTTGTGCCATTGATTTTGGTGGAAGTTGGGAGACTCATCTCCCATTAGTTGAATTTTCTTATAATAATAGCTATCATTCTTCGATTAAGATACCTCCTTATGAAATGTTGTATAGTAAAAAGTGTCGAACTCCAATCTGTTGGGGTGAAGTCGGTCAGAGGGAGATTGGTAGCACAGATGTGGTTCAAAAAACCACCGAAAGGATTGATCAGATTCGTGAATGATTGAAAATGGCACAAGATAGACGAAAATCATATGTTGATAAGAGGAGGTGACCCATTGAGTTTCATATCGATTAGAATTGCCCTAAGAACTTAATGCCATGCATGATAATTTCATGTATCACAACTCAAAAAATGTTTAGTTGATGAGGCAACATATATGCCATTGCCAGAGATTAAAATAAATGATAGATTGAGCTATGTTGAAGAGCCGATTAAGGTACTTGATTAGAATTTCAAATAGTCGAGAAATAAGTCTATCTGTTTGCTTAAAGTTCAGTGGCGTCATAGAAAAGGTTCCGAGTTTACTTTTGAAGTTCATGCAATAATGTAACACCCCAAAAATGTAGGTAACATTTTAATACGTGTAAATTTTTTATTTAATTGGTGGTGTAAATTACGTGTGTTACTATCATTCGCGAAATAATTGAGTTGGTTACATGTTTAAGTTGTGGGGTGTAAAACCAAGCAAATGAGACTAGAAGGTTAGAAGTGTAAATAACCAAATTAAATCATTATCTATTAAAAGCACTAGAAACCTCATGATGCACACACACAAATACGTATACACACACTCCTACACCCTCTAATATTCTGGAAACAGAAAGAAAAAGAAAGAAAGAAAAGAATTCAGGCTTCAATCATCGTATAAAGCTTGGAAATATTAAATTGGAAGTTCATACTTCATCTCTAACCTAAAACAAGTAAGTGTTCTTGTTTATTTGACCTAGAAATTAAAGTAAATGATGATTAAGACTAGAGATGTTAGTAATTGAGGAAGTAAACCTCGAATTGTGTTTAATTGATGCTTATAAGGGTTTATAACTAGTTAGTGATTGAATTCAAACCATGAAATGGTGAAATTGAGTTGGAAGCTTATAAACCCAACTAAGAAAAAGTTGAATTCGGATTTAATATGATAACCCACTAAATTGTTAGCTTAAAGTAGCTATATTGATGCTACTAGTTGTAATTAAAGTGTTGTATTAATCAATTGAACTATAGACTGGTTCATGAGTAATAGTGATGAAATTATGCTAATTTGACTTTAAAAGTCAAACTGGGCATAATTGAATTGGGTGTTGATTAGTGATAAGAGGAGCAGTATGAATGTTAATACATGTTTAATTGTTGTTAAATTGATTATGTGATTTTGATAGGTGTTAAAGAAGTGGAGAACTCAAGTAGCATGTTATCTTCATCAAATAACCAAGGTGAGTTCATAATGTAGTTAAATGAGTTATCTTGATTAAAATGAATCCGGATTACATCCATGTAAGAGGATTCATGTGACAAAGGAATAGGTGGTTCCATGTTGTATATGGACCACACAATTGTGACAGAGGAATAGATGGTTTCATGTTATAAATGAACCACATGACAGATGAGTAGATAGTTTCATGTTGTAAATGAACCACATGACAGATAAGTAGGTGGTTTCATGTTGTAAATGAACCACATGACAATTGAGTAGGTGGTTTCATGTTGTATATGAACCACATGATAGTTGTTTTACTTGGTAGAGATACCTAGCCTTGTGCTAGCTTAGTTGAGAAGTGAAAGTGGAATAGATGACAGATCCGTACAGTTGTGCATATCATGTTTATGCTAGTTGTTGGTCAACTTATATTGATCCCAGTTGTTAATTGATATCAACTATGATTGATTTGTTATTGTTGAATTATGCCAAGTTGTTAATTATGATCAAGTTGTTAATTGTGAACAAGTTGTTGATTATGGACAAGTGGCAGTTAAAGTCAACTTGTTGATTGACCCTAAATGACTAGTTGACACCATGTTGTATAATTGAGCACTTTGTATTCAATTGATGATAAGTTGTTAAGTTGTTTACTTGTTTAATTACACATGAATTCACTAAGTGTTTCCCTTACCCTTTTAGTTGTATTTATTTTGTAGGCGCTAATGAATTGAGTAAGAAGGAAGTTCGTGGAAAAGGGAAAGCTTAGTGGAGGATTGATGGGCACTAAGTATAGGTTTGCAAGGGCTTATCTCTATGAATCATGGCTATGATCCTCATAACTTGTTGTATTGAACCCAGATTTTGTGTATGTGTCAAAATGGGTTAAACACGTTTTGGTATGAATTTTGGGTTATAAATATATATATATATATACATATATATGAAGAAAGTTGGTTTATATGTTGCAACTAGTCATTGGAAGCAATGGAATATGTTTTGGTTATGTTTAGAGTTGAAATGTGGAAAATGACAGAAAACTGGGTATGTTTTCTGAGTTTCTGCACTCTGAGTCTGTGTATTCTGAGTCTGTGTAGTCTGAGTCTGTGTGTTCTAAGTCTGTCTGTGTAGTCTGAGTCTGTGTATTCAGAGTCTGTGTATTTTGAGTATGTGTCATCTGAGTATGTGTACTCTGAGTCTGTAAAAAAAAATAAAAAAAATCTTGGGTGTAATGAATAACGTTGCGGAAACAATAAATTTATGGCCATCTAAGTAAAACCTTTTCACAAAAAAATAATTAACACAATAGAAAATTGCAATCTTACTAAATATAAAATATGAAACATTTATCGAAGAAAAGAAAGTCATTTAAAAGTTGCATCTTACATCGTGTTAAATTTTGGTTGAGAATTTGAACAATTGCTCCCATTATGACCAGGTGACAAGGAGAGCATTGAAGCATCACGTGTTACACATACTAAGTCCAATGATTTGCTTCCTAATCAACATGAATTTATCGAGGGCTTACCAACCATACTCACCTCTAATTCAACTTCACAAACTCATTATGTGTCTTCTAGTACATTGCATGATGTGCTTTTAGCCATCAATAACTAGTCTGAATGGGTACAGACTGAGATGAATAATAACAAATAAGTTATAGATGAAATGAAAGGTCTACTATCTATTATGGTGGATAAGGTGGAGTTGATGGAGAAAAATGTTAATGTTAAGCTTACTGGCATGCAGGAAAATCTCTCTACACTTATTGTTGATGTCAAAAAGGGGGAGAAGATTGCAGTGTCTACTGAGAAGTCTGTGTCCAATAATCAAATTATTGGGGAGAAATATGTAGGTTATGGTGATGATAAAGTTGATGAGGTAATGACAGAAGAGCTAACAAATTATGATGAAGAAATGGCTAATGTTGATAGTGGGGATTAAATTAAAAAAAAAAAGGATTTGAATTATAAATAATAATAATGAAAAGATAAATGAAGGAGGAGAAAAAAATGGGAAAGATGGTCGAGATGATAATGATGGTGGTGATGTTGGACCTGAATGTTCTAGGGTGAAATCACAATGTGCACATACTAGGGGGATTTAGATTATTAATTGTTGAACCAGAGTCACGGACTCAGGAGGAACCTAGAGTTTTATCTGTTTTTCCACTCATAACAGTTAATGTGAAAAAACAAGTGCAACAAGTCTATACTATAGTAGTGAAAAATATTAGAAAAAGGGTTAGACAAAGTGAACAGGATTTTGATGATCCTGAAGAAGTGTTAATGATCAAAGGTAGAAAGATATTGGAGTCTAAGGCTAAGAAATTAAAGAAAGAATTTTCTAAAAGAGAATCAAAGCTAAAAGGCTTATCTGTTGTTGAGATTATGAAGTTGGGGGATGATGAAGAAGATCACAAGGATGATGATAACTTGATTGATCCTGATTGCAGTTCTGGTTCAGAAGAGTTTAAAGATTAATAATAAGTCTGTTGGATTAATCTGTGAGAACATTGAGAATAAAGCCAACTCAGTATTTGAAGATATTACTTTTGTAGAAGATACATATGTTAAAACAACTGAACATGAGTGATTTCTTTTCAAAGATCCAAATGAAATTGAATATATAATCTTTAACACCTGCTTTAAATCCAACACTTTCTTTAGTCTCTGTTTGTGGTGATATAAATCCCTCCCTACAGCTCATGAATTAAGAATGTCAGAACAACAAGGTCTACTCAACATGATTTAGGCGTTAATGAAACTTTTTACTTGAACCTTTCACAAAATTCCCAACTAATACTAAATTTTCAACTAATCATAATGCTTGATTATTAGACCATGGTATTTGACTCTTTCATTATCAACTAATCCTAATGCGTTGTGGGTGAAAGTGGTTAAGTCGATTCATGGGGACGAAGCGGGCATGGATATGAATGGGTGTCAAACAAATGGTTTATGGGCTAGGATTGTTGGCTCAATAAATCATCTTCCCTCGAGTGGTCTTGTTCCTTTGAGTGCTATCCGGTTCAAGATAGGGGAAGATTCTTTGATTCGTTTTTGGAAGGATACGTGGTTAGGAGATACTCCTCTTTGTTGTCGTTTTAACATATTGTTCCACTTGGAGAAGGTTAAAGATTGTTTAATTCGTGATCGCATTACAAATGGTACGTGGACGTGGGATTGGTTTAGACCGATTAATGCTGGGAGGTCTCAAGCTAACTTCATCTGTCTTTTAGAGGAGATTGGTTATGTGGAGGTTATCCAAGGTGGTGACACTTGCACTTGGTCTCTTTCTCATGATGGTGATTTTTCTTGAGTAACGCGATACATCATATTGATGATTGCATGCTTCCTACATTGTATCCATGCACAAGATGGTGCAAGTTTATTCCAAGGAAGGTTAATGTTTTTATGTGGCGGTTCTTTTTGGATAGATTACCTCATCGATTAAATTTGTCGTCTCGGGGGCTGGATATCCAATCGATTAGGTGTCCGATTTATAACGAGAAAGTAGAGTCTATCGATCACGTATTCTTCTCTTGTCATACGGCTTCGAATGTATGGAGGCTAATTCGTATCTGGAGCGATTCGAAGATCCCGGTATTGAACTCAGGTGGGGATTGGGATACTTGGATTATGTCTTGGCACGCTTCAAAGGAGTCTAAAGATCGTGAATATGTTATTTTTGCCGCGACATGTTGGGTTTTATGGCGAAATCGAAATAATGTCACATTCAACTCTCAATGCTTGAGGAAGTGTGACATTTTCGATAACATTCGTTTTTTTTTCTTTTTATTGACTGAAATATAGAGGTAAAAAGTGTAGTAGTTGGAATGATTGGTTAAAATCGCCTTTGTAATTTGCTACCTCCTTGCTAGTTTTTTCCTTTGTCTTTTAATAATATACATTGCCATTCCAAAAAAAAAAAAAAAAAAATAGAATGAATAATTTTTTTTTTTAATCAACATACCTAAAAGTCGCATGGATACTAAGAAATCGTCTTAACAGTGATATATGTTGTATATGTAAATACTTGATGTTATAATAGTAGAAAATTTACTATGAAAAAGTAAAAAGAAAAAATATATGCCGCAAAAAAAATAAAAAATAAGAAGAGCTGACGACAGAAATAATAAATCGTACATAAAGTTCGGGTCAAATTTCATAAATAATCTAGATAGGATCATCTATAATTAACATAAGTATAAAATAAGTTTTATTATCCAACATTATAAAATAACATGTCTTTTTTAAGTATCAAGTATCGTATTGGGTGATTACCTACTTATGTCAAATCATAATATTTATAATTTTGTGTTTAAAATTGAAATAAAAATACGAAAGCCTGCAATCTATTGGTTTAGTTATACACAATAAGTGGTCGAAATTTCTTACTTAAATATTATGTTAATGCTCGTTGATATACTTGAGTTCAAATGAGAATCAGATTTTTTATGAAAATGAATGAATCAATTTTAACTATTTATTTTCATCAAGATAATAAATTCTCACAATTTTTAAAATTGAATATTTCAAAACGGCTAATAAAAAATTAATAAAAATTACATTATAAAAATCAACATTCTTTCCTCTTCGATTAAGCATTTCACATGACATACTTTCAACGAACTATTTTTTTTCCATTTTTTTGATGGGTTTTGAAAACTCCTAACACATGTTTTAGTTGCCAGTAATACGTGTGATAGTTGCTAATAACACATGTATTATCAGTTTTCAAAATTCATCAAAAAATGAAAAAAAAAAAAATTCGTCAAAAATATATCATATGATATATGTCTAACCGAGAAAAAAAATCTCTAATTTTTATAATATAATTTTTATAATTTTTTAACTAATAATCTATAAAATATTTAACTTCAAAAAATTTAATTTTGTCAATTTCCTTGATTCCCACTCACATTCTCATTCTACCTCAGAAAATACGATATTGCGTGGCGTGACCGTGTTTTGGGTGAAATTAGGAAATTGCATTCGGTACATGGATAGATTTCTCAGAAACTTCCAGCAAAAGAATTTAGTCAAATAACCGAAAAGTAAACATAGTGCTAACAACAGCGCCATTTGCTTCCATCAAACAATTAAAAGCTGTACTCTATTAATCACCGATCATCTTCCCCGACGTCTTATAAACACCGACCATATATATAAGTATCAACTTGTGCTGGTAATTATTCTTTCACTTGTTAATTGCTTTTTATCAGTACACATATTAAATGTTTTTATTAATTTGTGTCAAATTATAATTGTTATTGTTTAGTTATTTATCATCGATATTTGGCTATACATGTAGTTAATGATCTATTAGGCGAAATAAGAGAGAATGTTTAGGGTTTGAAATCTAAGAATCAAAGTCATCTATTATCTTTTAGGGCTCTTATTGGATATCAATTTGCCCAATTACTACTCAAGGCTGGACAAAGGGGGTGGACATAAGGGGTGTTTTTATCTGCTTAAAAACAAGTAGGTGTTAACACGCTTATTTTTAAGTGAGTTAAGTGCGCCGATATGCAATTAACTAAATTAACTAAGGTCTGACGTTCGTAAATTGTACCCAACTACTTGGCTGTATATTGTGTGTAACAGACTTGTTATTTATTGTCATTGTATGTATTTTGGTGACGTGTCAACTTGGAAGGATGCCATGTTATATAGATGACATGCCACAAAAATACCATAAATTACATACAATAGCAACAAATAACAAGCTTCTTACACACAAAGTACGTCCGAGTAGTTGGGTACGCACTACGAATGTTAGACCTTAGTTGATTGCATTTTGCGCACTTAACCCTTTTTAAGTGCTAATTTTTAAATGCTTGTTCCTTTTAAATAATCAGATAAACAGTTTTCAGAAAGGTGTTGATATTTGTTTTATCTATCGTAAAAATAAGCAATAAGTACTTAGTTAAGCCCTAAACACCCCCAAATTGTGGGGGTTCTTGCATCTGCATGGTCATCTTTGAGGGTGGGGGAGTTTGTTGACCGTCCAGGGCCTCCAGGGCTTAAAAAATGTGTTTGTATTTGTATATAGTATGTATATTATTTGATAAATAGTTTGATTGTTAATTAATAAATAAAAAATAGACCTGATTGTCTATATGATGATTGAACCATAAAAAAAGATTAGTTAATTTTTACACTACATGTCATAAGCTATAATTTAGCTGTGTTATAGGACCTCATTATGATGATTAACATTCTTTGCCCAGGGCTTCCAAAAACTCAGCGACGGCTCTGTGCATTTGTGTACGCCATTGCGTATTGAACTTCATTGACTATTGTTTCTTCAATGACTAGTGCTAGAAACTTTTGTATTTATTTTTATTCTGGAAGAATGTTAATGCTGTTTCTATTTTCAATTGTCAACATGAAGTAAACTTTTGTCTCAACTGTGATTGTTAATATTCTTGAAAAATCAGATTTCAGTATTTCTGGTATTTAATATGCTATTGTAAAACATGTTTGCAGCAGGGGGTCTGTTTATACGTGAGAACCGAAATGGACATGGAACAGCAGTCAGAGTGGAATGCAGCACAGAATATTTCGATAAGTGTAGATCTTAAAGCTGCTGCTATGGGTCAGCTGCAATTTCTTGCAGCTGTAGACAGGAATCGTTGGCTTTATGAAGGCCAGGCCTTGAAATGGGCAATTTATAGGTAAAATAAATATCTTATTGTAATAGCAATTTACAATGAGTTTATGAATCCCTTTTCTTAGAGGAATTATTCAGTTTTTTATTTCTAAAGAAGTAAATATTGCATGTATATGACATCTAGAGATGTTAGTTTTCTTATTATCTTTGTCCATGATTTTATTGTTGAAAGCATTGTTGTTGTTGTTGTTAATTACTAGTGGTGATGAGACAATTCGTTTTGAGAATTATGGTAAACTCGAATTTCAGGTACAACGCATGTTGGCTTCCTTTGCTTGCTAAACATTGCGAGTATCAGGTCACTGAAGAAGGACCGTTAGTTGTTCCCCTTGATTGTGAATGGGTTTGGCACTGTCACAGACTCAATCCTGTACGTTATTCTTCCAATTGGATTGTTATTATTCGTTTGGAGACCGAAAGAAAATTAATAATATGGTTGATATTTTTGTCAGGTTAGATACAAGTCTGATTGTGAAGAATTTTACGGAAGGATTCTTGACAACTGTAACGTAGTGTCTTGTATTCAAGGAATATCATCAAGGGAAACTGAAGCAATATGGAACAAACTGTATCCTAACGAGTCCTATGACTTTGACATTACACGTGGTGATTTTTCAGAGACCGTACTAGATGAAACTCAAAGCTTTTCCACGTATGATTTTACTTTAGCTATTGAAAGACAAAGCCCTTTCTTTTATCAGGTGACTTCCCTTTCTTTTCTTTCGTTCTTTCTTTTTTTTTTTCTTTGAAAGATTAACTAACTTTTGTCGTTTATTTGTTTATTTATCAACAAGGTATCCAGACCCCATTTCAACAGTGATGTCTTTCTTGAATCAGCTGTTGCTAGATATAAAGGCTTTTTGCATATCATCAGGAGAAACAGGGAGAGATCCATAAAACGTTTTTGTGTTCCAACTTATGACATTGACCTGATATGGCATACTCACCAGTTAAATCCTGTTTCCTACGGCAAAGACCTAGTAGAGTTACTAGGAAAGATTCTAGAACATGACGACACAGACCAAAACAGAGGAAAAGGTCAGAAGCTGGATACGGGTTTTACTGAAACTACAAAGCAATGGGAGGAAACGTTTGGTTCAAGGTATTGGAGGGCTGGGGCAATGTATAGAGGTACTGCACCTTCTCCTATCACTACCACTCCTTGCTTACCACCAATGCAGGACATTAAGGCTCATTTAACTAATAATGGGTTCGAGAGGTTGATTCATAGTCCTTCCCTAAGTTACATTGAGGTAAACAAAATTGATGTTTTCGAATCCTTCTTTTAGATTAGATGTTGAAAAATGGGTGGGTTGGTCAAGATGGTTCTTTCTTACTGAAATGTTGCAATTGCAGTTTAGGATTTAATATCTGTTACAAAAAACAATGAATTGTAGCATCAAAAGTACTAAACCAATTACAAAGGTGTGATGTAATGGGTCAAAAGTATCAAGTGCTTGCAACCTCTCATGCATCATTATATTCCAAAATTTAGATCATTGGTTTAATACTATTGTATTCATAACCAAGCTTAATATTATGGTAATTAATGGAACTAAAAGAAAAAGGACAAATAAAAGGTTTGTGATTCAACTTGGATCCAACCATCAAATCCTTGATTACTTTTTAGATTTAGCCTTTTATGACAAAGAATAGAGTTTTCAACTTGAGAATATGTTTAAGGATTGCAGCTATTTTTTCCCCTTGTTTGTGTTAATCTACTAAGATGTTTGTCACTTAAAAAGTCAAGTCAGCCTAAACATTGTTGGTGTTGGTCTGCAGGTTCTTCTGGAATTTGTAGAAATCAAAAATTTACCAGAGATGCACAAGGGTAAAGTCAGTGTCATGTTTAGGAAATCAAAGCCTGATGGAATCTTCAATGTAAAGAAGAAACTCACCATCCAGTCAGAGCAGGGCCAGAAACAAATTGCTATGTTCCAGTGTCAACCTATTGGATATTTGTTCTTTGAACTTGTCTCTCAATCTGATTCTAACTGTTCACTATCAACAGAACCCAACATTCTTGGCTCTTGTTCTATATCTATGGAAGAATTTGTTTATCCTGTCTCTAAACTCTCAGTGGATGAATGGTTGGATTTGGTTCCTAGTCCAGGGACTATTAGCTCTGATCCAATTCGTCTACGAGTTGCAGCATCTTCTACATTGCCAATTCCAATTCCACACGTTGTTCGGATGCTAAGGTCTTCTTCTCTTACAAAAAGAAGTTGCATTTTCCCGCTTCCTAGTATGGTGTGTTTTTCCAAGAGTTGGACTCAGATAGTCGATGCAGGTCATGATGACATCATTAGACTTCTAATGAGGTAATCCTATTTATAGTTTCAGTTTTTAATAAAAACGCGTCAAGAAAATTCTTAGTTCTCATACGTTTTTGCCAGTCAACAATTTCATGTCATAGTATTATACGGTTTCATAGACATGGAAATACCCAATTATGGGTTTTATTGTATGGATAGTGGAAATGAACAAATGAGGAATTAAATGAAAATTAAAGACGAAACTTATTTCAATTGGGTTGACAGGAATGTGAGAAGAACAAAAGGTATAGCTGACAAGTCGTTGACGAAAGAGGTAATTGGGTTCACTGGAGCAGGGGAATCAATTGTTCTTGGTCAATCTCTTGGGCACGAGTGGTCTCTGCTCGATTCTTTATGGTCCCTTAAGCTTCAGAATAGCAACGACAAAGACAGCGACCTCCTACTCACTGGCCCACGAATGGTGAGCATCATTTGTTACTTACATATATAATCATTCTCTGATATTGTTATTTTCTTTGACATAGCTAACGATTGTTTTTTATGATAAAAGGTTAAGCTAGTTTCTGGTGCAAAGCTGGATTATGAACCAAAACACCATGATAAGCAAACAAATGAATATCATTTAATGACGGCAGTTG